>JAJHZJ010000228.1:459657-1059657 GCA_023548195.1 Bettongia penicillata ogilbyi
AGTCAGATTTTTCACATAAACTATTCATAGATAACTCTCATTCATCTATTAATTATTACATTTCATCTTATTAAATTTGTCCTATTGTCCTAATTTACAAAGAGCTCCTTTTCAAAACTACTCGGACTATCCAACATATTCTCTTTCTCTTCCAATTTTGCATTAGCACCCGTACTGGGGAAAAAACCCCAACAACCATGTATCATTTATGTCTTCTTCCAAGTCATTGATAAACCTCTCAAACAGTATAGCACCAGGGAGAGATCTTTAGGGCACTCCTCTAGATGCCTCATTTGAGATTGACACTGATGCCTTTATTAATCCTGGGTGTTTTGATATGGTTTTTCAACAAAATTCTCTTAACTCTCCTGTTTTCTGGGTCATACCACTTTATCTTTTTCTTTATGATACCATAGCTAAATTTGGTCAAATCTCTCACTGAAACCAGACACATTATAGCCATAGCAGATCTACCAGGTTTATAAGCCTTCCATGAAGAGAATTGACCTTACTTTGGAATGATATGATCTTGATGAATTTATAATCATTTTTAGTGATTACCAATTGTTATTCAAAGAGCTCTTAATTAGGATTTCAAATCAAGCTAATTGATTTTGGCTTTATGAACTACCCACATTCCAAATTTTGATCCCCTACCTGCATATGTGATTTTTAAAATTCAAACCCAAGATTTTTCAATTATTCAATTTTGTCTTCTAATGGAAGAGGGATATAGCATTCTGCTTGTCCTCTAAGGGCAAATAGGGAGCAATTGCTGGAGGCTGTAAATAAACTAATGTATGCTCAATGTCAAAACAGGGATGAGGAGAGGGAGGAACAGTTAGAATTTTACAAAATTGGAGAGTAGAATCTAGATGTCCAGTTGTGGGGGATGAATGTATATTGTAGTGGAGATTATTTTTTGTTTGTTATGGTTTGGTGTAAATGGCTTTAGAGTTTATAGCTAATCCTAAAATATTTTGATTCTTATTAAATTTGACTCACTGTATTTTTGGCTTTTTTGGGTAAAGATCATACTTCTTCTGTTTGAGACAAGAAGTTAAAATTATTTGAGGAAAAATTAACAATGTAAATTTTCAAGTTCAATCTGTCAGTAGAGTTACTTTACATGTATGTAAACAGAGACACATATATCTCTGCATCTTTGCAACATATTTTTCCTTTTTAAACATGTCCTTATCTCATTACAATTCAAATTTTAAGACACTATTGACAATTCCAGCTTTCCACTCATTGCTTTTAGTCCCATGCTCATCCTTATCTAGCAAATTGATTTTAATACCCCTACTGATTCCCTATCATATGATACTTACTGACTCTTTATCTTCAGTGACAATACCATTTTTCATGCTGATAGTTTTAAGGACAAAATTAAAATGAAATATAAGTTTCTCTTAGTTCTCTTTCTTCACCATTTCTAATACATTCTACTATCATTCTCATAGAGTCATACAAACTAAACACTCGATACCCATCGCTGACTAAGAAAGTTATAACCTTATTATGTTCACTACTAGAGATACAACAATTTTTTTTTGCTAAACATTCCTTTGTGACCCCAAAGACATTCATTCATCATAGTTTCCCCCTCACTTACTCACTCACAACATATGCAATGAACTGTCTCTACTAGATCTATGAATTTCTAATTGGTTAGTGAGAGAAATGGTTATTTCTTTCTTATATTAGTAACCAATTATTAATTGTGATTAAAATTTCCCCTTTTCTATTTCCTAATTCAGAAATCAGCCTCTTGTAAGTTATTCAGTCAGAATCTGAAAGACATTACTGATTGAAGAGATTGCCCAAATCCTTGGGTACATGCTTTTTGTTCTCAGGTAGAACTCCATTCAAATAGAAGACCTTAGAAAGTCAGATCTAGGGGGGATTCTTAACCCACCATTGTTCATTGTTCCCTAGATGGGTGGAGAACAGATCCATTTGTATAGGTTGCCCAGTTCCATGTCTAACCCTTCATCAGAATAGGCCCTATCTCGTTATAATATCAATTCTCTCATTAATTGTTAACCAATCAGAGTTGATTCATGTTTGTTGGGAACACTCACTCTTCCAAGTATATAGAAGCATCAAGAGGCCTCCATGAGGGGTCTTTGGTTTATCAGAGTAAGCCAAATGACCATCCTTTTATTCATCATTTCCTAGCCATCATTAAGAAAATTTTTAATTACCCAGAGATTATCTCTCTCAGACATTTCATTTGTCACATTAGTTTGTATGATACCCTTTTCTCTCAAAATCACACCATGGTGACCCACCTTTTTTTAAAAAAAATATTTATTTGGTCTGCCTATTTGGTCCCTATGCAGTTTAAGTCCACTGATCTAATGGCTTTCATTGTCTTTTGTATATGTCTAAACTGATGGAATGAAATGCATTGAAAATGGCATTCATTGTTAGTGGTACTAACTTGGTACTTAATTCTTGGTATGGCTAATAAGTTTTTACCGAAACTAATATTTCTACAAGATTGGCCCTATTATCACAGAAAATCTTTGCATTGATCTTGGTGTAGATAAAGCACCCTTATTTTTCCATTTCTGTAAAAACAATGTATCCAGAGCAGAATTCATTTTTTTCTTCATGGGTAACTGTAACATAATTAGATGGTGTCCAAGCTTTCTGGGGTAGCAGACTCCAGGAATTTCTTCCCCAGTCAAACCAGGCTATAGTTTGGTAATCCTGCCTCTGTCACTTACTACCTAGAAAGACAAAGAAAAATAAAATGAAACAACAACCAGGAAAGCAACATTGTCATTGTGTCACAGTGATGTGAATCTTTTTAATTTGCAATATATTTTCTTTATGATAACCCTTTGAACTAGCTTTTATTTTTCCTTCTTTTCTTCCTTCCTTCCTTCTTCCCTTCCTCCATTATTTTCTTCCTTCTGATGAAGAAGTCGTGAGTCAGATAAGTTAAGTGTGGTTCTTATGTCATAAAAGTACTAGGCTTGGACTTAAAAAAAATCTTTCATTGGCTACTTGTGTAACTTTAGATGAGGTATTTAAAATCTTTGAGTTTCATTTTCCTCATCTGGAAAATGGAGATAATAAAACTTTCAATCCCTAAAAGGGTTGTTGTGAAGAAAGCACTTTGCAAATCTTAAACTATAAAAGCATGAGTTATAGCAACCATTGGCTTATGGTCATTCACCTAGTAAATGTCAAAGACAGGATTTCAATCCTAGTCTCCTGACTCAAGGTCAGGAATTCTTTCAGGTATAAGTTAACTCTTTCAGCTATAAGTTCAAAGTAGACAATAGTCATGGATTCTCTGAAATTTGAGAGAAGCATTAAACTTATTTCATGCCATTCACAAAACACAACCACCAAACATACAACTGCTAAAGCAATCGGTATTTTAGAAACTTGAAAAGTCAGTGTTCATTTCAAATGCCTTGTATCTTGCCAGAAAATAGTTTATTCGTGGAGAGTGCTTGGCTGACTGACAAATGGTGAAATGCTAACCTGAGTTATTCAGGCCTTCTCAGAATCACAATTACCAACTGAGGTTTTTAAGTATAATCTAGATTGTCTAGGGGCACATGCCATTTTTGACAATTTAAAATGAGTGCTCAGTAAAGTCCTCTAGGAAATATATAAGTATTAAAATGCAATAAAAAACATTCATAATATAAAATGCCAATTTCAATCATATGATTTAGAATATAGTTTTATTCTATTTTTTGATGGGTTATATTGGTGTATTTTAAATAACAATAACCTTAGATAATTGGAGATCCAGATAATATATCCACTTTAATGAGTGGTCTGGATCATCATAAGGCCAGTTGAATGAAATGTAAAAATCAGTTGTTTATTTTACTCTAAAATTCAAAATAGACTAAGATGTGAGGTCATGAAACAAAGTTGTTTCAGGTCAGGTAGACCAGCCTGACCTAGCCCCAAATGAGAATTTCTTCCTTTTCTTATCTTTACTCAGTCTTACTAAATACTGCATTCAAATTTAAGAGTACAGAAATTTCCATTAATGGAAATGAGCCATACCAGGCATGGCTTGATCCTGGAACTACATAGACCCCTAGGAAAATTCAAGTTATCCAGGGAATTCCTAGAAACAGTTAGCAAGAAGGAGTCTAAAGAAGTATGAGGAACACCTTTTTTTTTAATTCTACAATTATTAAGGAATGCTGGGAACACAAAGAAGCTTAAATTCTATGTAGAGAAATAGAGCAATAGGAAATAGGTTTTCTATCTGTGATTTCATTGCTATAGGGAGCTCCCAAATTGGGAGAGGTCCTTCACTAAATGCAGGTCAGAGTACTATCTATGCTGTAGAACTGAATTATTGTTAGAGCGAGGAGATGTTAAATGATTTGTTCAGCGTCATCGAATCAACTTGTGTCAGAGGCAAGATTTGAACTTAAATCTTCCCATCTCAAATACCAGCTCTTTGTCCACTCTGTCATACAGTCTTTGATGGTAGCAGCATATATATATGGGAGAGGGGAGAGGAGCAGGGCTGTACCACATAAACAGCTGATCCTCTAAAAAATTTGTTCACAGCACACATTTAAGTTTAATCTGAATCAACATTTTTCTCGTCACTTTCTTAAGACTACAGATCACCAACAAAATATCAAATCAAGCTCCAATTTATATTATTTGCTGATTTCCAAGATATAACTGGGAACAATGAAAATTTGATAATTAGCTTTCTCAATCTACCAGCAAATCCCTGGAAAGGAGAGTTCTAAAACACAATCAGAGCACAGTCTCCAGGGAATTAGGAGGCAGGCACAAGTTTTTGGAGATGATAGCGAGTAGACAATAGGGCAGGATCTGGCATTAGAAATATTGACAAAGACAGGAAATAGAATTTCTAAATGGGAGAGTCAGTGAAGGTTTGTGGAAAGGGTTGTTGCTGTTTTCTACCATTTGTATCATTGTTTAAGGTAGGTAAAGTGTTAAAGTTCATAAAAAAGATATAAAGGTTTTGATCCATACAACAATATTGGGAGGTAGATTTCCACAGTTAAGTGCTCGAAGTAGAATTTGAATTTAAATCTTCTTCACTCTAAAGCCAGAATAATTTTCATTCCTCTACCTAGCTTATAGTTATATAAAATTTTGAACACATAAATTCAAAATAATAAAGGTATCAATATTTATAGTTATACATTGCTAGTCTAAGATGTAATTACTACTCTGGCTCTCTGACAATACTTACCTCCAGACAGGGCTCCTAAAGGCTGACCTAAAGCATCCTCTCTACTTAATGGCTGGCAGAAAAGAACCAAGGCTCTATAACTCAAATGGATTCTTTTCCTCATGTCATACCTGGATTTATCTCTTTGGAACTTCTATCTAGGACACAATAATGGCTCAGAATTGAAGGATGAAAAATGGAGAGAGGGGTGAGAATAAGGAGAATGCAGTTCTTGAGGAACCCAGAGGTATGTAGGGCACAGAGAGAACTAAAGGATGGGGGAACCAGTTATTGGGATCATCATATAGAGTATGGTGGCATTTGACAAAATAACGGTAGAGTTGTTGGTTCATGAATAGATAAAAAGTCAAGGAGGAAAAGGTGATTGATGCTGAATTATCTGATCTATGAAGGTTTAGGTCTCCCTAACTGGAGCCTGAGGTGAGGGTTGGGGAAATTGTAGTCAAGCTTAAATAGCCTCATTTTTTTAAAAAAGTACTATTTAACTTTCAAATGTCTCCTACTCTAGGGAGCCTTCATTAACTGCCTGAATCAGAAACATCATTTTCTTCCTCCTATCTCTGCACCTTTCTTATATTTTATTCTTTATCTGTTTGTATTTTGAGAGGTACTGCTGCAGAATATCTACAAAACTGGAGAGCTAAGTGGCTTCAGGTGTTGACTTTGACATATGTCCTAAAACATATTTAATAAGAGGTTATTGTTGAAGTAATTGTGATGAACCTATGATCATATAATGTTCAAACTTGAAGGGTCCTTTAAGGTTATGACATTCAACATTTTGATTTTCTGAGAACTTGGTTTTCTTTTCTCAACTGCAGGCTGTGGTTGCTGGACTATGTGTTTTCGAAAGACATTCTGTCACTTCATTTTTGGAAAGAAAATTGATATTTTTAATTATAAATCTTAAAATCAAATGAAATCTATACAGCATTACTTGTGTATCATTTTCACGATGAAATCTATTTTAAATATTTATTTAATATTAAATGAAATATTAATAAATACATAATATTAATGCTACCTATCAATATTATATATTATGTTATTATTGTTATTGCATAAGTATATATTATATATTCTATTATTATATAATGTAATAGAATATATTATATATAAACATATTAAATATTTACTTTAACATGTTATTTGCATTCAGTTTTCAACATTTACTTACACAAAATTTTGAATTTCAAATTTTCTTCCTATCTCCCTCCTCCCCCCAACTCAGGGAAGCATGTATTCTGATTGCCCTTTCCTTCAATCCACCCCCCGCTTATCCACTTTGCTTCTATTTTTCTGTATGGGAAGATAGATTTCTATTCTCCATTGCTCATATATCTTATTCCCTATTAGCATGTAAAAACAATTTTTGCATTCATTTTTAAAGTTTTGAATTTCCATGTTCACTCCCTTCACCCCTTCCCATTCAACCTTATTGAAAAGGCAAGTAAGTCGACATGTTATACATGTGTAGTCATGCAAAACACTTCCATAACAATCATGTGAAGGACTATGTTTCCCTCTATCCTGGTCTGCCTTCAACTTATTCTATTCTCTCCTTTCCTTTGATCTGTCCCTCTGCCAAACTGTTTGCTTATGATTACCCACCCCTTCCTTAATCTGCCATCCCTTCTATTATCCCCCTTCTGTTATACTGCCCCCACTCCCTACTTTCCTGTAGGGTAAGATAAACTTCTGTACTCAATTATATGTGTATGTTATTTTCTCCTGAAGCCAAATCTCTTTCTCTGAATACATTCCTCTGAACACAATTTTCTTTTTTAGATATAATCCCTTCATATTCAACTCATCTTGTACCTCTCTCTCTCTCTCTCTCTCTCTCTCTATATATATATATATATATATATATATATATGTGTGTGTGTGTGTGTGTGTGTGTGTGTGTGTATGTGTGTGTTTATACACAGATATGTGTATATGTATATATAAACACACACATATATATATGTATATCTACATACATACATACATATTTCCTCCAATTATCCTAAGACTGAGAAAGGTCTCATTAGTTATAAAAATCATCTTTCTATGTAGGAATGCAAAAAGTTCAACTTCAATAAGTCTTTTATGGGTTTCTTTCTTGTTTGCCTTTTCATGTCTCTCTTGATTCTTGTATTTGAAAGTCAAATTTTCTATTCAGCTCTGGTCTTTTTAACAAGAATGCTGGGAAATACTCTATTTCATTGAAGTTTCATTTTTCCCCCTGAATACTCAGTTTTGTAAGGTAGGGATTATTAGTTTTAATCCTATCTCCTTTGACCTCTTGAATATCATATTCTAGGCCCTCTGATCACTTACTGTAAAAGCTGCAAAATCTTGTATTATCCTGATTGGGTTTCCAAAATACTTATTTTTTTCTTTCTGGCTACTTGTAACATACTCTCCTTTATCTGGTAACTATGGAGTTTGACTGCAATATTCCTAAGAGGTTTTCATTTTGGCATCTGTTTCAGGAGATGATCAGTAGATTCTTTGCATGTCTATTTTACCCTCTGGATCCAGAACATCAGGGCTGTTTTCCTTGATAAGTTTTGACAGATGATGGCTATTTTTTTTAACATGACTTTCAGATTGTCCAATAATTTTTAAATTATCTCTCCTGGGTTCATTATCCAGGTCAATTGTTTTTCAAAAGAGATACTTCACATTGACTTTTTTTTAATTGTTTTGATTTTGTTTTATCATGTCTTGTTTACTCATAAAGTCATTAGCTTCCACATGCTCCATTCTAATTTTAAGGAATTATTTTCTTTGGTGAGTTTTTGGACCTCTTTTTCCATTTGGGCCATTCTGCTTTGTAAGGCATTCATATCTTCACTGGATTTTAGAACTCTTTTGTCATTTGGTTTAGTCTAATTTTAAAGGTGTTATTTTCTTGGGGGGTTTCCTTTAGGAGGCTGTTGACTCATTTTTTCATGATTTTCTTGCATCACTCTAATTTCTGTTCCCAATTTTTCCTCTACTTCACTTACCTCATTTTCAAAATCCTTTTTGAGCTCTTCTATGTCCTTAAACCAATTCATATTTTTCTTGGAGACTTTGGATCCAGGAGTTTTGCCCTTGTTGTTTTCTTCTGGTTATGTTTTGATCTTCCCCAGAATCAATGACCTAAGAAAATACCTCTTCACTAAAAATATAAGAACTTGTAATCTGTTTCTTTTTTCCCATTTGCTCATTTCCCCAGTCAATAGCTTTACTTGTGAGCTCTTTGTTACATGAAGGGCTCCAGAAACAAGATTCAGCAATGGCTGCCAGTGCCCTTGGTCTGAGTCTGGACCCATGCTTCCATCTCAACCATGTGAGATAACATTCCTACTGATCTTAGAATCTGTCTTTTAGTGTTTGTGGGTTGAGAAATCTGAAAACTGCATCAGCAGCCAGCAATTCAAACCCTAAGATCTGATCCATCTCTTTCTGCACTGGCAAGGCCCAGGACAAACTGTGCTGCACTCCCAACATGGTGTGATACACCCTTCCAGTTGATATTCCAGATTGTCTTGGACTGGAAATTTGCTTCACTCTGTCCTTTTGTGACTTCTACTGCTCTAGAATTTATTTAGAGTCATTTTTTAATTTTTTAAAAAAATATTTATTTTTGATTTTCAATATTTATTTCCACAAGATTTTGAGTTCCAAATTTTCTCCCCCTCTTTCTCTTCCCTCCACCCCGTCACCATGCATCCTGATTACCCCCTTCCCCAATCTGCTGTCTCTTCTATCACACTCCTCTCTCCCCTTATCCCTGTCTTCTCTCTTTTCTTGTAGGGGAGGATAGAGTTCTACACTCCATTACCTTTATTTCTTATTTCCTTGTTGCATAATTCTTAATATTTGTCCCTAAAAGAGTTCCTATTTCTCTCCCTTCCTCCATCCTCACACATTCCCACTGAGAAGGCATGCAGTTCAATGTAGTCTGTGCATGTGTAGTTTTGAAAAAAATTTCCATAATAGTCAGGTTGTGAAAGACTAAATATATTTCCTTTCATCCTATTCTGCCCCCCATTTATTCTAGTCTTTCTTTTGACCTTATCCCTCCCCAAAAGTGTTTACTTCTAATTGCTCCCTCCTGCTATTGGCCCTACCTTCTACCATTCCCCTCACCCCATTTATCTCTTTCTCCCCTACTTTCCTGTAGTGTAACAGATTTTCATACCAAATTGAGTATGCATGGTATTTCCTCCTTAAGCCAAATGTGATGAGAGGAAGCTTCACTTTTTCCCTCTCACCTCCCCCCTTGCTTCCTGCATTGAAAAAAAACATTTTCTTGCCTCTTTTATGAGATAATTTGCCCCATTCCATTTCTAAAGTTCTCCTCCCAAGATATTCCTCTCTTAAACCTTAATTTTATTTTTTAGATATCATCCCTTCCTATTCGATTCACCCTGTGCCCTCTGTATATATACATACATGTATATATATACACATACACATGTATGTATATATGTATGTGTGTATAATCCCTCTAACTACCCAGATACTGAGAAAAATTTCAAGAGTTACAAATATTATCTTTCCATGTAGGAATGTAAACAGTTCAACTTCAATAAGTCCTATATGATTTCTCTTTCCTGTTTACCTTTTCAAGCTCCTCTTGATTCTTGTGTTTGAAAGTCAAATTTTCTATTCAGTTCTTGTCTTTTCATCCTGAATGCTTGAAAGTCCTCTATTTCGTTGAATGACCATCCTCCCCTCCCCCCCCCCGAAGTATTATACTCAGTTTTGATGGCTAGGTGATTCTTGGCTTTAATCCTACTTGCTTTGACATCTGGAATATTATATTCCAAGACTTTTTGATTACTTAATGGAGAAACTGCTCAATCTTGTGTTATCTAGATTGTATTTTCACAATATCGAATTGTTTTCTTCTGGCTGCTTGCAATATTTTCTCCTTGATCTGGGAACTCTGGAATTTGACTACAGCATTCCTAGGATTTTTTTTTAAATCTCTTTCAGGAGGTGATCAGTGGATTCTTTCAATATTTATTTTACCCTCTGGTTCTAGAATATCAGGGCAGTATTCCTTGACAATTTCATGAAAGATGATGTCTTGGCTCTTTTTTTTTTGACCATGGATTTCAGGGAGTCCCATAATTTTTAAATTGTCTCTCCTAGATCTATATTTTTCTATGTTCTATGTTTTTTTAATGAGATATTTCACATTGTCTTCTATTTTTTCATTCTTTTGGTTTTGTTTTTTAATTTCTTGGTTTCTCATAAAGTCATTAGCTTCCATCTGTTCCATTCTAATTTTTAAAGAACTATTTTCTTCAGTGACCTTTTGGACTTCCATTTCCTTTTGACTAATTCTTCTTTTCAAAGAATTCTTCTCCTCATTGCCTTTTTGGACCTCTTTTGCCATTTGGGTTAGTCTATTTTTAAAGACATTATTTTCTTTAGCATTATTTGGATGCCCCTTAACAAACTGTTGATTTGCTTTTCATCATTTTCTTGCATTGCTCTCATTTTTTCCCCAATTTTTCCTCTACCTCTCTTACTTGATTTTCAAAATTCTCTATGAGCTCTTCCATAACCTGAGATCATTGCATTTTTGGGGGGGGATTTTGTATCCAGAAGCCTTGACTTTGATATCTTCCTCTGATGATGGTATTCTTCCTCACCTGAAAGGATAGAGGAAAATACCTGTTCACCAAGAAACTTACATTCTATAATTTTATTTTTTCCCCTTTTTGGAAATTTTCCCAGACTGTTACTTGACTTTTGAGTCCTTCGTCAAGTGGAGGGTATACTCTAGGGATCTGTAAGTTCTCAGTTCTTCCAGGTTGGCACAATCAAGGGATATGAGTTTACTCCTCTCCTGGCCTATGCTCTGGTCTGAGAGCAACCACAAGCTTTTCTGCCCAAAATCCTCCCCAAAATCTCCACTAGCTCTACCACTACCACTGCCACTCAGAACTGAGGCCAGGATTGGCAGCTCAATTCCCCTAGTGTCTTTAGTGGAGAGCTCTAAAAATGGATGCTCCTGTGGCAGTGGCTGCTGCCACTCTTGAACTGACCCTGACCTTACTCCCCTCTCACCCAGGTGAAAGAGCTTTCTCACTGATCTTTGATGTCTTTGGCATTCGTGGGTTGAGAATTTGGGGAACTACAACTACTGCCCATAATTCTATGCTCTGAAGCCTGCTCCTGTCCTGTCCCTGTCAAAAAACTGAACTAAATGAAATGTTGGTCCCTTTCAACTCTATATCCATGATCCCTAAAGGACTATTCATTTTCTACTTGGACATATTCCTGGTCTTTATTATACTCTTTGGAATCTCATTATCTAACAAGATAGCATAAACCCTGAAACATATCTTCTCAACATCCCGTGGCCCTGGGGCCCCTCTATCTTTATAATTGGAGACGGTAGATGTTGGTATTGGTAGAAGATAGATGTTGTACATTCTTCTTGTTTATTCATTTCAATCATGTCCAATTATTGTGACCGAATTTGGGGTTTTCTTGCAATGATACTAGGATGTTTGCCATTTCCTTCTCCAGCTCATTTTACAAATGAAGAACTAAGATAAACACAGTCAAGTGACTTGCCCAGGGTCACACAACTCCTAAGTGTCTGAGTCTGAATTTGAACTCATGAAGGTGAATTTTCCTGACTTGAGGCAGCACCATCATTGTATAGTTCTTTCTAAATTTTCCATTTAAGGAGGATACCTATGGCAGCTATGTTCTCATTTCCCTTCTGAGTTCACCTTTCCTTTCATATTATTTTTATGTGTTGTCTTCCCCCATTAGACTGTGAACTCCTTAAGGACAGGAATTATATTTTGCCTTTCTTTCTAGATCCAAGACTTAGCATAGTGCCTCATACACAATAGACACTTAATAAATGTTTAATTGACTTTCTATTGACTTCTGTTATACTACACAGATATATAAGTTGTCCTTCATTTGTGTACTGTACAATCCCATTTGTGAACCATTTATGTATGGTATTTTTTTTTCTGAGATACTCTCATTTTTATTCACAATTTCACACTTCATTAAGTGAAATAGATTAGTTGAAACTGTAATCCCCTCTCCACATACCCATGTGTATCCTCTCCAATTGAGCCTGCACAAAATTGTCAAATTGGTCATTTTAAAGCACAGGGGTGACCATATCCCCCTCCCACATACCCACACCTTCCAATGAAGTTTCTGCAGCTCCTGATTACTGAGACAAAATTCAAACTCTTCTTATGGGCACTTAAAGCCCTCCATAATCTTATTCTACCTTATATTTTCACACTGATTTAATATTTCTTCCCTTCACATACTGTGTACTTGAGTCAAACTGGCTTACCTAGAGTTTCTCATAAATGGCATTCTATGTCCTATCTCTGTGCTTTTACAGAAGTTGTTTTCCATGCCTGACATGCTTCTTCTCATCTCTGCCTCTTGGAATCCCTAGCTTTTGACAGCTTGGTTCATGTACTTCCTCTTACAAAAAGCCATTCCTGATAACCCAAATTTTTACCACTTCTCAACACAAATTTCTTTGTACCTATTACTTAGATGTTTTGTATTATTGATGTACTTGCTTGCCATAATAAAAGATAAGCTTTTAAAACAGGTATTATTTTAATTTTTGTCTTTGTATCTCAAGTGCCTAGGATATTGCATGAGAAAGAATAGGTGACACACACTCATACATATACACATGCATATATATATATATACACATATATACATATATTGTTAATTAGATTGAATTTCAATTTAGACAAGAATGAATTTTTGAGTGGTTGATATATAAAAATGAGAGACTTTCAGAGGTTTTTACACTTTTTTCCTAAACGTTTTAGGAAATAATTCTCCCTGTTTCTAAGTAATAGTATTTATTTTGCATATTAGCATCATTACATAAATACTGATAATGAAGATATCTCTTTTTCAATCTGTACTGGTATGGATTGAGTGAGGGCTGTTATTTGGTCAGTGCTTCCCCCTTTAATAGAGTTCAGGGATAATTGACTGCTGAAACTTTTTTTCTGAATCAACCAAATAAAACCTTCAAATATGAAAATAATAATTTCAGTGATGTCAGTCTTCCATTCTCACTCCATTAAATTCCAAAATTCATGCTAGAGATGGCATAGCAAACAAATTGAAATGAGATTCTTATAAAAATGAGAAAGATAAGATGGTGCCTTCTGAGAAAGCAATTTAACTATAATAAATTATTTTTTAAATTATTAAATGAGGCATTGCATTAGCCATAAAGCTGAGTGTAAAAGGGCATTGGTTTATGAATACTGATATACATATAGACCTCTACAACCTTGAACAATTATCATCATAATAATTTGTATCATAAAATTTTATGTTGCATTCTCTCTCTCTCTCTCTCTCTCTCTCTCTCTCTCTCTCTCTCTCTCTCTTCCATTTTTTTCAAAGAAAACAAATCTTTCCAACAGAGTGATAATTAGAATTGTGACTGGATGATGTCATTTAAAGAAAGTATATTTTACCAGTGTAGCAAACATATAAATAGTTTTAAATAGACATTTTTGTGTGATTTGATATAGAGTAGAATATGAATATAAGAGGATAATCAAATAAAATATTCTACAGAAGAAAATGTGAAACTCTGATGCAGTTAGAATAACCAAGTGCCAAGAATGACTACAACAAAAAATACAGATGCTAATATTGCTAGGTTTATGACATATTTAATGAAATAAAGGACCTGGTCATTTAAATGTCGAGTTTAAATACCATTTGTGCACCTAAATATGCACAGTACAAAGGCTTTCTACTTCATTACCATATTTTGACCCCATATAAGGACAGTAAGCTTTAGGAAAGTGAAAAAAATTATACTATTTTTTTTTTTTTTAGTAATACAGGAGGGAAAAAACGCAGTTATCTTTTTAAATGTTCAATTTCTTTTTTTTTTGCTTGTTTGTTAATGTTTATCTGCTATTTTTGGTGGATTGATGAACGGTTCATGGATAGCAAGGAGTCTGAAGCCAATTCAAGGCTTATAAACATCATTAAAATACCAGTCTAGTTCACAAAAATTCACATGGGATAATGATCCATATGTATAATTCTCCTGCTTCACTATACTCTTTAAAGCAACAACTCTTTAAAACAGTCACCTTTGCCTCACTAACTGCAGTTTTGTTTTTCACTGTACTCTGAAGGCAGCCCACATTTTATGGTAGCTGGTAGGGTATTTGGCAAAGCCTACTGTTCTCTGTCCTATGCAAAGATGTATCACTTATTATAGATATTTAGGAGACATTTCTCCTTAAACTCAAAATGGATGATTCTCTGCTTTTATGAATAAGGGATTTGGGACAAAATGAGATTCCTGAGAAGAAGAGGTGCTACAAGTAAATATCTCTCTTTTTTAGGTGCTAAACCTCTATTTATTTCTGCAAAATGAACAAGATATGTCTGACTGAGACATGTCCTTCTTCTACAAGCCACTAGCTTGCCAGACAGCTGTCTAATGTATGAAGCCAATATTTTTTGTGTAGTCATAGTTCAAGATGGAGAAGGGATGCTTTGGAGTAAAAGGTAAATTTCCTTGAAGATGTATTTTTCATTCCATACTGATAACAATTGAATATAGGGCTGTTTTTTAGACAATATTTCATCATTTAATAGTATTCAATATAATTGACTACTGAAAACTTTTCAGTTTAGGGACTATTGTTTTCTGCTTCATATTTATATTCTTAGCGATTAACTGAGTGCTTGATACATATAAGCACTTAATATATACTTGTTGAATTATTGAGTTGAAACAATTATTGTTTGCTATGTATAAAGCATAGCTAAGCAAATATAAATAAATACAAATATAAGCAAAAATATAAAAGAAAAGATAGTCCCTTCCCTCCAGAGGCTTATATCTAATTAACGAGAGATCATACAAACAGGGAAATGGTGGTCAGGGATGGAGCACTTTGGTCTGAAAAGTTACAGGAAGAACAGTGTTACAAGTCAGTAATTTTGAAGCTAATTTGGTCAGAGTTAATTCATCAAGGTTTACAAGGTAGAAAAAGTGAGAAAACTATGTTGTTAGGAGTAAAGAGGTTGGCATGACTATGAAGAAGAGGGATGAGAGAGTAGGAACTAAAGTGAAATCTGGTTGGAATTTTCCTGAAATACTAGGCCAGAAAAGAACATAATCAATCATAATGACGAAGCTAGCACTGTAACTCTGCACAGTGACTGGCATATAATGATACCAACAATAGTAGCTTGTGACATTAATAGCTCATACCACAGCCCTTAGCCCAGTGACTGGTTACAGTAGGCCCTTAAGAAATGCTAGTTGATGATCTGAAGCATACAGTGTTTTAAGGGATATAAATTATTTTCCCTAGAATAATCCTATTTTTGGTAATATAGGTGAAAGAAACCCTGAGATTGGTAGTATAAGCACTAATATTTCCATTTTATGACTAAGGAAACCGGGCTCAGGGAAGTGATATAATTTGGCTATTTTCACATAGCTAGCAATTCCTGATTCCATCCTTAGTACTTTACATTATTCCAAAAAGCTCTCCACAAGCTGAATGCTCAATTTAACCTTGGAATGCTAAGTAAAATATTTCAGCACCATAAATACATCATGTCTGACAACAGGAAAATGTTTTGCCAGTGACCCTGAACTGGCAAAGAGATGTTTGACAAGTAGTAAACAGAGTGACATGGGCCCCTATAAAATCAACAGAGCTGATTATCAAATATACTAAAGCTGAAAAAATCATAAATACATAAGTACATGATGAAAGAAGAATGCAAGCTGAAAGAAATAAAGCAGCTGGAGTGTGTAATCAGTTGATACAACCTAGTTACAAATCTGACTGCAACTGACATCAAGAACACCCTGCATTTGATGCTGAGTGGCTTGCTATCTCAGCCATCAAGAAGACGTATTTTGATAGAAATCCTTGTTATGCTTTCCCCAATAAAAAGCATGAACAGAAATCTGTTACTTAGGGAAACCTCTACCAGTTCTGACCGTTCAACCCCTTGAAGAAGTGGGGATTATTAGTATATACTGATCATTAAATTAATGTTACACTGAAGCTTCTCATTCATCTCTATAACCTTCTTTTAACTTATACGCTGCAATATTTTTCTTGGATTCAGATCTCATGTTTATATTTTATCAATTCACTTTTGTACACTCTCTCTCTCTTTCTCTGTCTCTCTCATTTTCTCTCCTTTATTGTTCTTGTTCCTCTTCTTCTTCTCCCTCTTTTCCCTCCTCTTCCTCCCCCACAACCATGATTTCCCATCTCTTCTTGTTCTTAAACCAAGCTCTCTTATATAGTCTAACTGCCAATTACTGATGGGACAAAATAATTTCTCAATATTTGTCTAGAACAGGCTAGACAATGAACCTAGTCTTTATGAGCATGCTTAAAAATGGCATTGATAACACTCCCCATGAGATAAAACCTGGAGAATATGCTTTGGGGAAAGTTGTAGCATTATATTATGATGGGAGGGTGTCTTTTTTATTTATTTTTTTATTTAACTTTTTACATTCATTTTCACAAAATTTTGGGCTCCAAATTTTCTCCCCTTTTACCCCCTCCCCCCCCACCCCAATACACTGAGTATTCTAATTTTCCCTATCACCAATCTGCCCTCTCTTCTATCATCCCTCCCTTCTCTTGTCCCCATCTTCTCTTTTCTCCTGTAGGGCCAGATGACTTTCTATTCCCCATTACCTGTATTTCTTATTTCCTAGTAGCAACAACAATACTCAACGGTAGTTCCTAAAACTTTGAGTTCCAAATTCTCCCCATCCCTCCCTCCCCACCCGTTCCTTTTGGGAAGGCAGGCAATTCAATATAGGCCCTATCTGTGTAGTTTTGCAAATGACTTCGATAATAGTCGTGTTGTGTAAGACTATTTTCCCCCATCCTATCCTGCCCCTCATTGCTTCTATTCTCTCTTTTGATCCTATCCCTCCCCAAGAGTGTTGACTTCAAATTGCTCCCTCCTCCCATTGCCCTCCCTTCCATCACCCCCCCCTTGCTTATCTCCTTCTCCCCCACTTTCCTGTATTGTAAGATAGGTTTTCATACCAAAATGAGTGTGCATTTTATTCCTTCCTTTAGTCAAATGTGATGAGAGTAAACTTCTTGTTTTTCTCTCAGGTCTCCTCTTTTTCCCTCCACTAAAAAGTCCCCTGCCTGCCTCTTGAATGAGAGATAATTGATGGGAGGATGTCTTGAAGAGCCTTTGCAGTATGGTAAGATATTCTGCAGCTGGTTGTAGATGGCTAACTCTATGGGGAACAGCAGTCTCTTTAGCTGCATTTGAAGAGCCAGATCAGCATGGTACTTCCTAAAGACATTATTCTGCTTCAGAACATCTTCTTAGTTGAACTCCTTTTCTTTTTTGGAGGTTGGAACTAATAAAGAGAAAATGCTGTGGCGCTAGAGGCCTCAGGCCATGTCTCTTTGGGCCATGTGGCTTTATGAATATAGGCCTTGGTTATTTTACCCTGGTATGTGTTCATTTTATGTGAAGGAAGTTTGAGGCTATGATCCTGTAAGGTTCAGAAGTTCAAGGGAGCAAGTTAACATTGTCTATGTTAGTCTGCATCCCTAGTTGTCCGGGAGTACAGGTGTTGGATCCATGACACATTTTGCAGCCAACCCAATATTGATGCCCTGAGGAAATTAATACCATATATTATAACACCATCATTCATCATTGGACCTAATACATATTAAGTTTTTAATAGTACTCCTTGATTGAGTGAGGAGTAACCTTTGGGATCCATTCCAGAGATAGCTGAGATAGCCAGGAGTCATCTGGCAAAAACTCCACATCAAATTTGAATTTGGTGGGACCAGTGCTGTGTAGAAACTATACTAAGGGTATGAACATGCTTCCTAAAGACCAAGGGGGCAAAGGACATAGTGTGTCCTCAAGGTGTTAGATGAATATATTTGTGCTTTTGTTCTTGCTAAAAATATCCTTTTGTAAAAGCATTTATGCTAATTGTTTAAATGGATGTATTGCTAACATCTGGTTGCTAATAGAGGGGAAAAACACTGAGAATTTTGACTTGAGGTGATGACATTAAGGAAGACACACCTTAACTTCATAGGGTACCCTTAGTACCTTGATTGGGGGAGGTGATTTTCCTTTCTTGGAGAGAATGAGATCTGGGGATCTTGCTACATTTGCTTTTGGTGTTTGTGTGCCTTTCAAAAGACCCACAGAAATTGTTTAACCACCTATTTATTAAGCCAGGCATTGTGGATATCAATCTGAATAGGAGCAATCTCTTGTCTCAAGGGACTGACATTTTTCTGAGGAAGGCACAATACTTAAAATTAAATAAATGCAATGGAATTTGAGGAAAGAGAATGTACTAACAAAAAAGAATCATGAAAGGCTTCCCATAAGATTTGGTACCTGAGATGATCTTTGCAAGAAACTATTAGCTTTTAAGCCACAGAGATAAGTAGGTGGTATATTCAAAGACCACCTGTGAAAAATGTGCACAGATGAGTGATGGGATATTGAATTCAAAGAAGAGAAAGTAGATCATTTTGGTTGAAATGCAGAGAACATGAAAGGGATAAATGTGATATAAGTTCAGAAAAGTAGAATGGTTCCAAATTGTGAAAGAATTTAATGAAAACTGAAAAGATGTGGTTTTTTTCTAAAAACAATAGTGTCCCATTCAGAAGACAGTGAGCACAGGAGAGACATAGTTAAACCTGTGCTATACTGAGATAATCCTGGCAGATATGCATATGATATATTGGGAAGGAGAGCAACTGAAAGCTGATAATACATTTAGGAAATTATTACAATAGTCCAAATGAGAAGTAATGAAAGCGTAAATCAGGTTTGCAGCTGTGTGAGCAGAAGAGAACAGATATGATCCATGTTGCAGAGGAAGAAAGGACAAGAGTTATTACCATATTGAATATAGTGGGTGAGCAGGAGTGGAGAGTTGAGGTTGACTACAAATTTATAATCCAGGATCACTTGAAAAGACATTTCAGGGAAGGACAAATCATAAGGTCAGAGGGAAAAGAAACAAACAAACCTCAGAGATCATCTGACATCCAAATCCTACTCATGTCAATAATCTCATCTAAATCACTAAGAAGTATGATGGAAAGTCAATGGCTCCAAAATAATCTTTCCTCCTTTAAGCAATTGTTACTATTACATTTTAATTTTTCCTTTTATTTATTCAATTTGGCATGTGTTGGGTTTGTAGTTCCAGGTGGAAACCTTGGTAGAAAGATCTAGAAGGCATTTAGATATGTAGGGCTGACTTTCAGGGCAAGAATCAAGGCAGAAGTATATAGGTTAGATTTAGGAGTCTTGTGTATAAAGCGAATTCTTAAGACCAGGGAATAGCTGAGAGGGAGAGAACCAAGTGAGAGAACAAAGAGGAAAAAAATGACATTTGAGTAAAAGATGGAAGATGATTTAGTAAAAAGACCATGAGAAGGAGAAATCAAGAAGATATTAGGAGAACCAGGAGATACTAATGTCAGAAACCAGGTGAGAAGAGGACCAACGAGGGGGATAGATGATAGTATGAAAAGATACATAAAGATCAACGAAGTTAAGGATTGAGAACAGGCTATTGTATTTTACAATCAAAACATCATTATTAACCTTTGAGAGAAAAATTTTAATAGAGCTATGAGGAACAGAAATTTGATTTAAAAGGAGTGAAAGGTAAGGAAATGAAGGTAGTGGGTATAAATGACTTTTGAATGAATTTTTATGATGGTGACCTGAGGAGATGGCAGTCAGGGTTTAAGAAATGGAATGTGTTTTTAGAAAGTAGGTTTTAGAAAATAGTGAAGAAGAAAACAAAAAAGAAGCAACAACTACAGACAGAGAATAATGACTAGTTGAAGGGGTAAGGTCCCATTGTTGATGAAAGGGGATGGATGAAAAGTATAGGTACAGGATCAGTCTTTGCAAGGAGGAAACACCACTTCATTCTCTGAGACTCATAAATAGTAGGAGAAGACAGGGTGATGATGGTGTGAGAAAATTGGAGTAACAATGCTTAAAGTTAGACACGGAAAGAAAAATTCTAGTCAATCCAAATTCCTTCCAATGAATAAAACAACATATAGGATGATGGATACAGAATTGGAATGACATATAATTCATCAGAACCAGAACATGACACCTGAAAAAATCTGAGAGTTTGAGATGGAATTAGCAAAACTGATAACTTCTGAAAATTAGGTAGTTACTACATATGATTCAAGCCATGACTTCAACTTTTAGAAAGATATTTAGCCTCCAATGCCATCACTGAAAAATAGATTTCTGAATACCAAATCTCAAGATAATTTATATATATCTATATAAAATATCTATGAGAATTAGGATATATACAGGTGATACCTTATACATAAAACAGCATAGTCCAGTAATGATTTTGATAGGACTCTAAGGTTTGCATCACACTTTTATCACAAAAATTGTGTGATAAAAGTAGCATATTTATTTTATAAATGTAAAAATGTTGCCATAGAATTGATAGTATGTTGCAAATGGGAGATGGGAATAGCATGGGAATGTCATTAAAGTAACTCATCATTGGTCAGGTAGGTGGTAAAGAGAAGATGGTTTTAAGCATCTGCCTCTATGTCTAGTCCTTTTCATTTGGCTGCCTAGGGAACAGATAATATAGGATTTCTTATGTTTGATAGGAAAAAAAATTAAGTTGAAAACATTATTCTTTAGAAAGAAGACACATGCTCAGGATTTTCTTATATTAATTGATATATGATCATTATTGATTTAGATTTGGAAAGAAATGTAATAGCCTTTTAATTCAATGCCCTCATTGTATAGATAAAGAAATTATGGACCAGAGAGGTTAAGGGATTTACTTAAGGTCACATAGTTAGAAGTAGAACTGGCACTCAAATTCAGATTCCCTGATGCCTGTGGCACCACACTACCATTTCTTACTACTGCATGAAAAATCTGTTACAGAATTATTGAGTTTAATAGAAAAATTAAACAACTGTTGGTTATACTTTTTACTGAAATTCAAAACATTTTCATCCTTTTGCTAAAAATATATGTATTGTATATTTGTGCACAAGTATATACACCTGAATACATATGTATGTGTATATATATGTGTGTATACACACGTGTGTTTATATACATGTATATGTGTTTATATACATATATATACACATATATCAGCAAAAATATTTCACAGAGAAAAAAATTAACATCCACAGAAGCCAAGTGATTTGTTCAGTCATAAAAATAGAAAGAGGCTGAGCTGATATTTGAACCCAGACCTTCTGACTCAAAGACCAGGGTTATTTCCATGGCACCCTGCTGATTTAAGGATTAAACCAAGAACACAAGCACATTTATTATTAATTATAAATCAATTAATTTTTTATTTGGAAGATAGTATCAAAAGCCAAATTGAGACTTGAAAGTGTGCTAATTTTAAATACTTTGTTCATAACTCTTTTAATAATGCATCTATTTATTTTAGTGAATCAAAGGTGTCCAGTAAATGGATTTCAAAATACCATGGCACACACTGGAGTGAAGTCTCCAGGAGAGGTTTACCTTTCATAAAGCCAGAGCCACAGGGTTCATCACAGAAACCTCACTGCACAAAAATGAGACAGTAGGTTAGCCAGTTGCCCAGATAATATAGCAGCAGGTATAATCTTCTATGGCAGGAAGAAGGCACTGATGAGGGGATTTTCTCTCTGTGTGTTTCCAAAAGGGAAATGTTTCAGAAATTATTCCTAAGGAAATATTAGATCAATATGACAAAATATTTTTTATATCAGACTACTATTTCCAAATTTCAGAGCTTATTCTCTCTGACTTTTGTGTATTCATGAAACCCATCTTCTGTTCTTGATACACAATTTTTCCATCATTTTGAAATTCTATACTTCATTAAAACTTAGATCAGAGGAAACCCTTTGATGAAGTAATTTGTGATTTCATTTCTTCTCTTTTCCCCTCTCATCCTCTCTCTGAGTTTTAAAGGACTTTGCTTCACCCTTGTCCCGGTTTACCTTGAGTCATACTTATTTGGGTATAGATTTTAATGTTTTCTGGCTCTGGGGGAGACATTTAAGCTCTTAGTGCTCAGGCATTGATGACAAATTCAAGTAATGAATCTAGTCCCTAGGTTTGTACTTTAAGATCTTAGGATGTCTCAAAACTCATCTGTATGAGATAACTGAAGGATTTAGTATTTGAAAACTGCAATCATGAACCCCAGAGTTGTTTACTAGTTATTAACTAGATACTACCAGGTTTATGGCTTTGCCTTCAGAGAGTGAAAACTGGAAAGTATCTAAGATAGCTACAAGTATCTTAAAGTCTCTAAGGGTAAAGAACTCTAGAATAAGTAAGAGGTATTGAAAGAAAAAAAAATGAGCCCAAGGATATTAGTTAGGTAAGAGAACACTGTTCTTTCTCCCACAGATGATCATCATCATCGTAAAGGAGTTTAACTGAGTCAAAAGCTGGAGGCAGTGGATAGAAAAGTTAAGCAGAATCTACCAGAAACTACCACAAAATTCTATATTCATAGACATTGCATGATCTACAAGTCAAAAACACAAAGAATTTAATTAAGAGAGGACAGCAAGGTAACGTACAGGAAATTAAATGGAAAATAGAATCATAGCCCTTCTGTCCTCATATGAAATGGATGTTATCTCTTATAGGCTTATGCTTTAGTGAAGAACTAATTACCAAGGAAACTTGTGAGGTCAGTCTTAAAAACCTAAGTGTCAGCGTTAAGATCTGTTGTTCACTTTTTGTTGTAGGACTTTGTTATCATTCTGGAAAGGAGTTACCATTTCCATCCATGCAAAGTCAGTATCTTAAATTCCCTTCGTCTATTGTCCCAGAAATTCAAACACCTCAACTATTGGCTGGAATATAGTTACTCCTTCTCAGCAAGCTAAGTTCAACAGCATCAGGCTTCTTTAGATTTCAACCAATATTCTTGGTATGATCGTTGTGATCAGAAAGAGTACAGTGCTGTTGGGTTCTGTTTGGCAAAGGATATGTACTTTTTATTACACATGCCTTCTGATACATTCCATAAACTTGTGCTAATGCACAAATCATGGAAAACTGATATACTGAGACTGCATGGGTAATGATAGATAGCTTCTTTACCTCTGCTGTTGTGTGCAGTTTAGATAGGTAGGAAAAAGCAGCTTCATGCCCCTCTAGAAAAATAAACAAAAAGGGAAAAAAACATGTTACAAACAAACCATCTACTATGGGTGAACATTATTTTGAAAAATTGAAAGGTTAAAAATTTTTATAAGAGATGGATCCTGACCTCATGAAACTTCCAGTCCATTTAGCAGATATTACAAAATCTGAGAAAACCACGAAACAAAATATCAAACAATTATTGTTGTGTTCATCCTTTGTTCTTGAAGAGGACCATAACATCAGGGAGATCATGATATGACTTGCAGTTGACTTTGATTTGAATGAGGCAGGGCTGTGCAAGGTCAACAGCCTCACTTTCTCCTCTGGAGCCATCTGGGTCCAGTGGCCAGCGATTCATCAGGACAACTAGAGGTAGCTCAGGATGCAATGGAGGTGATAAGTGAGATAGAGAGGTACAAACTTGTGTGCTAGGTCTGAGGAAAAAGATCTTTAAAGATCAAGAAAGATTTGTGGGAGAGATTACATTTACACAGATGTGATCAAAGCCAGAAATTAAAATAATTTCAGGATTGAAATGAATTCTTGTTGATGAATTTGTTATACCAATAGATATTGGCATCTTTTTTACACATATAGTCTTACAAAATTACATCTGGGTTTGGTGGTACATAATTATAATTCCTGCAAGTATGGGAAGGTGATTCTGGTAGATTGCTTGAGTTCAGAGACTCTGAGCTTCATAGAGTTAAAACTGATTGGATGTCCCCAATCAGTCAAGGACCAATGTGGAGAAATCCCATGAAAGACTGCCAAGAGTTTACCAAGTTCGAGTATGACTCACCATTGGGATTAAGTCATGAGGGTCTACTACATTCCCATACTGACCAAGATCGGGGTGGGGCATGATGGCAAGATTCTAAATCACTTGGCAAGGATCCTACAGCTAGTATGTATTTCAAGGAGGACTTAAGTCCAGTTACTTTTTTGAAATCAAGGTCAGCTTTCAATCAACTATCACTTAGTGCCTATCTACAAACATTAACAAGTTGAGGGTAAAATACATGTATTTTACATGTACAATACAATATACTGTATTCATGTGCACTTTACATTCAATTATGAAATACCTTCCCCTTCATCTGTAATCTCAAGGTAACAAAGGGCACAAACCTTTCTTTCTTTGAAAGCATCAGGAAAGGAAACTGAGGTTCAAAGCAGTGTACAGGAAAATCTAGATTTATTTGCTGTTGTTCAGTTATTTAGGTCATGTTCAACTCTTCATGACATCATTTGACATTGTCTAGGCAAAAATAGTGGAGTGGTTTGCCATTTCTTTCTTCAGCTCATTTTACAATTGAGGAACTGAGGCAAACAAGATTAAGTGATTTGAACTCAGGAAGATGAATCTTCCTGACCTCAGCACTATAGTACCACCTAACTGCCTCTAATAAGCATGTTAATGTGGTTGATAGAGTATAGATTAACATGATCTTAGTAAAAGAAGATACTTAGGTTTGAAATCGGAACTGTTGACTAGTTTATATGAATTTTAGACAAACAATGCTATCAAATGTCTACCACCCAATAGTTCATCTTACTGTACATATATGAAAGAAAAACTAGCTCCTATTAGAGATCTCCTGTAGTGCTTCTTATTTTTCTGCATCCGGAACAGCTGTGCTCTGTTCAGAATACTGCCAGTTTTTGCTCATTATTGCCTCCTTAGAATTACAGATGTGCTGTGTTCTTCCCTAGGGAGCCACACTCTGGTAAACAAATTCTTCCAGATTCATGAACTTCTCTGATATTAGCATGTGATACAGAACGACCTGGTCAGTTGGTCAAATTCAGAAATTCCCTCACTTCTTGGGAAGCAAAAACAAGGAATAGTTTAACTTCTTCAGCATGGGGAATGGTGGCTCTTAAGAAGAAAGCTATTTTATTTGTAATACAATTTTTGATCCTAGTTATGATGGGATTCTATATCTTAAAAGAGGATAAAAATGAAAATACTATTATTAAGGGTTACTTTAATAAATGAAGAGAGAGGTAAAGTGCAAATAAAAAGAGTCAAGATCGCAATATGTTTCAATTTAATCTACTAACTCTATCTCTGATATCAAGATATGGGAAAACTAATATAAATTAAAACTTCATTTCATGACAGGAAGTATATTAGTAACAAATAGACATAAATTCATTGCCATGGAGTCCAACTTTTGGTCCTATTTTTAGAACAAATGAATAAATTATGGCTATGTCTCAAGTCATCATTCCATTCTTCCTCTCTCCTCTTCCTTTATCCTTCCTTCTTTCCTTCCTCCCTGCCTTTCTTATTCCTTCTCCTCCTCTTCCTCCTTCTCCTTCGCTCTCTCTCCCCCATCATTCTGCCATTGATATGTCTGGACTGCATATGCTATTAATTCCTTTCCCACAGAATGTCTATGTTCTCTCAGAGCATTGGTCATCTACCCTCTATTTCACAAAAGTTTCTGATTCCACAAATAATTTGAACTACATTGCATGATCTTGAAAGTATTCTGTATATACTTTATATCTATTCCTCCATGTATTTGTTGCATATTTCCTATGAATATAAACTCCCTGAGGGAGAATTTTGTCTTTTGTTTCTTGGTCTTGCCAAAACATGACTTTTTTTTTTTTAAATTGTATGCACCCATTGTTTGTCAAATTCCATTGAAATTGAGACTGGAATAAGTGTGTGTGTGCCTGTGTGTGTGTGTCTGTGTGTGTGTGTTTTTGTGTGTGTTTAGGGGGATAAATATCAGTTTCTCACTATTCCTTAAATATCTATCATCCTGCTCCTAAACTTGACTTTGGCACATCTGCCTAAATCGTCATACTCTGGGAGAGTGTTCTAGCTTTTGCCATTAGGCAAGTGAATCGTGACACAGTATCTTGTTTAAAATTTGTAAAAGTTGTGGCCCATGCATTTAAAGAACAGAAAATAGTCTTTGTTATGTCTATAATAGAGTTGAGGCACGTTTAGGATTTGTTTCATATCATTAATGTATGACTCTTTTTCTCAAACTGAATTAAAGAATATTAAAATTAATTTTGTTTAGAATGTTTTCTTTTTTAAAAATATATCCCTTGAGATAATTAGAATTGCTTTAGGGTATCGTAAAAACAGAGTAGGGAATAGTTGTGCTATACCTTGATAGAAATGAAGCGGAGACTGCATTTCAGAATGATACTGCCTTGATATTTATCCTTATTAGCAGTGACTTAGAATATCCTAATTGTCGTTATATACTCCTCTTGTCCAACAGGACCATTTTAGAGATGAATAAGGTAAAAAAAAAAAACAACAGCCACTTTTTAGAAACTTCAAAATAGAAGATCAATTTTATAACTCAGCAATGTCCAATAACTCATTAAAGTAACTGAGGTAGCACAAGTAAAAATGTGGCATATTTGCACAAACCTGAGTTGTACTAAATATAGTTCATATATACACCATAAAATAAAATCTCATTGAAAGTGAAACAGCAATTTAAACTTAGATAAATCTTTCATAATTATAGTATCAACAGTTAAATTAAAATTTATATATTGTATAAAAATGATAATTTTAGTACCCTCTGCTCCCTTTCGCACCACTCTGTAACCATCGCTCAACTATTACTTATTTCACTATATCCCCTTAGACTGTAAGACTCTTGAGAGCAGGGTCTATCTTTTTGCTTTTCTTTGTATCTTTGGCTTTCAACCCAGTGCTTGGAATATAGTAAACTCATAGGAAAAGCCAGCTGACTTACTGACCATCAGTGCACTATAAGACTGAGGGGGATTTTGTACTTTCTTTCTGTCTTGGATCACAATGGCCAAAAATATGCATCTATAAGATGCTAGCCACTCTATTTTCAGCTGGACTTGTCCTCAGAAAACAGACTATGCTGTTTTTGTGGGGCATACTAAAAGCCTTTCCAACATGGTAGAACCTTCCTCTAGTGGTAGAACTTTTTAGAAATTCTATCACCAATCCACCAATCAGCAATCAATTAGGAAGTGCTGACTTGGAATAAGGTAATGTGCCAAGAATGAGAGATATAAACCCCCAAAATAAAATGGTCACTAGTTATATTGGGAGAAGTTGCATTTATTCATATAAATAGAGACAAAATACATAGCAAATAAATATAAGGTAACTTGTATCCAGCCTGGAAGTAGCTGGAAGGATCTCCAGACTTTGGGTGTGTAGTTCTAAAAAAAATCCAGCTATTTGACATAGAATCTCCACCTGCTCTCCTTATCAGCTTAGTTTACCTAATGCTCAGATTCCATGTTTCCTATTTCATATTTTTTCATGTTTTGACAAATATAAAATTGTGAAGCTCAAGAATTTTTAAAGCATTCTGGAGAAGCTGATATTCAACGAAATAACAACCATATGTACTCAAAGTTCAAGTTAGTATCCCTATTAGAGGATAAAGTAAAAGGGTGAATGAAATGTTCTTCCATTCTCTGGGATATCAGGAAGAAACAACAATTCTTTAAAAAATGGAAGATTTTAAGAAGAAAAGGTAGAAAGATCATGAGAGAAAAAGGGGAATTATAAACTATAGTAGGAAATCAAAAAGGAATAATATGAAATAGAGGAGGAAAGAAATGATTCCTGAAGAGTATAAGTGAAGTAACAGATCTGAAGCTCTTTTGACAAGATATGAGCTGATACAGTGAGGAAAAAGAGCTTGAGACTTGGCATGGTGGGGACATATGCTATTAGTAAGTAAGGTTTTGGGATGGTATACTTTCCTCAAAAGAAGCATAATTCTTTAAAAGAAGGGTGTTAGCATTGTAAATCAAGATTGTATTGTGAAAAATGCCAGGGAATAGAGGTTCAAAACATGGTAGAAAGCATTGAGGATTAAGATTAGTTGAAAGGGAAATAGAACTCTTGCTGTGATAGGACTATATTATAGACTAAAAGAAGAAAAACATGAAGATTTTGGAAAATAGATCATCAGAGCAAAGTATAGTAGTAGTGGAGGACTCACACAATTTAGGTTTCTCTTGGAATATTTTTCTCTGCCAAAACCCATAGTAACTACTAATATTTTGATACCTTGGCAAATAATAGTAATGGATATTCAGGAACCCAATTTTTCCTGCTGAAGCAGGAATTATGAAGGCTTTAGAAAGAACTCACCATCTAAGAGTTCATGATCAAAAAGAAGAGGAAAATCAACTAAAATGTGACCTCTTATGGGTGACCTATTTTGGATGAGTGGATTTCAAAGAGTTAAGAGAGAAGAAAACCAAGAAGATATGGAAAATGCTGGTTGACATAATAGGGATCAAAAGTATTTAACGATAAAATGCTGACAACCTAGAAATAAATTATTGTGATGAGGAAGAATAGGAGATATTGTCTAAAACAAACAAACAGATATGGAAGCATAGAGAATTCACAAACAAATTTAAGTCATAAAAAATAAAAAGCAAAAGGAAGAAACATAAGGTCACTATGGTTAAAAAATGTCCTCAGCATTCATTACCATCTCATCAGCTTGTTCTCTCCCACTGTGGGGAGTAGAAGATGTCTCCCAGATTTCATATCCCCATAGAAAGGAATGATAGATACTTTCTTTCTTATCTAATTTCTCTCTTGGCATAAATTCCCAAGGACTTTGCCTTCCCCTATAGCCAAAAATGCTAGTATAAATAGGTCCAGTCAAAATGGACCACATGTAAATCACCTGGCCTGGAGATGTGAACTCCAATATTTTGGATATTTGGGATCAGTAATGATGGTGGCAAGTGACAACATTTGGGAATTCCAGACTCTATTTCTTTCCTATTTTTAGTCATATTTCCCTAAGTAATAGAATCCCTAAATATAGTTTTGGATTCAAAAATGTTTTATTTATGGGAACATTCTATCATTTTATATCCTGTCATAACATCAAGATCTATTCTTGGGAACACAGAGTAGAAGTCTATGGAATTTAAAAGCCTAACAGATTAGACATATTTAATTCCTGTCTGCAGTATAACTTGATTTTTAAAAGAACTTTGAGATTTTCATCCAATAGTTTCCAGTTTCCATGGTGACAAGAGCATAAAGTAGAAGAAATAAATAATTATGTAGGGGACTCCAGCTGCCCTCTCACATATTTGGATCCCTGAGGAATCAATAACTGTGACGTTCTTTGACATGCTATGGGAAAAATGAATTAATGTGGAAAAATGTATCACATTATTAAAACAAAAACAAAACAAAACAAAAAACAAAACAGTCCAAAGAAAACAAAGGGTACTTGAGAGAGAAACGCTGACCCATTAACAGAAGCAGATTCAGCGTCTCTATGACCAGAGTTACTGAGACTCAGGAGGCTCCTCCTCCTGTTTCTTTTATATGATGGGCATATGTGATTTTCTTAGGCAGTCACATTCTAATTTCTGTTCCTTTTTATCCAGTAGCCAACCCAAAGGTGCTATAATCTCTAGAGTAATTAAAGACATTCACATATAGGAGGAGATATTATAAGTCATTGTAACTGAGTTCCAAAAATGGGAACTACCCTTAAAGTAAGTTTCTGCAGGTGATAGAACTATAGTGATGTGTTCTCAGGTTTCTGGTAAGAATGAGATCTGGGCAGAGAGTGGTCCTGGATGGAAAGGCTCCTATGACTCACCTTGCTCTTTCTGACAATATCCACTGAATTTCCACTTTTTTAAAGTGTGTGTACATATATGTTTATGTATGTATATATATATATATATATATATGTAGAGAGAGAAAGAGAGACAGAAATTTTATATCTAAGACACAGTAATATGAATTTTAATTTTTCTGTGAACTGAGTATGCTCATCTGATGATTAAGGAATATCTCATTCCAGTTCAAGATCTACAACTAAAATGAAAGTTGTCATTATATCATTTCATTCATGTCCCCCTTTTACACTTGAATTACAGAAATAGCCTGGTATAGAACTGCAAGAGACTTTTGTACATGAAGAAACAGATTCTAAGAGAAGGGAAGCAACTTGTCCACAGTCACGTAACTAATGAGTGGTAAAGCCTAGAGTTAAATCCATGTCCTCTGATTTTAAGTCCTATGCTCTTTCCAGTCCAGTAAGTATGTATAAGAAATTAATTCATTCAGCAAGCATTTAAGTAGTTACTATATCCTAGTCATCTTGTTGAAATTGATATAAAGGCATGCTTTAAACTATTGCAAGTGCTACCCTGGTACAAGTGCTTCCCTTACATTCCATGTCTGCATGCATGTGGGGAGGAAGAAGACTTGCACAGAAAGTCAAATACAAAATATATTCAAAGTATCTACAAAAAAATTTCTGGGGGGGCTTTGCGGTGAATTAGCAATAACAATTTTCTACTCAAACATATTCTGGTACTGCTGGGAAAGCCTCAGAGATATGTAGTCCTACCAGTTTTGCCCACTCCCCATTCTCCTAAATTTAATAAAGTGGATCCCTTTCTAATGCTTCAGTCACCTACTGGAGGATATCTCTGTCTTCACTCCAGAGGTGTGCTACTCTAGTGAAACTGGCTCTTGAGAACCAATCATTCTGTGTGAACATTTAGACCAAAGAAATCAGTAAACATTACATATGGGGGCATAATTTATTGTTTTGTTCACTGTCTAGACTTCAAATATGATGGAAAAAGGTTAATGTAGGCTAACAATAAAAATATGCCATGTACACATTTTAAAGTTTGGAATAACTGCTTATTAAGCATTTACCAGTACAACCATCTCTATGTAGCTGTCATAAAGCAGTAAAGCCAAAACCAAACTCAATTCTCAGTGATCCAACCAGGATAGGAAGAGTAGAAGGGAGTGAAGCAACAGAGATCAAGATTAGGATCAATGGATCTTGGTTAGTATGGTAAAGACATCTTACTTCCTTTTGTTTCATTTATTGTTGCTGTTTGCCCATTCTGGAAGAGGAGAAATGATATCAGGAAGGTGATGTATTCACTTGAAAGTGAATTGGATTTAAGTGAAGCAAAGCTATGGAAAGTCAGCAGCCTCACTATCTCCTCAAGGGATATATGAGTACAGTGGCAAGACAAGGTCAGCATGACTAGGGATGACCCCAGAGGAAGTGGAAGATCTGTGCCTTTTTTAAACTAAGGTCTTTTTCAGTTCTCAATTTATCTGAGGCAACACCCATTCACTTGCTATAAGTCCAGGTAACAAATGAAGCAAAAGATGGTCTAGTTTGCCTACTAAAAGACAAAAAGTCAAAGTTGGAAGGGATTACCCTCATAGTTTCTGGCCAGAACAGAAATCATTTCTATTTATACTCACCTTGAGCCATCAAAACTTAAACAATGACCAAGTGAAGCTTGGTCTAGGACCTACTCTTGGCCAATTAATGAGAACCAGAGTGATTTTCATTTGAAGGCATAATCAAGGAGTCTCGTTTGAATCCCAGTGGCTTTTATCAAAGCCTAGTTTTTCAAAGTTCTGTTTCAAAAATCATAAATGAAGTTACATGAGACAAAAGAGTGAATGTTCCCAAGATATATATATATATGGAGAGAGAGAGAACAAATATGTAGAGAAGAGGAAAAAATCATTTAAATTTTTCATTTGAAGCACCAAATAAAGCAGATATTAAAAATAATGATTTGACGCATTAATGCAATGAAAGTAAAGTTATGAATTGGTGCAGACATTTGGGAAAGAAACTTAGAACTATGACCACAAATGTACTGAACTATGCATACTTGACCCAGACATACAAGTACTATGGCAATATTCCAAAGAGATCAAAGAAAGAGAAAAAAAAAGACTCATAAATACAAAAATCTTGGATGTAGTCCATTTTCATGGTGGCAAAGAACTGAAATCTATACATATACTCGAGAGTTGAGGAATACTGAAGGAGCTGTTTTTCAGTTATTTTGGTCATGTTCAACTATTTGTGAGCCCATTTGAGGTTTTCTTTGCAAAGATAGTAGAATGGTTTGCCATTTCTTTCTCCAGTTCATTGAAGACAAGGAACTGAGGCAAAGAAGTTTAAGTGACAGGCCCGGGGTTGCGCATACAGTAAGAGTCTGAGGCTGGATTTGAGCTCAGAAAGATGAGTCTTTTTGACTCCAGGTCTAGCATTCTATCCACTGTGGCATTTTGTTGCTTAGCTGAAGAAATTGTGGTATACTAATATAACTGAATACTCTTTTCTAAGAAATGATGAAATTATTTTTTCAAAAAAATTTGGGAAGATACATGGGGAATTACTCAGAGCACAAAAAAGGAGAAAAATTTATACAGACAGAATATTTTAAATAAAAAATTAGAAGATCCTAAGAATTCTGATCAATGCAATGATCAGCCATCATACTAGAAGGATGATGATGAAGTATGCCACCTGATTTCTGACAAAGAGGCTATAGACTGAAGGTGAAAATGAAGACACGTACATACCTACATGCATACATACAAGGAAATATATTTTATATTACACACACATTTATGTGCAAAGATAATATCCCACACATGCATACACACACATATATATGATATACATACAATGCTATATGAATACGTGCATTTATATACATATCTCATATATATGTTGTATATAAACATATATCTGTACATATGTGCATTATATATGTATGTGCATGTATACTAATATACATATATATGTATGCATTTATATATATCTATATATACACATATACATACATACATACAAATACACCTGCACACTCACCATTTGAAAAGAAACATCAAAATTGAATAGTAATATGGAATAAATTGTGTTCATATTACTGCCTCATACCTGCTACCTAGATACAAAACATCACATTATACACAATTCAGAAAAACATAGGGAAAAAATGTCTTTTAAATCTATGGATAGGAGAAAAGTTCATACTAAATAAGGAATAGAAATCATAGCAGAAGATAAAATGTATAATTTTGATTGCATAAAATTATTTTTGCATGAAAAATTTGAATAAATTTAACATTAAAAGGAAATCAAATATCTAGGAAAATTGTTTACAGGAGGCTTTTTTTGAGAAAATGCTCCTTTCTAATGGATTCACATTTATAAGAATAAAAAACAACTTTGTAGTTGATAATCTAAAGATATTTGTAAGTAGCTAGTTTTCAAAGAAACTCCTACTATCTATAGCCATATGAAAAAAAAAATTCCTCAAATCACTACTGATTAGATAAATGTAAATCGAAATAATTTTGAGATTCAACTTCATATGATTCAAAGCATCAAAAATAAGAGAAAAGGAAAATGATAAATTTTGGCATTGCTGTGGGAAAACAGGCACAGTGGTACACAGTTAATCGACCTGTGAATGAATTGGTCGGTCGGTTGTTGCCCTTTGTTCTTGAGGAGGACCAAAATGACATCACTATGATAAAGTCAAGTTTCAATGAGTCCGATTGTGGCTGATCAGACCAATATGAGCTCAGAATGCTCTACCACAGATCAGGCACAAATAGTCAGTGTGAACATTTGGGGTGGATACTCCAAATTTGCTCATCCTGCATCTCCTTTGAGCTGTTTCAGTTCTGCTTTACTCATAGAGCACAGCACTTTTTCTCATATGGGCACACCATGCTGAGTGATCCTGTGCCAAAGTCTCCCATGTCACACAATCAATTCCAAAGTTCTTGAGATACCTTGAGAGAGTCTTTCTATCACTTCTTCTGACCACCTGTGATTGTTTGCTCTCTGTGAGTTCTCCATAAAGCAATCCCTTTAGCAAGTGTATGTTTTGCATTAGAACAATGTGGCCAGCCCATTTGAGTTGAACTCTCTGAAGCACAGTCTGAATGTCTGGCAATTTTTTTTCTAGTAAGGTTTCAGTGTTTGGTACCTTATCCTGCCAGGTGATCTTCAGAATCTTCCTAAGACAATTCAAATGGAAGTGATTCAGTTCACTGGTATGGTGCCAGTATGCTGTCTAAGTTTCATGGGCATACAATAAGGAGGTCAGCACGATGACTATGTGGACCTTCAATTTGGTAGTCAGTATAATATCTCTTCCCTCCCAAACTTTCCTTCAGAGCCTCCCAAACACTGAGCTAGCTCTGGCAACGCAGTATCAACCTCATTATCAATGTATACATCGCTGGAAAGTACACTATCATGGTAAGATAAATTATCCACAGCATTCAAAATTTCCCCATTTGTGGTAAGTGATGGTAGCACATATGGATGGTGGTGATGGCTGATTGGGCACCTTTGTTTTCTTGGTGTTACTTGTTATACCAAAATTAACACTGGCAGCAGAGAATCGATCCATACTTTGGGGCATCTCACCTTCAGTCTGCATTCAGTACACGATCATCTGCAAATAGAAAATCATGCACCAACACTCCCTTCACTTTGGTCTTGGCTTTGTAGCCTTTTCAAATTGAAGAATTTACCATCAGTGCAGTAGCTGAGCTTGACACCCTCCTAAATCACCAATGGGTTTGAGACCCCTTGGTTACCCTCAACTTTGTTTAGAGTCTGCTGAAGCGGTTACCACGGTGTGGTTGATGCACATGCGACAGCTTCTTGGAGCCACAGGTGAGAGTTGGGTGGAACAGGTGGACACCAAAGGTGGAAAGCAACCCCATAAAAAGCTCAGCAGCCTTCACTTCAGAGGTACTAGTCTTCCCTGAACACGCCCTACACCTCTGTGAATGGATACAATCAATTTGAAAATGATTTGGAATCATAAGCAAAAATAGTTGCTGAACAAGTATGTATCTTTTGACCCAGTTAAATCACTCCTATATCTGCCTAAAAGAGAAGAAAGAAAGAGGAAAAAGTTTTACTTCTACCAAAAAAAAATTTGTGATAGTACTTTAAGTTGTGTCAAAATCAAACAAAATGGAAATTAGTTCACTAACAAGTGAGGTATGGCTAAAATTTGTTGTGGCAAATAAATGTGGTGGGTTACTATTGTGCTGTATGAAAAGATGATATTGATGATTTCAAAAACCCATGTAAAGATTCATATGAGCCAAGGCAGAATGGAGAAAGCAGAATGAGATGAACAATCTATATGATTATTAATTATATGACAATATAACAAAGTCAACATTTCTGGGGTCTTTTGTAAACTCACTAGGAATGAAATGAGTAGAACAAAGGAAACTTATACAATAATCTCAACACTGTCAGGACAAACAACTTTGAAAGCTGAAAGAACTCAGGTCTGTACAGTAACCATAACTCCAGAGGACTGATGATGAACCATGCTATCTATGGCAGACAGTGGTGACAGATGTGCAGTACAGAATGAGACATACATTTTTGTATACAGCTCTGGAGGGAATTTGTTTTTCTTGACTATATATATTTTTTGCAAGGAAGTTGCTTTTTCTTTTGTTATCCATGGTGTAGGAGAAAGAAGCAATGGTTATTCCTAATTAGGACATGAGAGTTGAATGTGTTGCAGGTGGGAAATGCCACAGATACTTTCAGATAAGATCTATGTATTATTAGCTTTGCTTGACTGTTTTGTTACAACTGACCTCTCACAAAGTGGGAATAATCTGTAAATGTAATGTGAAAACAAAACATGGTCACTCAACTTTAAAAATATGGAAACATGACCAGGAATAGAAAGACAAAAAGAAAATAGTCTTGTTCCTTGAGCTTAGATCCCCAGAGAAGGAAGATGGAGAGGTAGTAAATATGGAATATGTTTTAAGGAAGAGATTCTAAATGGTAAACATCAGTGTGGGAAATTCACAATATCAAATTATCTGGTGATCAATTAGAAATTTCTTGGGGGATAAAATATTTATTGACCCTGTTTCTATAATTATTATGTGACAAGGGCAAGTCTTGAACTCAAATATTCTTGGCTAAAAGACTTACTCTCTACCAACTATGTGAGTAAATTCAGAGTACTTCTGAGCATGACACAAGAGAATTAACTTGTTGGAGGAGATGGAAGGGCATGTCATAGGAAGGGCATGGTGCAGGTGGTGGCACATAAACTGAGTAATGAACAGAGGTAGGAATCCCTAGAGGAAGAGAATAAGAGAGGAGAATATTTCAGTTATGGGGGGAAGCTTGTGCAAAGTCAAAAACATTATATTTGTAGCCAATAAGGTCACTATATATGAAAGCTTCACTAATTTGTCCTATGATTTAATTCTAGAGAATTAAATGAGAATGAATAAATTTCAGAATATTTATGTCTTTTGCAGGCTCACATACTAATAAATATTTCAGTTTTATCCCTCTATGCCCTTTAGTCATTTCTTTAAACATACCATTTATTTTTGCTATCAAAACCTAGTATTTAAGTAGCAATCTCAAAAACTTTCTGATAGTAAGACATTTGTGGCACCCAAGAGTCGTATCTGTAAAAGGATCATTGATTTTGACCTTTGGGGATAGAGTTCTCTTTTTTTCTTGCATTTTATTAGGTACATTAATATAGGAGGAGCTTCAATATGTAAATGGTTCTGTGGTGTCATTATTATCTTTCCATATCTCCACACCTGCTCACCAAAAATGATTCTTTTTCATATTGGTTGTTTTTTATAAACCTTTTATAAAGGACATATATCTGATGTGCTGGAATCCTTCCTTCGATCCTTTTAACATGTCAAAGGTCTCAATGTAGCATTCACAACATTAATTCATTGCTTTTCATTCTCATTATATAATATTTTCTCTGTCATGCAACTTTTTAAGCACATTCCATCACTGGTGACAAACCACAGCCTTCTCAAATCCGTTGTGCATCTTTTCACTGCTCTTTGAATCATCAGTTATTTCCTAGCTATATAACCTTGGGCAAGTAATTTAACTTCTGTCTGCCTCAGTGCCCTAAGCTATAAAATGTGGACCATAATAGCACCTCCCTCACAAAGTTGTGAAGATTAAATGAGATAGTCTTCAGGAAGCACTTAGCAAAGTACCTGGCACATAGATGTTTAATAAGTGCTTATTCATGTCCCTTTCCTTTTTATCTCTATTATGGCATGTTTACCCAGGCTTCAATTTCAATAGGCTTCCTGTCATACTACATATTGTAATATGGGTTGAATGCATTTTTTTTAAATCTACTTCATCTTTACTGTATGAATTTCTAAGTTAATTTTTTTCCTTTTTTAAATTTATTTATTTAACTTTCAACATTCATTTTCACAAAATTTTGGGCTCCAAATTTTCTCCCCATTTGTCCCCTCCTCCAACCCCAAAACACCAAGCATTCTAATTGCCCCTATCACTGATCTGCCCTCTCTTCTAACATCCCTCCCTTCCCTTGTCCCCATCTTCTCTTTTCACCTGTAGGGCCCAATAACTTTCTATACCCCATTACCTGCATTTCTTATTTCCTAGTAGTAAGAACAATACTCAAAGATGTTCCTACAACTTTGACTTCCAACTTCTCTTCATCCCTCCCTCCCCACCCATTCCCTTTGGGAAGGCAGGCAATTCAATATAGGCCATATCTGTGTAGTTTTTCAAATTACTGATAATAGTCATGTTGTGTAAGACTAACTATATTTCCCTCCATCCTATCCTGCCCCCCATTGCTTCTGTTCTCTCTTTGGATCCTGTCCCTCCCCAAGAGTGTTGACTTCAAATAGCTCCCTCCTCCCACTGCCCTCCCTTCCATCATTCCCCCACCCTGCTTATCCCTTTCTCCCCCATTTTTCTGTATTGTAAGATAGGTTTTCATACAAAAGTGAGTGTGCATTTTATTCCTTCCTTTAGTTGAATGTGATGATAGTAAGCTTCATGTTTTTCTCTCACCTCCCCTTTTTCCCTCCACTGAAAAGTCTTTTGCTTGCCTCTTTTAAGAGATAATTTGCCCCATTCCATTTCTCCTTTTCTCCTTCCAGTATATTTCTCTCTCACCACTTAATTTCATTTTTTAAAGATATGATCCCATCCTATTCAATTCACTCTGTGCTGTGTGTGTGTATGTGTGTGTGTGTGTGTGTGTAATCCCACCAACTATCCAGATACTGAAAAGTTTCAAGAGTTACAAATATTATTTTTCCATATAGGAATGTAAACAGTTCAACTTTAGTAAGTCTGTTATGACTTCCCTTTGCTGTTTACCTTTTCATGCTTCTCAAGTTAATTTTTTAATGGCCTTTAATTTCATATTTCATTTGGGGAGGGTAAACATAAAAGATAAATAAAAGTGATATGACCTAATATTCCTGATACTTGAATTGACACAATTCCAAGTAGATACGGCACAGGATTAGGAGGTATGACTATATTGTGATCTACATCGAAGAGGAGGAAAGACATATCAATGCAATCAAAGAGAGTTAAAAATACAAAAGTATATGTTTTAATTAGTATTTTACTGCTCATCGTAATTCTTCACTTTTCTTGTGCTTCTCACTCTTTGGAGATGTTCGCAAGTCAACTAATCTATTCAAAAGGACTTTTTTTTGTAGAAGTAACTCAAATGTTTCTCTCTTATTGACATCCCATATTTTTCCTTTGAAGATTAAGCTAAAATCCGAGTTACATGTTTTAAGCTCTGCATCCATATCTCCTTAGTTTTTCGGAATATTCAATTCCATCCTTTCTGTTGATTTTTTTCAAGAATGTGGAAAAATCCTGTGTGATTTACATTTCCTTTCTTACACACTTAAAGGTCTTTTCTCATAGTTTCTTGTAAAATGTTTTGTTTATTACTGAAATTATAAAAAAAAAAGTAATCACTACTTGTATTGGAGCTTGGGAACCATTTTATGGCAATGATTTATAGAGTCTATTCTATCGATTAATACATTGTCATCTATATTCAGGGGTGAAAATTTTCTATTTTCAATTCTCCACCAGGCAATATGAGTTCATTTTCCTTCCTATATTTGTTAAATGTGTTTTTTTTTTTTAGTTTTCACTTATTCTTCCTGCTTCCTTTATTATCCAATTTTTTGGATTTCTTGCTTTTTTATGCCCCTTTTCTCCCTTGTTCTGTTGGTATTTCAACTTGTTACTAGTATTACTTTCACTTGTCTTTGAGAAAAAGTTTAGCTCCTTTCCATTCCACTGGTATTCACACCTTCAACCTGGGCACCTGGAAAGGCTAAGTTTCTTTCTGTGGCAAGATTAAAAGGTTGCCTGGGCATAGCTCTCTGTCATGAATAACTTCTACGTAGAGAAGATTGGCATGAAATGGGGTTCTTATCCCTTTCCTTTAGGGCTAACTCTCTATTCCCTTCTAACCTGTTGCCGGGAGTGCTACCTATGACAATTCTTGTCTCCTGAGGTTTCTGTCCTTCCCTCCTTCTTTACTTTGAGTGACTAGGCAGAATTCACATCTATTGCCTCTTAGAGGGAATTGCTCATGAGGGAATTCCTAAAATTGGCCCTTGAGTTATAAACCTTCAAGGTTACTTGTACTCAGTGCAGTAGACAGGAGGAGTTATTTGGGAATAGTAATTAATTAAAGTTCCCTGATGTGGTTTGTTTGTTTTCTCCTGTGAGATTTCTGTCTTCTTATCTTATAGATTTAAGTGTAATTCCTCCATTTTGAGATTTTAGACTTGGAGAAGTTTGTGGAAAGTGAACATTTAATCATCTTGCTGGTCCAGTGGCTTTTATAGTATGCTTAGTCAACTACCATTTATTAATTACCTTCTATATACCAGATACTATGCTAAGCATTGAGAATAAAAAGAAAGGCAAAATGAAACAAGAGTTATGCTGAATACTTTAACTCTAAATTCACACTTTTGGTGGTTAGATGGCACAGTGGATAAAGTGTCAGAACTAAAGTCGGGAAGACTCATTTTTGTGAGTTCAAATCCTGCCTCAGCCACTTACTAGCTATGTGACCCTGGGCAAGTCACTTAACCCTGTTTGCTTGAGTTGATTATCTGTAAAATGAGCTGGAGAAAGAAATGGAAAATCAGTTCCTTTGCCAAGAAAACCCCAAATGGAGTCACAATGAGTCAGACATGACTGTAAAACAACTGAACAATTATATACTTTGACTTCCATGAAAAACATGATAAGTTTTGTTTCAATTATTTATTTACTGAAAATGAATACTGAAAGATGGCTTGAATCCTTAGTTTTTTTATTCTATGCAATAGTTAATACTCAGAAGACATTATATCACATCCTAATGGCAGATGTATTGACAAGAATGTAAGATTATCACAGATTCCATACTAGCATCCTGAGGTTTAACACTTTTTAGCTACCAAGAATGTTTATGTAGTCTTACAAGTGAAAATAGAAGGGAGAGTGGAAAATTGATTTTATATATATATAAAATTTTCCACTCTCCCTTCTATATATATATATATGTATGTGTGTGTATACGTATATATATATATATATATATATATATAGTATATATATATATGTATATATGTATATGAAATGGGGTTCTTATCCCTTTCCTTTAGGGCTAACTCTCTATTCGTATATACGTATATGTATAAGTATATATATATATATATATATATATATATGTCTATATATTTACATATGTATATGCATACATTAAAACACATATATGTGTGTGTGTGTGTATATATATATTTATGAGTAGTGGTGAGAAATAATTACCATCTTCAAGTACTTGAATAAGGCTGAGACTTTCCTTATTGTCCCCAGATGGCAGAACTCTAATCAAATAATGAAAAGTAGACAGACAAATTTAGATTTGTTCTAAGAAAACACTTTGTAACCGGTCCACCTGGGGAAATAGTAGGCACCCATTATTAGAAGCCTGCTTGAGAAGCCTGGATGCATGTTTATTAAATATGTTGTAATAAGGATTTTTTTTCAGGTATCCCTTCTCCTTGATTAACTTCTGAAGCCCTTCTCAACTCTGAAATTCTGTAATTCTGAAATTGCAGGGTTGACAATCTCAAAATCAAGCACATTTACAGTTTTAAGCCTGACTTTTTCTGCAATAATTATTAAAGGTGACTGGTTTGTTTTTCCTCAGGATTTTAATAAAGGTTAGCAAACTAGCACCATACAAGACCCTGTAGGCGGTAAATTAATATAACATCCTTGCTTACATAAACATTCATTCCCAGCCAGCTTTATGTAGTCTACAAATTACAATCTGATTTATTTATAAGGAAATAATGATTTTGGCTCAAATTTCCAAATGCTTCTTTGAAGCATGTGCTCTTAAATTTTCTTTGACAAGTTCACTAGTGCTACTTTGCATATGTAAATTTCAGGTTTTAGGCATCTCAAATTGTCCAACTCAAAGAATACTCAGTCACAAGATATAAAAAGGCTTTTTCATAAATATATAGGCATAAGAGATGACTCTCAAAGTTAAGGTGAGCCCCAAGATTCTATAACTCTTCTCAATTGCTTTCTTTTAAATTATTTTACCCAAAAAAACACATCTGAGGAAACAGATACATATGTTTGCCAATGCATATTTGTGTATATAGACATATTTATATGCATGTGTACATATATGTAATGTATATATGAATACACATATGCATGTATATGTGTGTATGTAGATAAATAGACAGACAAAAATAGATAGATAGATAGATAGATAGATAGATAGATAGATAGATAGATAGATAGATAGATAGATAGACATTGTGCTAGTTGTTGAGGATAAAAGAACAGAAAATTTTGATCGAAGGATTCCCTTGGAAATTTATGGGTGGTGTTTGTCCTTCATTCACGAAAAGAATCACTACATCAGGAAGATGATAACATGACTTGCAGTTGATTTTGATTTGAGGGAGGGAGGACTGTACAAGGTCACCAGTCTCACTTTCCCCTCCAGAGTCATCTGGATCCAATGACCAGATATTCATCAGGATGACTGGAGATGACCCAGAATGCAATGGGAAACCCTGGCCATTTTAGACTAAGACCTTTTCAGATTCTCACTTAGAGATATGCCCATTCAGTGAATAGCATAGAATTTGCAATAGATTAGATGAATGGATGGATGGAAGGATGGATGGCTGGATGGATGAATGGATGAATGAATGGATGGATAGATGCATAGATACATAGACAGACAGAAAATTTAATACACAGATATACCATGGGTAAAGTTTTGTCCTCAAGAATAAAATACAGTCAAGCCTGATAAAATGACCTAGAAAGGAGGCATCATAATTTCTCTAAACATCTGAATTACAAAATTACTATATTTCATTTACCATATATTAGAGGTGCTTGTATTATCTCCAAGGTAGGCTACAGTATTTTAGTTTCTCTCTGAGACCATTTTATTCAGAAACTGCTATATATTATATGCTCTCATGAGTGATTTCACAGTAAGTGTCACCCAAATGATCTTAATCCACCTGACTCTGGTATTCCTACCCTGTGGCATTTGTATACTCTTACTTCTACATGGTTATTGAATATAATGATAAATTGACAAACTCCTAAGTGCTCTCATTGCCACTGTGAATGGAGCTGGGAGTGGAACAGAATGCCAGAATCATCACATGTCCTAAGGTTCTTCAGTGCTCCCAGAATTATGAATGACTAATATGTCACTGACCACCTGGCCCATGAGTAGCCTACATTAGATTAGATGAGAAATGAGTATATAGTATGACTAGACAATGTTTTGTCTTTTCTGTGCTACATTTCATCCCCAAAGCTGCATTACATATTAACCAGAATTGTTTGGGGAAGAATGAAGTGGATAATATTATTTAGGGTACACTGGATTATGCCACAATGCCTTTCCCCAGAGATGGTAAACCAGAAGTAAACTTAGCTCATAGAATTCAGAGGAAGAATACCAGGTTGTGTGTGATTTTATAGTTTATCATTGGCTTGTCCCCATTCTGTTGAACATACACATATGCTTTATGCAACACAAAATACAACCTGGAATCATAAATACACACAACACCCTGCCATATGCCACAATGGTAGCAAAGTGGAACAATCCCAGGACCTAGCACTATGGGTGCTTTTATGACAATGGGCTTCTTATTCTCAAAGAATCTTTGCCTTACATACATTCTCTTGACTCTCACCGCAAAATCTACTGAGTTTCAGTGAAAGCTTTCTCACTACCAACTTGTTTCATGCCTCACTGTCTGTATACCACTAAATTGGATATGACATCCACATTCCTAGTTAACTCAACATGATCTAATAGAAATTGGGAACAATCTGGGTTCGAATCCTAGTTCTGGCATTTACTAGCTCTTTAAATTTGTGGAAATCACATACTATCTCTGAATCTTTGTTTTCTAATCATTAAAATTTGATGATAATAATATCCATAATGCCTATCTCCAAGACTGATGTGATTATAAATAGATGATGAGTTGAGATCCCATTTAAAAGATGTTTCACACTGCTTGTCCAAGATACAATTTGCTGTATTTGTCCTGAATGCAGAAAGTCCTCATTCTTTTATGCACATGCTTTGGCAGAGATGCCAACTCAATCAAAAACTTCTTATGACAGATGTTTCTGTGGGTATTAGTACACAGGAACTCTTCCTCTGATGTAGAGTGAATCACCTGTACTCCTCATTGATTCTAAATTTTAGAGTGTCCCAATTTGCTGACATGTTGCACAGGGAGTAAGAGGGTTGAAAAAATATCACCAAATAGAATCCTAAACTAAAATCCAAAGGGAAAAACCATAATCAGTAAATTTCATATATGACAGCATATTGACACATGAAAGTATATCTGGGGAGTAGAGTGGTAGAAGTTAAAATACAGTTTATATAAAATAATTTATTTGCATTCTTGCAATCATAAGGTTTTAGAATTAAAAGGGACATTAGGAATCTGATCTAATCCTGTCATTTTACATATAAAGAAATTAAAGTTTGGAAAGGAAAAATAACCTGACCAAGATTACATGTATAGCAAGTGATGGAGCCAGTATTTGAACTGTTGTCTTCTGGTTTCAGAGCCAGAATTCTGACAACATGGTGTTTCCTTCCTGAGTTAGCGTTGTACTATTAACAAACAGTCAATACAAAGGAAATGTTCTATGATTCCATTATAAATGAATGGTGAATGCACAGCCTCTGCTTGCATCAAATGACTTAGATAATTCAATATCCCTGAAATCATCAAAAGTCAACTACTGAGAATAAAAATGAGTTATAGAAGCCCAGAGATAGTCTATAATCCCTAGTGAGCCATAAGAAATGCTTCACTAAAGTAGTTTTAGGTGGTGCAGTCTGTGGAATTTAGATGTTTTTATTACGTTTTCTGTGCTTCAGATACTCCCATGTAAGAGGTATGAAAATAATAGGAACTAGAGAAGGAATGGAAGGTAGAGATCATGTGGGCCAACCACCTTATTTTACAAATAAGGAAGCTGAGGCCTAGAGAATTCAAGTAATTGGCCCAAAGTCTCATAATTAGTTAATAGTTGAATGAGGATCCAAATAAATATTTTGGATGAAGTAATATCACTTCAGAACTAGTGATATTTATGCTCTATACAAGGTTGGCCATACCTCAGTCTTTGGAACCAGGATAGGGTAGTCATTTGAGGTAGCACAGTGGATGGAGTAGGGCAACTAGGTGGCACTGAATAGAGCACTAGTCTTGGAATAAAGAAGACTCATCTTCATGAGTTCAAATTTGGCCTCAGATACTTAGGCTGCCTTAATAAGAGCATAATGTCTGGATAAAAAGAGATTATACTCCTGTACATATTTTATATATGTGTATGTGATTGCATGCATATATATGTACATACATGCACACATATATTTGTTGTTTAATCCTTTCAGTCATATCTGACTCTTAATAACACTCTTATGGGATTTTCTTGGCAGAGATAACGGAGTGTTTTTTCATTTCATTTCCTTCTCCAGCTCACACTTATAGATGAGAAAACTAAGATGAACAAGGTTAAATAATTTGTCCCAGGTCACACAGCTAAGTATCTGAGGTCTAATTTGAATTTTGCTCTTCCTAAGTCTAGCCCTGGTACTTTATCTACCATACTATGTGTGTACAGGTATGTGTGTGTGTGTGTGTGTGTGTGTGCATATTGTGTGACATCAAATGTCTATCTATAGGAAAAAGTATCTTTACTGCATAAATGTAAACACATAGGAAAATCAGTTCCTATATAGAAATAAATTAACTTCCAGTTTAAAAATACATATTTTAAAATTCAAGCATGCATGAATACTATGAACTTCTTATCTAAATATGCTTGATACTAATATCATTCATAAATTCATATCATATCAGGCCCCAAATATTCCGTTCTTTTCATGGGACAAATGTTTCATTTAAAGATTATTGAAGTTTAAAAATTATTCAACTTTCTCTTTCTTCTTCTTTCCTTCCTCTCTTTCCCTTTTCTCTCTCAACCAATCTTCATGCCTTCTTCTTAAGAACTATTTTCTGAATTAAAAAAAAAATTCTTTGGCTTATGTCACTTTATAAACAAGAAAGAGTCAGGTTTGCAGTCACAAACAGTCCCAGAGCATTATAACAATTGTCCACAAAAGAGTGGTTAAAACCAAATGCTTTCTTTTCTTCTTGTTCATAAATAAAGAACTTTGGTTAATGTGCCTGCTTGCTACCAGACAAAAGAAGGTTACAAAGGAAGACAAAAGGAAACCATTGCATTAGAAGTATTGTCTGCAAAAGGGTTCCTAAAAACAAAGGCCTTGAAAGTGCATGACATTTCCATTGTCATATGAGGTTATTCACTGCCTAGAGCATTTAATTATTAAAGGCCTGTTTTGAAGTATATGCTTCAAGTTTGCATTCCAAGACATCTTTTCTAGCAGCTGGATCTACTTCCTTGGACAGTTTATTGTACTTGAGAAACCTTACTGGAGTTTCACATGGGTCTCAGTTGCTAATTAAAAATTAGTCCAAATTTCTTTCTCCCTAAAACACTGTATTTCTTTCTTACTCGTACTTCTGTAAAGTCCATAAACTTCTAAGGGAGAAATTTCATTCCATTATCTTAATTGTGGTTTAACGGATGGTCTTTAGAGAAGGAAGAAGCCTTAATATTCCAATACTTACCTCCCATTCCCACCATAAGAGATACAAAAACCATATGAAAATCCACCAAGGCATAGAAGTGCCATATCTGCTTTATTCTTTATGAAAGATGTAACTGTCATCTCATAAATCACTTTCTATATGTGATGCTCAGAGACTGATCTAGGAATAATTCGTTGAATTTGCAGTGATGTTGGTTTCAACTTCTTATAACAAAGAACTTTCTAACAATAAGAGATTTTCAAAAATAGAATAGTCTGTTTGATGGACATGAATTCTCCAGTCACCAAAAGTATTTGAAACATATGAATAATCAGAAAGCTATATGTAGTATCCTCACATTGGTTGGTAGGTTGGTCTAAATTTTTCCCAAATTAAGATTATGTAAATATAGGTTTTGATGTACTATCAAAAGTATAGTCACTGTTAAGAAATAGTTTAATTTTTCCATTCATTTTATCTGAATTAATTTCACCCTCTTCATTTGTTGCCTATTTTATTTTCTTTTTAGTTTATGGAATAAAATAAGCATTTCCATAACATAGTACAATAAAATAGATTATTGCACATGAAACTGCCAATCTACTATACATGACTTGCTATTCCTTTCAAATATACAACAAAATTATCATGCAAATTTTTTCATACATATATGTGTATATATACATATGCATGCATGCATCTACATACAATGATTTATAGGAATACAGTCTGTAACATAATGAGAAAGTAATATTCTTCATTTTATGCTTTTTCTTGTTTATATTTTTCTTTAACAATTTTAGTAAATTAGCTGTTACCATTCTGAAATCATATGCCTAGTTTGAATGGAATCCCCATCACTAATATGACCCCAGAAGTTTGTCTTTTATTCTAGATATTTGGGGGCTCAGAATCTGCTTCAAAATATCACTAGATCCCCAATAATGTGTTTACTTTTATGGGGAAAAAATCCTGGACATAGTTCAAAGAAAATATTCTCTAAAGGTAAAGTTGTATAGGAATAAAATTGGGGATATACTCATATTAGGATCATATTAGGAACATGTGTTACAAAGATTACAAAGGTGGAAAAGCAATTGTTTCTTCCTCTGAGATTGTAATGTCCACCAGTAATGTCATTTTACTCTTCTATCCTGGGCTTGTTGCCTTCTGGATATTCTTCTCAGTTGGGCTTCAGGTCTCATACGCATCTTCATTTTACATCTTCCCTTCAGATGTTTTTTCAGCTCCCCAGATATCTTTAGGATCACCCAATAAATTTTCATGTCTCAGTAAGATTGCTGTAGTTAGTATACTTCTCTCTTAAGCAGGATAGCTTTAGCTCCCTAAGCCAGCTTTTTCAATCCAGATAAACTCTTTTCTTGAGGTACACTTGCTATATTATTCTCCATTTCCTGAGGGAAAGAAGATTGTCTCTGCCCTTCATGGAAGGGCTACAAATCTCCTTAGCCCTCTCAGTCAATATTTATATAACATCTTCCATCCTTTAGCCTGCTCAACCAAAGTTGTAAATGCCTAAGCTAAAGTGATATCCGCCTTTTGAATTCTTCTTTGAACTACTCTCTTCTCGATTTTTTTTTCTACTGTCTTTCAGTTCAGCTCTGATCTGTCTTATGATCATAAATGTAATAGTTCCTAGGTATCATTTATGAGGCCCTCTCCCTTGCTACCCTCCTGCTATAAAAATATCCTCAAACTTTTCTCTGTAATACAGAAAAGAACTAAGTGATATGGTAGTGAGGAAATTGTTTATAATCTCTCCTAAGATGTGTCTATTTTCCACACAAGTTGAACCTATACTGGAAGAAGTTGAAAAGATTGGTGACCTTGGAACCACTTACAGTCACAAATCATAACATAACATCTTGCCATATCAAAGCAACAAACCACAACATGACAAACATTGTTGTTTCACCATAGAAAGCAAATCTATATGTCTACCACAGGCACCACAAAAGTATGGAATTTTAGTATGGGAAAGAACCTTATTAATCATCTAGTCAATATCCCTACTCTCCGTTCTTCATCAACATGAAGAAACTAAATTCACATATGTTAAATGCACACAGTCATGTGTTATTGTGCTATGAATACCATTCCCCAATTGATAATTGGTCAAAGGGTATGAACAGACAGTTTTCAGAGGAAGAAATTAAAGATATCTACAGTCACATGAGAAAATACTCTACATCACTGCTGATTAGAGAGGTGTAAATCAAAACAACTCTGAGATACCACATCATACCTATCAGATGGCTAACATGACAGAACAGGAAGATGAGAAGATGTGGGAGAGTTGGAACACTAATTCATTGCTGATGGAGCTGTGAACTGATCCAACCATTCTGGAGAGCAATTTGGAACTATGCCCAAAGAGCTACAAAATGTGCATACCCTTTGACCTAGTAACACTGCTTCTAGGACTGTATCCCCAAGAGATCATAAAAATGGGAAAGGGTCCCACATGTACCAAAATATTTATAGCAGCACTCTTTGTGGTAGCCCAAAAGTGGAAATCAAGGGGATGCCCATCAGTTGGGGAATGGCTGAATAAATTATGGTATATGAATGTAGTGGAATACTATTGTGCTATAAGAAATGATGAACAGGAAGTGTTCAGAGAGGCTTGGAAAGACTTATATGATCTGATGCTGAGTAAAAGGAGCAGAACTAGGAGAACTTTGTACACAGCAACAACCATAGTGTGAGAGGACTTTTTCTGGTAGACTTAGAACTTCATTGCTATGGAAGGACTTAAAAAATTCCTAATGGTTTTTTAAGGCAAAATGTCTTCCACATCCAGAGAAAGAACTATGAAATTCAATAGCAGATTGTAGCAGATCATTTTCTTTTGTATTACATTTTAGTTTGTTATATGATTTCTCCCATTCATTTTAATTCTTCTATACAAAATGACTGGTGAAAATGTATTTAATACTAATGTATGTGTAGAACCTATATAAAATTATATGCTGTGTCAAGAGGAGAGAGAGGAGGTGAGGGGGAGGGAAAGAAAAAAATCTAGGTTTTATGGTAGTGATTGTGGAACACTGAAAATAAATTTTAAAAAAGTGCTATGAATAAGTGGCAAATCCCAAGAGGAGGTAAGGTTTAATGGGAGGTAGTGTGGTGCAAAGAACATTGAATTTGGACTTAGAAGACTGGGGTCTTAGTCTTGATTCTGTTCCTTAATGTGTTACCTTAGGAAATTGACTTTACCTCTCTGCATCTCAGTTTGCACATTTTAGCCTTCAGTTTGAAATCCTCTTAATTAGCACGTAAATCTCCTGAATGCTATTCCAGTGTTGTTACTTCCACTCACCCTAGCTATGTAACATTCTAAATTCCTATGGACCCTATGGCATCTATGTTCTCCTAAATATATTCTTTAATAGTCTTCAAAAACTTTCTAATGAAGCCATTAAAGATAGAAGATTTGGAGAGAGTGAATCATATGCTAGAGAGAATTTGTTTTTACACACACATACATACACCCTCACATGCACACATACAATGCACATACAAACATGCATATACATACATATATGTATACACGCATATCTATCTATCTATGTGTGTATGTGTGTGTGTATTTATTTAAAAATATGTAGTGAAAAAATGATTTTTCTTGGTAATCCTGTCCTGGAGACTCAGAGAGCTCTGAGCCCCCTTCTTCTCTAAAGTTTTCCACAAGGACATTACTGCCTGGTGAAAGTCAACCCAGGTTGCAACTGATTTAATTTGCTCTGACTTGGGTGAAGTTAGATCCTTCTGCATAGATAGTCCAAGACTGGGAGTGGTTTGCTATGATGGCAGGTCTGAAAGAGCGAGTATTTCCTTTGTCCAGGTGGTAGAATGATGATGAGTGATATCAGACCTTGTTAACTAGGTATTAAGTGGTGCAGAGCCAAGATGACAGAGAAGAAAGATGCATATACACTAGCTCTTCCCCCACAGCCCATAAAATACCTGCAAAGAAAGATTCTCAACAAATTCTAGAGCAGCAGAAGCCACAGAACAACAGAGTGGAGGAAATTTTCAGCCCAGCATGACCTGAAAGGCTGATGGGAAAATGTATGTCTCTCAGAGCCCAGGCTACCCTTGACCATGTGGCACTGCTCCAGGAACAGGATCAGAGCATACCTAGTGGGCAGAATACCCAGCAGCATTAGTGGTGGTTTGTAGATCCCTCAACCCACAGGTGCCAAAGGTCAGTGAGAGGGATTCTTCAGCTGGTTGAAAAGTGAACAGGGTCTTCCCATAGCTCTGGCGTCAGGTGGTGGTGGCAGAGGGTGTATGCGGCAAGCCCGCATCCATTGTTGGATTGTATAAACCCTAGGAGCACTGAGAAACTGATCTTTGCCTCAGTCCTGTGTGGAAGCCCTACCCTCACCTAATGCTCCTGGAGGAATTGAGCAGTTGATGTTTCTCTCACACTGAATGGCTGCCCTGCCCTGCCAAAGGCCCCTGGGGGAACTGAGCAGTTTATCTGAATCTCAGCCCCCAGTGCTAGCTTGGTGGAACTGGAGGTCAGGTGGTTGTGGAGAGGAAACTCTATTACTCAAGATTGTTGGCACAAAATTTTCTTGTTGTTCCCAGACCAGTGTACACACTTGACTGTGTCACCTTGGAGGAACTGAGATCTTACAGATCCCCAGAGTATGCCCTCCTCTTGATAAAGGACCCAAAATTGGTTGGGAAAATGCTCAAAAAAGGGGAAAAAATAAGATTATAGAAAGTTATTTTCTTAGTGAACAGACATCTTCTTCCACCCTTTCAGATGAGGAAGAACAATGCTTACTATCAGGGAAAATCATAAAAGTCAAGGGTTTGTATCCCAAACATCCAAAATAAATATCCAATGGTCTCAGGCCATGGAAGCTTTCAAAAACAATTTTGAAAATCAAGTAAGATAGGTAGAGGAAAAATTGGGAAGAGAAATGAGAGAGATCTAAGAAAACCATGAAAAGCGAGTCAACCACTTGTTAAAGGAGACCCAAAAAATGCTAAAGAAAATAGCACCTTTAAAAATAGGCTAACTCAATTGGCAAAAGAAGTTCAAAAAAAATCAATGAGGAGAAGAATGCTTTAAAAAGCAGAATTAGCCAAATGGAAAAAGAGGTTCAAAAGCTCACTGAAGAAAACAGTTCTTTAAAAATTAGAATGGAACAGATGGCTAATGACTTTATGAGAAACCAAGAAATCACAAAACAAAACCAAAAGAATGAAAAAAATGGAAGAAAATGTGAGATATCTCACTGGAAAAACAACTGACCTGGAAAATAGATCCAAGAAAGACAATATAAAAAATTATGGGACTACCTGAAAGCCATGACCAAAAAAAAAAACAAAGCCTCGAAGTCATCTTTCAGGAACTAATCAAGGAAAACTGCCCTGACATTCTAGAACCAGAGGACAAAGTAAATATAGAAAGAATCAACAAATCACCTTCTGTAAGAGATTCAAAAAGAGAAACTCCTAGGAACATTGTGGCCAAATTCCAGAATTACCAGGTCAAGGAATAACTATTGCAAGCAGCTTGAAAGAAACAATTTGAGTATTATGGAAATACAATCAGGATAACATAAGATCTAGCAGCTTCTATATTGAGGGATCGAAGGGCATGGAATATGATATTCCATAAGTCAAAGGAACTAGGACAAAAACCAAGAATCACCTTCCCAGAAAAACTGAGTATAATACTTCAGGGGAAAAAATGGTCTTTCAATGAAATAGAGGACTTTCAAGCATTCTTGATGAAAAGACCAGAACTGAGAAGAGAATTTGACTTTCAAATACAAGACTCAAGAGAAACATGAAGAGGCAAACAGGAAAAAGAAATCATAAGGGACTTACTAAAGTTGAACTATTTACATTCTTACATGGAAAGACAATATTTGTAACTCTTGAAACTTTTTTCAGTATCTTCGTAGTTGGAGGGATTATACAGAGAGAGAGAGAGAGAGAGAGAGAGAGAGAGAGAGAGAGAGAGAGAGAGAGAGAGAGAGAGAGAGAACAAGGTGAATTGAGTAGGGAAAATGATCATATGTAAAAAATAAAATTAAAGTATGACAGAGTAATATATTGGGAGGATAAAGGGAGAAATGGAATGGGGCAAATTATCTTTTACAAAAGAGGCAAGAAAAAGACTTTTTAGGGATGGAAAAAGGGGGGATGTGAGAGGGAAAATATGAAGCTTAACTCTCATCACATTTGACTCAAGGAAGGAATAAAATGCATACTCATTTTGGTATGAAAACTTATCTTACAATACAGGAAAGTGGTGGAGAAGGGGATAAGCAAGGTGGGGGAGATGATGGAAGGGAGGGCAATGGGAGGAGGGAGCAATTAGAAGTCAACACCCTTGGGGAGGGACAAGGTCAAAAGGGATAATAGAAGAAATGGGGGGCAAGATAGGATGGAGGGAAATATAGTTAGTTTGACACAATATGACTATTATGGAAGTCATTTGCAAAACTACACATATATAGCCTATGTTGAGTTGCTTGCCTTCCCAATGGGCATGAGTGGGGAGGGAGGAAGGAAGAGAAGTCGGAATTCAAAGTTTTAGAAACAGCTGTTGAGTATTGTTTTTGCATACAACTGGGAAATAAGAAATGCAGGTAATGGAGTATAGAAATTTATTATGCCCTACAGGACAAAAGAGAAGATGAGGATAAGGGAAGGGAGGGATGTTAGAAGAGAAGGCAGATTGGTGGTAGGGGGGTAATTAGAATGCTTGGTGCTGTGGGGTCGGGGGAGGGAGAGATGGAGAAAAAATTTGGAACTCAAAATTTTGTGGAAATGAATGTTGAAAAATTAAAATAAGTAAATTAATTAAAAATAAATAAAAACAAAACAGATTTGGAATGTAAGAAAAAAATAAAATTTAAAAAAAGGTATTAAGTGACCTAAGTCATATACTCAAGACCTCATTTTAATGTAGCCCACCTTCCAGTGTTCTGATCAATCAAAATTGATTGGCACCACTTGGGAACACCTTCTCTCAAGGACCATATACCTCTGTACCCCCAAATCCAAAATATCAAGCCAGTTTCAATTTGGCCCCCATTTTGAACATAATACTGTGGACACATGCATCCTAATTTAATTTGTCTACTTTGTAATAAATTGGGGTTCATAATACATATATACATAAAAACTGAATAAAATAAGTTGCCAAAGAAATAACCCAGGAAGCTATTATATGATACTATAAATTGTGTTTTTTTTCTGTAAAAGTGGTTCCATATGGAGTTTCTTCAAATGTAAAGCCCTCCTTGAAATTTAAATTAAGATTATTTTTGTACATTTTATATTTATGTTTTCTTTTCTACAGATTACTGACTTTCAAGAAAGTAGCTCATGAAGATGAAAAAGTTTTTTTTTCAGTCCAACAATCATTTAGAAGGGATTTTGCCCATTGAGTATCCAAAGAAAACACACACATACACAAACACACACTCATACATACACACAATCTTATACTACATGTCATTAGTATAGAAATCTAGTCTCCCTTTAACCTTTTTAGAGAAAGAATAAATATCAATAATAGTAACAGTAAAAGTAATAGTATTAGTAGGGTAATAATGATGTATAAATGAATGCAAGTCAAGTATTTATTTTTCTATATTTAACAAAATCAATGTGGTTAGCTCTTTTGACTTTTTATTTATCTCCTGCCTTTTAGAATATTTAAGTATAAATGGAAAACATTTTATGTTTCAAATGTCAGTCAATCATTTATAATTTACTTTTCCCCACTGTAATTCCATTTCTTTTTCTTTAGATGTCTCTAGCTAATCACTGATTTGGTAAGCAAATTCCAGTGCAAAGAAATCTGATTTTTTGCAGTAGTTATTATGATGCAGTAGTTGTTGTGATGAGACAATGAATAAATAGACAATTTACATTTTCCTCCACTAATATTGATTAAAGTGCAAATTCTTTTTTTGGAAGATTGTCAATTTAAAATTACAATATTTTATTTGTTTTGATTAGGTAAAAATGATTATTTTCTTACATAATTGAAGAAAAATTCTTAATTAAGGAAACTCTTATTTCCAGAGAACGGTCATCTTATCTCTTTTCAGTGATCTCTTGGGAATGAAAAAGAGTTCCTCAGTGTTGTATTTCTGAGAAGTCACATTGTGAAATGAAATTGACCCACAGTTGTCAAAAAAATACGAATGTTATGCAGTCTCTGGGAGATACCATTCAATATATTAATCATCAATCTTCAAGCATTTATTAAACACAACATGCTACAGACACTTTGATAGGTACTAGGGATACAAAGAAAAAAAAAGAAAAAATCCTGCCCTCAAAATGTTTACATTCTTCTTGCATTCTAATGGAGAGACTCAGAGGATAGGTACAGTGAAGAGAAAAGTTGTATGTCACTCTATTTAATTTAAAGATGTTAATTTCTAGGTAGAGAAAAAGGTACATTTTTTGAAAACAGCAATTTTCAAAAAGCATTTTGTAAATAATGGAGAATCTATGATCTTCATTGGTAGGAGGAATTCTCATACTGAAAAAAAGTCACAGCTTTTTGAAGCATTAAACCATTGAGCTTCTATTTTGAATTTCCTATGTGGCAGACATTAGGGGCTATGCATATGAATAGGCAATGCAGTTTTGATGTCACTGGTGTAGAGGAGTCATTGGTAATAAAATTTCATCTAGCAATGCAAGCAAACACCTTCACTATAGTCTTAGAGAGCTTCCTAGAGCAGTGAGAGCTAGAAAAATCCCAACAAAATTCATCTGGAAGAGCAAAAGGTCAGGAATATCAAGCAAATAAATGAAAAAAAAATGTGAAAGAAGGCAGCCTAGCCATACCAGATTTCAACCTATGTTACAGGCTGGTGATCAAGATAATCTGGTACTGGCTAAAAAACAGAGTACATAATATCTGATAGCAAATGAACACAGAAATATGAAGTTTGATAGAAAACAAATAGCCAAGCACTGGGGAAAGAACTCACTCTGGGAAAAACCAGAAATTAGTCTGGTAGGAACTAGGCATAGAGTAACATCCTACACTGTATACCCAGACAAGGTCAAAATGGGTACAAGATTTAGACATAAAGGCTGATATCATGAGTAAATGAGGGAAGCATGGAAAGATTTTCCTGTCAGGTAAATGGTTAAGAGAAGAGTTTATGACCCAATAAGGAATAGGAAGCACAAAAGGAGGTAAAATGCTTAATTTTGATTATATGAATTTTTTTAAATAGGCTTACACAAAGCCAATTCTGCCAAATTCAGAACAGCAGGAGTTAGGAAAATGTTATTGCAAGTTAAACATATAGGTCTCATTTGTCACACATATAAGGAGCTAAGCAATTTTTTTAAAGCCCTTCCACAATTGGCAAAGCTATCAATAGTCATGTGAAAAAAAATAGTCTAACTTACTTGATTAGAGAAATGCAAATTAAAACAAATTTGAAGTGTCATCTTACACCTATCAGAAATCACAAATGCTGGAGGGAATGTGGAAAAATAGGTATGTTACCGTATTGTTGGTAGAATTGTGACCTGGTTCAATCATTCTGAAGAAAAACTTGGAATTATATTGGAAGGACTATAAAACTATACAAACTCTTTTACTCAGCAATACCTAATAGGACTATCACAAAAAGATCAATAAAAAGGAAAAAGGACCTATACATACCAAAACACTTATAGCAACTCATTTGTGGTAAAAAAGAATTAGAAACACAGGGGATGGGGTACCACACCCATTTTTTACAAGTCACAAATTTAATAATAATAGTAATAAATAATAATATTATTTAATATTGGTAATAATAATGATAAATACTAAGCATTTATGTAGGGATTTTAGGTTTGCTAAGTGTTTTATAGCTATTATTTCATTGCAACCACATAACTACCCCTGGGAGGTAGGTGCTATAATTATCTCCATTTCATAATTGAAGAAACTAAATCAGAGGTTAAATGACTTGCCTAAGGCTGCACACCTAGTAAATGGTAGAGGTCAGAGATGAACTAAAGTCTGCCTGATTCAAGACCTAGCATTCTATACACTTTACTACCTAGCTGCCTCAGTTGATTTGAGATAACTTCCATCTTACTATAAAAATCCTGGCATTACCTTTGCTTCCAGCATTTAAAACACTTTGTATCTTGATATGTTCAAGAGCTCATCCATGAGAACACTTCCTCTTTCTGTACAAATTCCAATCTACTCACACGTTTTCAGCTAGTTTAATTCTTTGTAGAAGGAAGATGAAAGGAACTCACTCTGGGTGTATGCAATATTTCCTGGAAAAACTCCAATTCTAGCTCCAACTGCATTCTAGTTCCATAAATTAAGTCTTGTATCCTTCATTTCTACCTTTCAAAATTTTTATCAAGACTCAGCTAAAGAGTCACCTCCTCTATGAAGCATTCCCTGATCTCCTATGTTATTAGTGCTCTCTCATTCCTCAAAAGACCTTACATTTGCTTTGCTATGTGTGTCTCTTATTCCTTCTAGCAGAATATAAGCTCTTCAAAGGAAAATTCTGCTTAATTTTTTTTCTGAGTACCCCCACTTTCTAATAAAATATAATGACATTTTGGGCATAAAATAAATATATTTTTTAATTGAAAGGAGAGTTACTAAATTCAATTTAAATGTTACAATGGTAATATACTTTCTGTTGATTCATATTCTTGATAAGAGTTTTATTTCTCTTCCCATATTCAAATCATAGGATAATAGCTTTAAAGTTATAAAGGCTCTCTGAGGTCACATTGTTCACCTCCCTTATTTTATAAAAGGGGAAATTGAGGATGGGAGATGAAATAACATGCACAAAGTTGCCCAATAAATTATTAGCTGATAGATGCTGGGGTGTGAAGCTAGGTCTTGTGAGTGCAGCCCCAATGTTGCTTCAATTTATAGAATGATTTTACCTTTCATAACATGGCACATATAATTTATATCAACTATTAATATTTACATTTCTTTTCATTGAATCTCAGGAAGTTTCTATTCCAACTTCAGCTTGATCAAGTTCTTTCTCTATGCCACTCCCCCTCAGTAGTGATCTATGCATCTCTTAAAAAAAAAAAAAAGCACCAAAAACTTTTGTTATTAGAGACCACTATTGCCTGAGTCAGTCCCTTCTACTGTATGATAGATCCAATTGCTAGGATTTCTTGTTTGTTTAAATCTTACAAAATACTAACTCTGGATTTTCCATCAATTGCTCTTATTCTGGAGTCAAGTACAGCTCAGAGTCAGTCGGAACTCTCTTTGAGATCACAGCCTTATAAATGAAGGCAACTTTAACATCTCCTGTATGTCTTCTTCTCATGCTAAACATCCTCGTTTTCTCCAATTAATCCTCATATAGTTAAATCACAGTACCCTTCACCATCCTGATTTCTATTTCTTGGATGCTTTCCAGATTGTCACATTCATTGCTGGCTCTCTCACTTTTTTTTACTAATTTTTGCCTTGTATCATATCCATTTCTATATATTTTACTTTCTCTTAGGATATTATAAACCCATGACTATGCCACTTTTTTATCTTTGTATTCTCAATTTCTCAAAAAAAGCTATGACAGTCTGAATCCTTCTCTGCAATCCTTAAACACACACATGTACACATGTGCACACACATATGTGCAAACACACATGTGCATCACCCACATGCTGTACAAAGTACTGGGGCCTTGGACCTGTGGGGAGACAAATGAGGTGTACAACAAAAAGTTATGAGTTTATATTCTGCTCAAGGAACTTATTCCACCCCCAGATTTTTTTTAATCTCAGTGGCTTCATAATTCCTCTCATCATCAAAGTTCAAACCTTTACAATCATTCATAACCCTTGAATCAATCACTGAATTATTGTCAGTTCTTCCATTTCATTTTTACTATGACCACAGCCAAACCCATTTCAATTTCTACCTGAGAAATTTCTTCTCAATTAAAATTCATTTTGATTGACAGACTGATAAAAGATCTGAATGATATGAATGATAATGAAAAGATGATATGAAGATAAAACCTCATAAAAGAAAAGAGATGGGCAAAGGAGTGGGAAAAAGTAGATGAGAAATAAAAAGAGGTTAAAATCTCACAAGGTATAGATCTATGGTTTGACTGTGAGAATGAGTGGAAAATATTTTATTTTCTCTTTTTATTAATTTGTTTGAACCTAGTTTTATGCAGTTAGAGAATCATCTAAACCATAGCTTAAAGTAGAGGCCAGATTGACTCACCTCAATGATTTTTTGGAAAAGATGACTGTAAGTAAGTCTTAGATTCCACCTAGTGCTTGTTTTGGGTCCACAGAGGTCTGGTTTTAGGTCCACTTAAATCTTATGTTTTGAATTCCTAAAATGAGGATGAGTGCTTATACATAACTGTTGATATATCTATATATCTATAGTTTTTATCTATATTTCTATCTATCTATATCTCTATATATCTATCTATATCTATATCTATAGATACATATCAAATCACCTTTCTCTGCAAACCTCTACTGCCTACATGCAGCCTATCAGGAAAATGTCCTTATATCCTTGAGTGAACTCTATATAATGTCACATCACAAAGACTTGAGACGGAGCCTGACCATTTCCCACTCATCTCCTTTGCCAAATGACCTAATAAAAACTCTTTCAAATCTATTTCAAATTTTGAAGTTTGCTCATGACTACCAAGAATAGTCTTTCTTTCGGTGGTCATGTGTTAGAAGGTAAGGAATGAGATACTTTGTGTAAGAAGAACCAATTATAGTCTTGATTTCGGTATGACTAACTGTATGTTCTTGTACCAAGTTAATACATCTTCTTGCGCAGTTTTAGAGATTTCCAAAGAATTTAACCAGCCATTGATGCTGAGGCCTAAATAAAGGGACAAGTAAAGATGTAGCAAATAAGGACACATCTGGATCATAGTTACTGGACAGACAAGTGCACCAACAGTTCTTTGGAGAAGACAAGTTATAGAAACAAGATGGTATTTGGGACATGGGTAAAAAGATCTTCAGGGCTCGGCAAGAGAGAGAGATTGATGATCTTGAGAAAGATGACCTTTGGACCTCTACCAAGGTTATGACAGACTCTTTACATTCCTAGTTGTATTCAGATATGTCTAGGTTCTGTGGAAACATCCAGAAAGTTCAATGATGTGGGGAAAAGCCTGTAAGTTTATGGGTAAGCATAGGCATCTTAGTCAAGAAAATATGATTGTTTTCCCATCTCTGATATTTAAAGAGGGAGTTTTTAGTTTGGATGATTTAAAGTATAGAATACTGCAGAAAAGAGATTAGGTAAAGATGGAAAGTGGTGGCATAGCCAAAGCAGAGAGTAAACTGTCAGAGGGATAGTCAGGTGCAGAAAACAACATTTGGATGAATAACTACTGAGAATTCCAGAATCTGAGTTGTCATCAAATCCAAACAGTATCTGAATAGAGATCCCTTCTACAAACAAAAAAACAGATCCCACAGGTCTTGACAGATGATCTATAGTGAGTGGGCACCCATTTTTATTTTAGAGACATATATGTGATAGTCATTGATCCCAAATCTGCCTCTTATCAACTTTCAACCCAGTACTTCTCATTCTGTTCTCTTAGAAAAGAAGAAAAAGTTCAATAACTTTCCCAAATAGGAGTCCTTAAAATACTTGAAGACAAAATGAAATATCTTTTTTTTTTGCTAGTCTAAACATTGAGAGTCAGTATGGTATAGTGAGAAAAGGGATGCCATGGTGAAAAGACCACTGGACATTGAATGAAAAGAGATCTGAATGTGGCGCAGTGGATAGAGTAGTGGGCCAGTAGACAGAAAGACTCATCTCTGTTGCTATTAATCAGTCATTTCTGTTGTGTTCACTCTGTGAGCCCATTTTGGGGTTTTCTTAGCAAAGATACAAGAATGATTTTCCATTCACTTCTCTAGATCATTTTATAAATGAGGAACTGAGACAAACAGGATTAAGCAATTTACTCAAGATCACATAGCTAATATGTGTCTGACCAGATCTGACCAGATCTGATTCACAAAGATGAATATTTTTTGACTGCAGGGCTGGCCCTGCGTTCAGGGGCCTACACAGATACATTCGTCTTCCTGAATTCAAATCAGACCTCAGAAACTTTCTAGCTGTGTGATAGTGGCAAGTCACTTAATTCCATTTGCCCCAGTTCTTCATCTGTAAAATGATGTGGAGAAGGAAATGGAAAACCAATCTAATATCATTGCCAAGAAAACAGCAAAATGGAGTCATAAAGAGTTGGACATGACTGAAAAAGTGGCTGAACAAGATACATAAGCCATTTATCTCCAAAGGAAAACAAAAATCAAATATCAACGACAATGACCAACTATTTGGTTGTAGATGGCTTTAATCTGTGTGGATGACTGGGATACCCATCCAAACAAAATCATGGATCCTTGAACTATTTGTGTAAAGTTCAAGGTCATTTTTAAGACCAAAGAAAGATGCAGTACCAAACTATACCTTTTCCACTTGTATTTTTGAGTTGGACTTTCATCTCTTTACCTTTTATTTTGTGGTCCCCCCTTTGTACTACTTCCTCACCTTCCATTTCTAGCCAAGAAGAGTTACAGAATTTTCTCCTGTGAGAAGAGAGATTTTCCAAAACTTAAATGCAATGGGTACATTTTATCTTATATGGGATGGCTAACCTTTATTTTCTGTTCAGAAATTATAAAAATATTAAATACTTCCACAAAATTAATTTTTGCAATGATTTTGTGGGGAAAATTTTCTTTAATAATCATTCTCCTTTCATGCTAAAAGAAAGAGTAATAAAGGAAAGTGTCATAGACTTAGCACTATGTTGCCAAATTGAAAACAAAGAAAGTGTCACATAAAATATTTAAGTCAAAAATAAAGCATTTTAAAATCCAGAATATTTCTCTCTTGAAGTAGAAAACAAACAAACAAACTCATAGACTGACATCATATTCCATTCTCACTGTATTCTGACAATTACATAAAGCTCTGTGTGAAGGAATATAACCCAGCCAAGTATTTTCATTCATGAAAACATCAATAGCAGTTCTGCCAATGTTCAGGTTAAATATTTTGGATAACGAGAGTGTTACAATTGTCCCCAAATTACTCAACAGTTAGAGCAATCATTTTGAAAGGCAGGAGAAAGGAAGTGCTATCAATATGTCGTGCTTTTTTCGTCTGATATATGTTTTGTCAAAAGAAACAATAATCTGAAAGAAATAGGGGACTGACTTCTTCCTCTGTTTACTATAGAAAAAAAAATGAAAAGCAGTAAAAATGAAAGCAAGAACTGAGAGTTGAGATTCAATAGGAAGTATGATACAATCTGATTTCCTCTTTGACTAGAAACCGAGGATGAAAACGTCTCTGCCTGTCATAAAATGAGAGAAACCCATTACGTCACCTAGTGACTGACTTTGCATTTGGAACTTCTTACACAGAGAGATTTTATTAATTTAGTTTTCTACTCTCTCTCCACTCTACAATGTTAAGTCGCCCCTTCTTTCCTTGATGCCCCCAATGCTCATTTCACTGCAATACACTGCATTTTACATAGGTGCTCCTTTTGTATTTTAATAAACCTGTGATATTGTCAATGTGTGGATCCCTCCTATTCAGGAGTATCTATTATTCACAACCTTCCTCAAATATTCCATAAAGAATCTATCCAACATAACTGAAACTGCCCTATTGTCATTTAACATTCGAGTGCCAGTGAAGCAACACTTCTCTATATTCTTATTTCTTTTGCTCATTAAATGACCAGGCAATGTTCACACATATCATCATTCATATTGTAAAATATTTTTGTGCACAAGTCATTCATTATGGCATTTCTAATGTTTAATGCAATCATTAGAAGGTGCTACCTTGACCTCATTGACCCCAAGGTTAGAGCAGATCTTCAGATATTTCTGGATACTGGGCAGCACCTGGAACACTGGATTCTAACCAGATACTATCAGCCTTTGGCTATTTTGCAAACCCCACTGTTGCTGCCTCTTCAGAGCATGCCTCCCTGTTGATGCATATTTAAACTCTACCTTTTCTGCCCCCTTCAGGCACTCTTGCACGAATTGCTATGTCCCAAATTGAGGTTCTTTTGCCTCAATTAAAGATCCTTGTTATTGCTACTTTGATAGCCCTCTGTACTTCAGTTTAGCAATTAAAAAATTAGGTTAGGAAGGAATCTGCAAATTTCTTTAATGAAACTAATGTTACCCAAATACACAACACAAGAAGAAATAAAGCAGAGAAAAAGAAACGTAGACCAATTTTACTAATGAGATAAGAGCAAAGTTAAAGGGATATAGATATCTATATCTGTCTTAATTGCTGAGCCTTTATTAAATATTAAAAATATTACTGCCTTAAAAGAATTGCCTGGAATACTGAGAAGTTAAGTGATTTACCCAGAAGCAATGAGTAGGTTTCAGAGACAGGACTTAATCTAATGCCTTTATGACTAAAAGTCTCATTCCCTATTCATACTCCATCAAACTTTTTTTTCAAAAATCATTTTGGGGAAGCCAAGATGGCAGAGTAGAAAGATGGACCTGCTGTAGCTCTTCTCCTGTAGCCTACAAAATACTTGTGACAAATGACTCTAAACAAATTCTAGAGCAGCAGAAGTCACAAAACTACAGAGTGATAGAGATTTCCAGCCCAAAGAAGACTGGATGGTCAACAGCAAAGCTCTATGGCACCAGACTCTGAGTGCAGTACAGCCTATGAGGTCCAGCCCAGCCTTGGCTGTGCCACAAGGCATGGACATGGACACTTGCCAATCTATATTAATTAAAGGAGTTTCATCACTAGGATTTCCTAACAGAAATGAAATCACAGGACAAAGAAAAACACAAATAAAACAAACAAAAACAAATACTGAAAACAAAGATGTATAGGGGAATGCAAAATATATAGCAACAAGTGTCATTTCCCAAGAGATAAATGATCAAAATAAATAGTTTTCATGAGAAGAAAAAGGCAAATAGTAACTAGAAAGATGAAATAGCAGGCCAAATCTCTAATGATAAGAGAAATGCAAATTAGAATAGTCCTAATACTTTTCTTGCTCCTTATCAAACTGGCAAAGATGACAAAAATTGAGAATATGTTGGATGAGGCTGGGGGAAACAGGTGTTAGTAAAGCTTTCTATTGATCTAACTATCTGACAAAACATCTTGAATTATATGAGGGTTATGTAGAAAAGTAAACAAAATATTCAAATTACTTGATTGGTGTGTGGTGAGGTATTACTACTGGGCTGATATACTAAGGATGTCAGAATATGGAAGAAAAACCACTAAATATAAAAGTCTTCATTACAGCACTTTTGGGGCAAAGAAATGGCAACAAAAGAGGTGTTCATTGATTCTAGAATGTCTGAACAGAGATATATAAGCATAGTGGAATATTATTCTGAAATATGAGATGAATATAAGAATTTTAATGAAAGAAGAACAAAAATTTGTGGTTCTGAGAAAGAACAATATAAGTAATTTTCAATTGATCAATCAATCCGTTAGTAGATATTTATTAAGTATCTGTCTACTATGTGTCAGGTGCCAGCAACTCCAAAAGAGACAAAAGACAATCTTTGCCCTCAAGGAGCTAACAATCTAATGAGGGGAATAAAATGCAAGCATATACAAAAAATATACAGGAAAATTAAAATGGTTTAACAGAAGGAAATTGATAGAATTATTAATATTTAGAGAAGGCTTCCAGTAGAAGGTGGAATTTTACTTGGGAATTAAAGGAAATCAAGTTGCTCAATAGGTAGAATCAAGAAGGAAAAGTATTCCAGAAATGGAAGACAGCCAAAGAAAATGAGTCAAGAAACAGAATGCCTTGTTTATAGAAAGTGCCAGAAGTTCAATATTACCAGATATAATAGTGAGTGTTAGGGATAAGACTGGAAAGTAGAAGGGGGTTAGGTTATATAGAGCTTTGAATGCCATACAGAGCATTTTATATTTGATCCTGAAAGCAATAGAGAACCTCTGGAGTTTATTGAGCATGTGTGAATGTTATCCTGGACTCTTCTAGGTTAACTGTGGCTAACTATTCTCTAGGTCCTGAAAGATAAATTTTACAGTGAAGAGAAATTTGAACCAGGCATACTTACTAGCAGGCTATTGTAATACATGAAGTGATGAGGGCCTGTACTGGAATGGTGGCAATGAGAGAATGTATTCCGGAGATGTTGTAAAGCTGAAATTGACAGGCCTTGTGAGGAGTCCGTAAAATTCCTAGGTTTTGATCCTGAGGAACTGGGAGGAAGATTGTCCCTTCTATAATATTAAATAAAGAAGGCTGGTAAGAGGAATTGTTTAGGGGAAAATACAATGAGACCAATTGTGGACATAGTGAGTTCAAGATATCTGTTGAATATCTCGTTGAAATGATCGCAAGGAAGTGGGCAATGTGAGAATGGAAATCAGCTGAGAGACTGGGGACAGGAAAGGTAGATTTAAGAATCATCAACACAGAGGTGGTAATTAAATCATAAGAGATAAAGAGACCACAAAGTGAAGTAAGAGACAGGGACAAGATAAGAGGACACAGTTAATAAGTCTTGGATGGGATTTGAATCCCTGTCTTCCCTGTCTTGAAGTTTTAGTTTCCTAAAAAACAAAGTAAGATTTGACTAGATTATCTATTGAGTCTCATTCAACAGTAAGTGCTATAATTTTATAATTTTACGTTTCTATGATTTGCTATAGACCCAAGTTCAAGTCCTTATACAAATCTAATACATACTGACTATGTGATCCCAGGTAAGTCACGTAATTTCTCCTTTCTCTAGGCTAGTAAGGTCAAACTCAGAGAGATACTGAGCCACTAAATTGTATATATTAACAACATCTGTTTTATTGTATTTTTGCTAAATTGTTAAATGTTTTCCAATTGCATTATAATCTAGTTCCCAATGTACTTGGGGTTTTGTCTGGTGGCAATGCCCTCCTGAGAGCTATGGGTTTGACAACTGTGTCCTAGGAAATTCACTAAAACTATGAAGTTGTAGGGAAGAATCCAGGAATATTGAATGAAGGGGTTTCCTATAAAAGTGAAATCATAGCTGTGTTTCTTATTCCTTTATATTCCTACTACTATATATTTAATTGTGCCAGTTAGATGTCAATAATTTCAGGATAAGTTTTGAAAAGAAACCACTTATCTCTTCACTGATTAGTAAAGGTGATGTTGAAGGTAAAAGGGGCTCCTATTTCTAAATCATTTCTTCATTAATGCTGAGGTAATATTAAGAATGAGGTGTCTATCAGTACATTGGTGACATATGTTTTTGGCATAAGGTTTCCTTTCAACATCAAGTGATCATAAAAAAAAAAAATTAAATAGAAGAAGAGAATAAGAATTCCACAATAAAATATCTTCAAAACCAGATGGTTGAATCTGTTTCACAATCATTCACCCTTTAAAAGAAGATTAAAAATTAAAAAGTGTGGTCATTGAATTGAAGGGGGAGCATTTTGAGCATTAAAAGGGGGAAAAAAAGATTTTCATAGCCAGAAGCAATTTTTCTAAAGTTTGAAGTGACTTAGAAGGGGAAAAATAAGTGTAGTTGCCTCTACCTCATTTCAAATTTCTGCATGTTGAATTTTTTCCCCTCTTTAGAAGCCCAGCTCAGTTATTCTTCTTGGAGGCTTTAAAAAAATTCCCTTGCCACAACTGATCTCTTGCTTCTTGGATTCCTAATACCTTTGTGTTAGAACTTCCTCATGCACAATAGACATATTACAATGTCTAATAAAAATAATTGTGTATTTGACATGACCACCACAAGTATGTTCTCCCCACTGAGTTTAGTCTTTATATCTCCATTGTCTAGCAAAGTATATTGCAAATAGAAGACATTAAATCAATGTTTGTTCATTTGAATTTGTTGAATTGATTTCTCTTCTCCTTGATTTTTCTGTCTTTTGTCATTAAGGAGGGATGATGTGTTAGTATAGGTATAGTAATACTTTGTCTTATCATATTCAAAGAAAAAAAATCACCTTCATAAACATTTATTGAATGACAATGTCAAAATTGTAAAGTATTTGAAATATAATTGAATTACAGCTTCAAGTAGGTTTCCCTTCTATAACACTCCTGAAAAGTGATTAGAATCAGAAACCCAGCCAAACTCTCTCAGCATTCCACTCTAAACAACTTTAAAATAATATCTCAAAATGAATTTTGGAGTTGTAGAGACAAAGATAAAAGGTCAGAGTAATACATTATTTTATAGTCTAAGATGCCTTAGGAGGCCAGCAGAAGAGGTCTGTGACACTGGGGTGGTAGATGGCCTAGAAGATCAGCATGTTAGCACTAGCATCAGATCTCACAGGTGGATGGACAGTGGCAGCAGCAGTTTTGGGAGTGTTTTGCCCAGAGATAGTAAGAGTGGTGGGGGTTAGAGATTACAGAGGACCCTTTGCTGGTATTACCTGTAGAACCTAACACTGATTGACAGCTCAATTTTGCACCCACATTTATGTCTCAGTTCCAGGGCAGAAAAAAAGTGGTTGTTGCAAGTCACAATAGAGAAGAAACTCTGGTCAAAATTCTAATACAGAGGGTAGCAGTAGCACTTGGGACTACAGAGGAGATGGGGCCCTTCCTAAGTAAAGAACAAAATAGAGCAGAGACCAGGAAAGCATGGACAAAGTATCTCTCTGCATCACACCACCTGGAAAGCAAGAGAAATTTGCAGGACTCTGGAACTAGCACTGAAAACCTGGGCACAAAAAAAAGCCTAAAGCTTGGCATAGTGCCTTCCCACCCCTGGTGAGCAGAGCTCAACTATAACATAAAGTTCAAATTCAAGAATCAGTCTGAAAAAATGAGCAAGCAGCAATAAATGAAACTGACCTTAAATAGTGACAGTAAAAAAAAAAAAATTCAAACTATGAAAAAGAAAATAATGTTTAAAGAGCTACCAAAAAAAAAACTTTAAAGAAAAATTGCTAATTGAACGAAAGTCAAATCAGAATTCCTGAAAGAGCTAATGAAAAAGATGAGGGCTAGAGGAAACATTGGGAAAGAATTGAGGGATGAAAAATTATGCAATGGGAATCACTAGTTTGGTAAGAAGCAAAAAAAAAATACTGAAGAAAATACCTTAAAATAGAATTATACGTCTATTATTAAAAGACGCACAAAAATTCAAGGATGGAAAGAACTCCTTTAGAAGGAGAATTATCCAAATAAAAAGAGAGGTAAAAAAGTTCACTGTGGAAAGTAATTTCTTGAGGTGGAGCCAAGATGGCATAGTAGAATGATGGACCGGCAGTGGCTCTCCCCCCAAACCTTATAAAATACCTGTAAAAATGACTCTAAACAAAGTCTAGAGCAGCAGAAGCCACAAAACAACAGAGTGAAAGGGACTTCCAGACCAAGACAGCCTGGAAGATCAACAGGAAAGGTCTATCACACCAGGCTCAGAGCAGAATGCAGCCCTCAGAGCACAGTTCAGCCTTGGCCTCACAGTAAAGACAGGACTGGAGCAATCTTCAGTGCACAGAATAGCAGGTAGCAGCTGAAGTTTCTGGATTCCTCAACCTACAAACTTCAGGGACAGCTTCAAAGAACAGTGAGAAAGCTCTTTCACCCAGGTGAGAAGGGAATAGGGTCCTGCTCTAGCCCTAGCACCAGGTCAGGGCAGCATCCATTTTTGGAGCCCTTGGCCTAAAGACCTTGGGGGAATCAAGCTCCTGATATCAATCTCAGCCCTGAGTGGCAGCCCTGGGGAGAGGAGGAACACTGGTGTGATGGAGCTGAAGGCAGGTGTGGAGAGAGAACCCTACCCACAGATTCTGGGCAGAAAAGCTTGTGGTTGCTCCCAGACCAGAGTGGAGACCAGGAGAAGAGTCAACTTCTCTCCCTGGATTGTTCCACTTTGGAGGAATTGAGAAATTTACAGGTCACTGGACTATACCCTCAACTTGACAAAGGACTCAAAAGTCAAGTAACTAGTTGGGAAAAAGTCCAAAAGAGGGAAAAAATAAAACTATACAAGGTTACTTTCTTGGTGAACAGCTATTTTCCTCCATCTTTTCAGATGAGGAAGAACAAAGCTTACCATTAGAGGAAGACATCAGAGTCAAGGTTTCTGCATGCAAACATCCAAAATAAATTTACAATGGTCTCAGGTCATGGGAGAACTCTAAAGGGATTTTGAAAATCAAGTAAAAGAGGTGGAGAAAAAATTGGGAAGAAAATGAGAGTGATGCAAGAAAATCATGAAAAGCGAGGCAACAATTTGCTAAAGGAGACCCCCCCAAAAATGCTGAAGAAAGTAACATCATTAAAAAATAGACTAACACAAATTGCAAAAGAGTTCCAAAAAATAAGGAGAAAAGTTCTTTATAAAGCAGAATTAGCCAAATGGAAAAGGAGGTTCAAAAGTTTACTGAAGAAAATAGTTCTCTAAAAATTAGAGTGGAGCAGATGGATGCTAATGACTTCATGAGAAACCAAGAAATACAAAACAAAGCAAAAGAATGAAAAAAAAATTAAGACAATGTGAAACATCTCATTGGAACAGCAACTGACCTGGAAAATAGATCCAGAGGAGACATTTTAAAAATTATAAGGCTACCTGAAAGCCATGATTACAAAAATAACCTAATCATCATTTCTTATGCAATTATCAAGGAAAACTGTCCTGATATTCTAGAACCAGAGGGTAAAATAAATATTGAAAGAATCCACTGATCACCTTTTGAAAGAAATCTGAAAAAAAACAAAAAAAAACAACTCCTAGGAATATTGTAGCCAGATTCCAGAGTTCCCAGGTCAAGGAGGAAATATTTCAAGAGCCAGAAAGAAACAATTCAAATATTGTGAACATACAATCAGAATAACACAAGATCTATCTCAGCTTCTACATTAAGGGTTGGAAGGTCTTAGAATATGATATTCCAGAAGTCAAAGGAACTAGGATGAAAACCAAGAATCGTCTACCCAGAATAAATGAGTATAATACTTCAGGTGGGAAAATGGTCATTCAATGAAATAGAGGGCTTTAATACATTCTTGATGAAAAATACCAGAGCTGAATAGAAAATGTGACTTTCAAAAATAAGAATCAAGAGAAGTATGAAAAGGTAAACGTTAAAGAGAAGTCCTAATGTACTTAGTGAGGTTGAACTGTTGACATTCCTACGTGGAAAGATATTGGTAACTCTTGAGGCTTTTCTCAGTATTTGGGTAGTGGAGGGATTGTACATATACATATAGACAAAAGGCACAGGGTGAGTTCAATAGGAAGGGATGATATCTGAAAATATAAAATTAAGGGGTGAGAGAGGAGTATATTGGGAGAACAAAGGGAGAAATGGAATGGGGCAAATTATCTTTCAAAAAAGAGACAAGAGAAAGCTTTTTCAATGGAAGAGAAAAGGGAGGAGGTGAGAGGGAAAAAGTGTAGCTTACTCTCATCACATTTGACTTAAGGAAGGAATAATATGCATACTCAGTTTGGTATGGAAATCTATCTTACACTACAGGAAAGTAGGGGAGAAGGGAATAAGTGGACTGTAGGGGGGATGATAGAAGGGAGGGCAAATAGAAATGGAGTAATTAGAAGTAAGCACTTTTGGGGATGGACAAGGTCAAAAGAGAGAATAGAATAAATGGGAGAAAGGATAGTGGAGGGAAATATGGTTAGTCTTTCACAACATGACTATTATGGAAGTTTTTTTTTTGCTTAACACACATGTATAGCCTATATTGAATTGCCTGCCTTCACAGTGGGGATGTGTAGGGAGGAAGGAAGGGAGGGAAATTGCAACTCAAAGATTTAGGAACCAATGTTGAGAATTGTTTTTGCATGCAACTGGGAAATAAGAAATACAGGAAATTGGGTATAGAAATCTATCCTGTCTTACAAGAAAAGAGAGAAGATGGGGATAAGGGAAGGGAGGGATGTGATTGAAGAGAGGGTAGATTGGGAGAAGGGGTAATCTGAATGCATAGTGTCTTGGGGAGGGGGAGGGGAGAGATGAGGAGAAAATTTGGAACTCAAAATCTTGTGGAAATGAATGTTGAAAACTAAAAATAAATTAGTTAAAATTTTGATAAAAGAATATATAGTTCCTGAAAAATCAATATTAGGTAACTGGAAGCTAGAGAACCCATGCGACACCATAAAACAACAAAGTTAAAAGGATGAAAAAAATGGAAGAAAACATGAAATACTTCATGGAAGAAAACTATTGATATAAAAGAGATTGAGGAAAACAATTTAAGAATTATTGAAATATATGAAAGCAGTAATCAAAAAAAAAAAAATCTTGACACTATATTTCAAGAAATTGCCTAGGAAAAATGCCTTGCTGTTTTAGATCCAGAAAGTAAAATAGAAATTTAGAGATTTCCCCTATCACCTCTGGAAAGAGATATCCAAATGAAAACTGCCAAGAATATTATAGCCAATTTCCAGAACTCCCAGTTCAAGGAGAAAATACTGCAAGTAGCTGGAAAGTAACATTTTAGATACTGTATAGCCATAGTCCCAATCACACAAGATTTAGAGGTTTCAGTATTAAAGAAGTAGAGAGCATAGACTATTATGTTCTGAAAGGGAAGGAAATAGATGGATACCATATTGACAAAAGAGAGTGCATTGAGTGGAAAACAATCAGAAAGGAGAGTGGGCTGAAGAAAAGGTAGAATATGGGAATTAAGTGAAGAATTTTGGGTAGAGAATAGCAGACTTCATGAGAGGGACAGAGGGAGGAATTTTAATCTAATATACTGGTGTCAAACTCAAATAGAAACAGGACAATGAACTAAAAAAATCTATAAGGATAGGTTAGGGGCAAATATTGAATTAGAAAATCATATATTAACATAGTTTATGGTCTATTATTTTTATTTTATAAAATATTTTTAGTTCCAGCTTAATCTTGTTCTGAACCAGTGGGATTGTTCATTTACGTCTTTCAAAAAGTTTATTATTGATTTGTTTTAAAATTCTTATGTTTTTAAATTTTGATTTCCAAATTCTTTTCATACATCCTGCTACTCCCCCACTTACTGAGTAGGTAAACAACAAGATATCAAGGATACATATGAACTCAGGCTAAGCATTATTTCTATATTAGCAATATTTTGCAAAGAAAAAAAGAAAAAAACAAAGAAAATAGAAAAAATGTATTTTGTACCAAAACTGAACACAATGCGAAAGACAGAGTCTGATCAGCCAAAGCTAGGAAAGCCCTGTATCCTGAACCATCATGCAGTTAACTTAGTAAGCACAAAAGGAATGAACATCTAGAGGTGATGCTGGTAGGATAAGCCATAGAGAAAAATATTATCTTATGATATAGTCAAAAGTCCCTGGAAAGATATTCAATATAATATAGTCACTCATAAACAGGTAATAGAAGAGAAATGTCTTCCTTTACAGACATGCCAACTTTTGATACAACATACGAGAACAATCCAGGAGGTCAAAGCTATTCCAGCCCCCCCAAATTAGTGACAGAACTTGTCAAAGATTCTGGGATTAAGAAAGCTCATAACGACAAAATGGAAGATAGAAGTAGCACAGACAATGTAACTGAAATATGTTCTAATTTGCTAATACTTCCATATTAAAGGCAATTAGCTGATTCTCAGAGAACTAATGGTTACTGTGATTCAGTCATTTTAGTCATGTGCAACTCTTCATGACTCCATTTGAGATTTTCTTGGAAAAGATAGTGAAGTAGTTTGCTATTTCCTTCTCCAGTTCATTTTACAGGTGAGAAACTTAGGCAAATAGGGTTAAGTGACTTGCCCAGGGTCACACAGCTAGTAAGTGTCAGAAGCCAGAACTGAATTCAGGAAGATGAATATTTTTTGACTGCAGGGCTGGCACTCTGTCTACTGTGCCACATAGCTGCCTCCTAATTATGAAAACACTAAAGATGAAGATCTTATTTTAAATTGGTTTCCCATCTCTGCATAGTAGCTGGGTCAACTTTCCACAGCAGGGAAGTAATATAATTGTTTGGGCATAAATGTAGAATCTTAGGTAATTCTTAAAACTTCCTGGGAATTTAATTCAGCATTATTCAGTGTATGACTGTATGATGGTCTTTTATTTGTTCTCAACTGGATTTTGTCTCAGAAAAGTCTTTGACTTTAATAGAAGAAATGCATGATTAGGAATCCATTAACCAATGTTCGGTAAAGTCCATTCTAGTGGGAATTAACTAATCTGAGATGTTATGATTAATTGAGGATGTACCCATTGCAAACTTTGACCTAAGACTACGCTAATCAAGTTGTCAATTAGGCCAAGAGATTTAAGTCTATTCTCAAGGAACTAGAACTAGGGGGTGAAAGTGATACCCTGACATTAATATGTTCTTACCTCAGGGCATAGAGTAAGAGACTATTAAAAAAGGAATGGAGTTCAGTGGTAATCAAATTGAGTGTTTTTATTTTTTGCTTTAGAACTATAAAGACCTGGTGATTTACCCAAAGTCACAGAGTTAGCTAATGACAGTTAAGATGGAAGGTCAATTAACCAGATTCCTAGTACCATGCACTGTTCATTTCACCATACTGCCTACATAATTATACTCTGTATAAATGGCAAATACAGAAGGAAAATTAGAAAAAAGACAACACAATGAGAAATTAAAATCATTTTAAAATTATATATTGCTTCCTAGCAATATGACCAAATATGTCTAATGTTTTTAAATGTCAATAGTTCCAAAAGTCTGTCCCATTGTAAAAGAACAGGCTTTCATAAAACAGTAGAACAGGTTACTTAATGTTTTTTTATATACTGGAGTCCCTTGGCAGTTTGATAAGTGACTAATCTGATAAGAAGACCTGGGAACCCCTTTTTAAAATGTTGAATCCATAAAATACATAAAATTATAAAGAATTCTATTCTGTTGAAATGTTATGAAATAAATCCTTTCTTCATTGTTACCCTTACTACAATAAAATTTTTACTGTTTCTGATGTCATTTTTTTCTCCTTATACAAAAGTATCACGAACATGATATAAATAAAGGGATGCAATGATGGCCCTGGTGTTTCCTGAAAACTGTTACAATATGCTGGTTGTATTAGAGGAATCAAAACTCACTCCATGTAATAAAACTTCTTCAGAAAGACCAGGTAGGAAACTGCTTCTATGTTATTATAGGATGGAGGGGATGAGAGCCTGAACTAGGATAATGACAGTGGGAATAGAGATAGAAAGATAGAATGAGAGATATTCTTTAAAAAATGATTGTGAATACATAAGGAGAAAGAAGTGTGGAAGAGAACTTAAGATTCCAAGCCTAAGTGCCTAGATAGTACTGAGAGAAAGATAATGTAATTGGAGTGAGAGATGGGTATGGAGTGAGAGATGGTATTGGAGTAAGGAAGAAGAGAATAGGTTTACTCACTTGAATAAAAGGTAAAAATATATTCAGAATAAATTAGTGATGACATCCTAATCCATCAGGGTATCATGATACAGTGAAAAGAAGAGTAATACTGGAGTCAGACGACCTGAATTTGGATCCTGATTCTGAAACTTAACTACCTTGGCAAGTCATTCAACTCAGTTTTCTTAATTGGCTCTTATGTAAAATGAGGGCCATGTTTTGACAAAATATCATCACTTGTAGGTCCAAATTCTAGATCTGACTAGCAATTAGGCTGATACATCACAGATAATAGCTTATATAAGCAACATTATGTGCTCCCTGAGGCAGTTTTAAGGAAAATTCCAATATGAGATGATCATTTTGGAATCATATGTCACACAGAGAAAAAGTCAGAGTTCAGAACTGTGAGAATAATAGTTACTGGAAGTGTTATCCTGAAAAAACCTTAACTTCTTTGAGCCTCAGTTTTTTATCTACAAAATAAACATAATGATACTTAGATGTTCCTCATAGCAATGCTATGAACAAAATGTTTTGTAACTCTTAAAACACGGTATCAGTTTTGCTATTAGTGTGATATAATGAAAAACCTATGACTATAATCTTTAGAAAATTAAAATGAATAATTTAGTCTGAGGGACTTCTTTTGGTTGTTCATGGCCAGTTTACTCATGGTTGAGAAGAGATTCAGGTTTCTGGCCTATTTAGTTGAAATTTTTTTCCAGGTACCTCAGTGGGGCCTCAAGCATAGTAAGGACTTAGTATCTCTCCTAAGGTAAGGCTTTACACCATCATTGTCAGATAAAAGGCTCTGAGAGAAATTGAACTGAAAAATCAATATTCTGTATTCATAGAATCTGTTAACATTCAGTCACCTGTACAACTATATAAACATAATATTCATGATATGATATTTAACTATAGAGTATATGTGATTATGGATCATACATAAAGGCTACATCAGATGGTGAATGATAAAGAGCATAGGTTTGGAGTCATTTCCAAATTGCTGTTCAAATCCTGGCTCAGACACTTACTAACTAACTGTGTAACCTTAACTAAGTCACTCTCTGAATCTTAATTTTTGATCTAAGAAATAGATGTTAATACCATTACTCCCTATCTCACTAGAATACTCTGAGAAAAGTATCTCTAAAAACTTAAAATATGCCTACATGAGTTATATTCTATGGATATAATATTTAGGATCTTAGAAATGAATGATTGAAATTGCTCTTCATTTATAAGCTGACAATTAGGGATGAATCTTGAACTTTTTTTTATTCCCAAATGGGGAATTCAAGTGATTTATAAGAATCTGACATTTAGTCTATTGCTAATTTTGGTCAACATGCCCTCCCAATCATGACTGCTACTCCAGTATTATGTTTGTTATCCATTTACTTATCATCTCATAAGTACTGGATTTTTATAGACATAGAGATGTTAGGATTCTGGCAGAGATAATAAAAGTAGGGGCATCTGCCAGTTGAACTTCCTCTGGAGAAGCTTCTGGATGAAAGGAAAGCTTCAATCAGCTGAGGCAGATGTATCTGAGCCCTATTATTGATTGTGGATGTCATAGAGGAAGAAGGTCATAATCTCAATACAGAGAGGGATGTGGAACCATGATGGTGGAGTGTGGGACAGGAATGAGCTGAACTCTCCTAACATTCCTTTTCAAAGAACATAAGAATAAAGCCTGAAATCAAATTTTGAAGTAGCAAAATCCACAAAAGGTCAGAGGGAGACATCTTTTTCAACCTAAGATAACTTATGAGGTCTGCCGGAGAGATCTGTAACAACAGGGTGGAAGCAGTTCTGGAGAGTTGCAGGAGCTCCACTGGTGGGCTTTAGAGGCTGCTAAAATAGCAGTAACAGCAGCAGTGGGAGATTGCAACCCAAAGACATTAAGGAGTTCAGACAACTGATCAGAAAGATATTATAGTGCAGCATTTGCTTACACTGGGTGCAGACGGCCCTGATTGAAAACGCTATTGTTGATAAGTAGTTCTGGAATGGAGAGGGGTGCTTCTCATCTGTTCAAACGGTGAAAAGAGGTACAAAAATCCAATGAAGAGAAGAATGCCTTGAAAAGCAGAATTGATTAAATGTGAAAAAAATCACTGAAGAAAATAACTCCTTAAAAATATAATTGCCCTGAAGGAAAAAGGAGGTACAAAAACTCACTGAAGAAAATAATTACTTAAAAATTATACTTGGGCAAGTAGAAGCACATATTTTGATGAGACCCTAAGAAACAATAAAACATAATCAAAAGAATACAAAGAGAAGAAAATGTGAAATATCTCATTAAACAAAACAACAGTAACAGCAAAAAGCCTGATCTGGAAAATGAAAGCTAATTTAAGAATTACTGAACTACCTGAAAGTCATGATTTAAAAAAGTGTATGCATCATTTTTTTTTGAAGAAATTATCATGGAAAACTGCCCCAATATTCTAGAACTAGAGGATGAAATAGAAATTGAAAGAATCTAGTGATCACTTCCTAAAAGCAATTTCAAAATGAAAACTCCTAAGAATATTATAGCCAGATTCTAGAGCTTCCATGCCAAGGAAAAAATATTCCAAGTAGCCAAAAAGAAACAATTCAAATACCATGAAGCCACAGTCACAATAACACAAGATTAATAGTTTCTACATTAAAGGATCAGAGGCCTTGAGGTATGATATTCTGGAAGCAAAGGAGCTAAGATTACAATCAAGAACTACCTACACAGCAAGTGAGTATAAACCTTTAGGGGGAAAATGGACATTCAATAAATTGAGGATTTCAAGTATTCCTGATGAAAAGAGTTGCATAGAAAATTTGACTTTCAAATGCAAAACTCAATAGAAGCATAAAAATATAAATAATATTGAAAAATCATAAGAGACTTAATAGGATTAAAGTATTTACATCCCTATATAAAAAAACTTGTAAAAAAATCTTTCTCATTACCAGGGAAGTTCATAAAAGTATACATAGACAGAGGGCACAGATGTAAATTGAATAGGGTGGAATATTTGGCTGGAAATAATAAAATTAAATGAGAAAGAGGAATGCACTGGGAGAAGGGGAAAGGAAAAAAACTTGTGGCAGGTAAATTATCTGACATAAAAGAGAAGCGAAAGAGCTTTTACTGTGGGAAATGAGGCAAATTGGTAGGAGGGGAGTGAGCAAATCTTACTCTCATCAAGATTGCCTCAAAGAGGGAATAATATGCACATTTAGTTGGGTATAGAAATTTATCCTACCTTATAAGAAAGGAGTAGGGGAATGGATAAAAGAAGCTTGGAGCAGGGAGAAAGAAGAGAGGATGGATTGAGGTAGGTATAGGACAGAAGTAAAACACTTGTGGATGGATAGGGTGAAAGGAGAAAGAAAGTGGGAGAAACAGCTACAAAATACAATTGTAGAAAATGCATAGTTACCGTAACTGGGAAAAAATTGCAAGAAGTTATTCGAATAAAGACCTCATTCTCAAATATATAGACAATTGAGCCAAACCTATAAAATTAAGAGCCATTCCTCCATTGATAAATGGTCAAAGGATATAAACGGCCAGTTTTCAGGCAAAGTAATCAAAGCTATCTACAATCACAAAAAAAAAAAAATACTCTAAATCACTACTGATTAAAGAATTGCAAATTAAAACAATTCTGAGCTACCATCCCACATCTTTCAAGTTGGCTAATGTGACAGAAATGAAAAATAGCAAATATTGGAATGAATATAGGAAAACAGAGACACATATCCTCTTGTTGAAGTTAAATAATGATTCAACCATTCTGTAGAACAATTTGAAACTATACTTAAAGGGCTACAAGAACATGCATTCACTTTGACTAACCAATTTCAGTACTAGGTCTATATCCCAAATATACTTTTTTTTTTAAAAGAAAAGGACCTGTGTATACAAAAATATTTATAGCAACTCTTTTGATGATTGCAAAGAATGGGAATTCAGGGGATGTTCATCAGTTGGCAAATGACTGAATGATTGTGGTATCCTAATGTGCTATGAGAAATGACAAGCAGAATTTTCTCAGAAAAACATAAAAAAAAGGACTTACATGAACTGATGCCAAGTTCAATGAGCAGAACCAGGATAACATTGGACATAATGACAGTATTATTGTAATATGATCAACTGTGAATGACTTAGCTATGCTCTGCAATACAATGATCCAAGGCAATTCTGAAGGATTTATGATAATGTTATTCATCTCGAGAGAAAGGACTGATGGAGTTTAATGCAAATTGAAGGATACTTTTTCTCTCTGTTTCTTTTTCTTGTTTTGTTTTATTTTGGTCTTTGTTCTCTTTTCAAACATGACTACCATGTTTTTGTATGACTGCACACATATAACACATATCAAATTGCTTGCTTTCTCAATGTGGAGGAGACCAGCACAGGGAAGGAAGGAAAGATTTGTATTCCTCTCTAGGCATTAATTTTCTGCTTCGTCTATAAAATTAGGAAGTAGAACTGTATGGTAGAGGATGAATTTGAATCCAACTCACTTATGATGAATGGGCTTCTTTTTAAAATATTCTCTTTGTTTTTGGATAAAAGATTTCTGTTCGAAGTATCAAATTGTGGCAGGTGTTCAATATTTATGGGCTGTCCTGCCAAGGAGCCTTCCCAAATACTATTAACAGAAGTGTTATCATAATTATTACTATCACAATAAAGTAGGATTTATTGAGATATAAGCCCTGGAGACTGAGGAACAAAAACATTCAGTATCCACAGACTTAGATCACCATAGCCAAAATTCTCCTCTTCTCAGGCGAATACTCAACTAAACACTGACACTTAGCTGCAACTTCCTAGTGCTTTAAGGTATTTTGTCTTTTGCAGCATCTCACCACTCATCGCTGCTATTCTAGGGTTATATTTCTGGACAATAAAAAACAATGTATGGTTATCTTTCTTAAAGACTTTACTGATGTAGCTAAGATGCTAGAGGCTTCTTAGAACTATTTAAATAACAGAGCTACTTAGATATAGAGGAAAAAGAGCTTTTGTCAATAAAGCCATTACCGTTGGAACACAAATAGGCTAAAAGTAGTTGAAAGCTTCTTGATTATGTTCCCTAAACCATGTTTCTTCTCATCACATTGTAAGTTATTTCAGTAAGGAATGAGTTAATATTGTATAATTGTAGCTTCTCTATAGGCTACATCAGAATCCACAAAAGATCTTGAAGTTATTGAACTACAAAACAAAACTGATTAAAAGTGTTTAGAATAATGTATTTTAAATGCATAATGCCTTCATATTGAGGGAGAGAGATCATTGTTTTTTTTAATCACACTTATTCCTGCTAATGGAGAGGTATGCATAATCTCAAACTATTATATTCAAAATAGAATACTATTATATTCTATCCTAAAGGAGAGACAGGAGTGCCAAGCAAGTCAAATTATGACCATCTCCTCCCTTAAGACTACAATGGAGTTGATAGTCCATGACAATAAATACATGTAGCCTTGGGAAAAGCAGTATCCCTGAATGCCATCTCTGTTTCTACCTCAAATTCCACAGCAATCACTGTCAGGGTAAATGACTGTGGAGAGGGAACTAACATTCCTTACCACTATTAACACCAAAATATTGCATAACTGTTAGCTATAGGCAGGTTAACCCAAGAACCCTGAGAGTGGCAATACTCATAGTGGGTACTTAACAAATGAGTTTTAACAATTCCATAAACTATTTTTATTCATTCATTCATTCATTCATTCATTCATTCATTCATTCATTCATTCACCCAGTGGAGAATGGTGCAGTGCTAACTCTAGAATCAGAAGATGTGGATGCAAATCTTGGTTCTATTACTTAGGATCACATATATACAGCTAGAGAGAGCTTTGTAGGTCATTAATCCTATCTCCTCATACTGTAGATAAGACAAAAATGAAAGGGACAAGGTCCCTTTACCAAAGTCATGGAGTAGTAAACAGCCGAGCTAGGATCAAAATTCTCTAACTTCAAATCTAATGCTCTTTTACTGCATCATCACTCATGTGAATTGGGATAAGTCGTTTAACTTCTCATCTGTTTAATGAGAAGGTTGAGCTAGTTGATTTTTAATATTTCTTGTTCCACCTCTAAATCTCAGGTTCCTGGATTTGGTTTTAGAAACAACTTTGAAAGACTTAAGACCACTGAATTGCCAAGTGCAATTCCAGAAGAACTGATAATAAATTATGTTATCCATTTCCTAAGAGAGAGGTGACACATTCAAGATGCAACATAAGAGCTTTGTTTGTTTTTTTAAGATGGCCAATATAAGATTTCATTTTGCTTAACTACACATATTTGTTATAAGGGTTTTGTTTCCTAGACCACATAGTTCAGGAAGGGATAGAAAGTAGAGAAAACAAATGTTTATTATTCAGTTTGATAAATGCCATTGATAAAATGCAATTTGATAAAATACAAAAAGAAACACTCTGAGTGCTTTAAAACAACATGCATTCACAATTATTCTTTCTTCAGTACTGTTGTTCATTCATTTCAGTTGTTTCCAACTTTTTGTGATCCCATTTGGGGTTTTCTTGGAAGAGACACCAGAATGATTTTCCATTTTCATTCCCAGCTCATTTTCCAGATGAGAAAACTGAGTCAAAGAGGATTGTATGACTTGCCCAGGGTCACAGAGCCTAGTAAGTTTCTGAGGCTGAATTTGAACTCAGGAAGATGGGTCTTCCTGACTTCAGGCCCAGCGCTCTATCCACTTTCTTTAAGATAATATTAAAATGAGCTTGCATTACCTGAAAACCCATTTGATTTTTCAAGGGTAGGGTGTCCAATTTCATACTAAATGCAGTTAATCTTATCTGAGACTTTTTTTTCAGTTCATCATTAAGGGAGTGGTTAACCTACATACAAAAAATAAAGCTGATAGTAGAGATATGTCTATCATCATATCAATATATATAAATCAAATATCAATATATATCAATACATGGATAATTTTTGCCTTTCAGTTCCACATTTTGTGGTTACATTGGGATGGCATGAAAACATTTGGAGGATCAAGTCTGAATAATGTCTCTGCTGCTTAGTAAATATTTGTCCATGACCTTCTCTGGATCTCACTTGCCTCATATAAAAAAGTAAACATGATCTTTAAGGATTGTTTCAAGTGGGATATATAACATTAATATAGTAGCTTATATATTCAGCGAGAACATACTATATTTACCATTATGAAGAATAACACCTACTCTAAATGAAATCTTAGTACTGCTTTACTAGTTATCAATTGTATGATGATCAAGACCTGGGATAGAAAAATGGCAATAGGAAAAGGAAAAGGGAGGGCAGTTATGAGAAATGTCCTTTCAGAAGGACATTTTGTAGGGTTTCAGTTCATCAAGCAGTTATTAAGCACCAAATGTTCGTAAATCCAGAATGTTAATATAGGCTCAAATGACTATAGAAGAGAGATATGATTGAGTAAAAAAGGTAAGTAAGAGACAGTTACTTCCTCCAAGGAATATAAAGCCTAATATTTATAATCATTTTTGACTGAATATGTATAAGATTAGAATTAATCAATGTAACCACACCTGGAAATATAGAATTATTGCTATTAGAAAACTAAAGATGAAGATTTAAAAATTATGTACATAGAGGTAATAGTTGAAACATTGACAAAGGATCATTCTTACTTGAATGAGAGTATACATAAAAAAAAAGATAGGTAAGTTTGAGCTTTAAGAAAAAATATTCAGGGAGCCTAGGGAAGGAAAAGAGATCAGTGAATGAAAGTTAAGAGATGATAGATAGAATGAGAATGTGAATAACATATCACAAAAAGGACATTAGAGGAATGATGTAGTATTATGATTTGGCAGCTTAATTAGGAATTATTCTTTATCAATTATAGCTGTAAGGAAAGATAAATTTCCAACATATGCAGTTTTAGTAGAAAGAAGTTCCTTCCCTAGTTAAAGCATTATACTCTCTCAAGAAGTCAAATTAAAAAAAAAGGAAAAAATCTGAGATCTGAAATGGTTCAGTTAGATGGGAGAGGGAGATATAAAGAGAGGAGAGTGATGAAGGTATACCAAAGCAGTAGATGAAAAAAAGAATATAAAAATAGAGTCAATGAGGTTCAATTTATAAGCTTTCTAACAGAGAAAAAGTTATGCATTAGTGGATAGACGATTTCATCAAATTGAACAGTATTCTTTTTTTTTTTTTTGTCTCGAGATAGCAAAGTTTTCAATGGAAAAGATAATTTGTTCATAGTCATTCCTGGTAACTGGTATTGTCTACTCATATCTCTTTGCAGTAAAGTCAAGTTCTCTGCAAGCCCAAATAATAGTCAGGCAGTAAGTATTTATTGAGCATCTACTATATAATAGATGCTGTGCTAAGCACTAGGGATGCAAAGAAACACCAAAAATAGGTGTTCTCAAGGAATTCTCCATCAAATGGGGGGAAAACAAACAAACATGAAAACATCTGTGTATAAACTGGAGATAATAAAAGACTAGAGTCCTGATTGAACAGGGGCAAGAATTTCGAGTTGTAAAGTGTAAAATACTATGTTTTAAGATTTAAAATGATCATCCCAATGCCACACACATTTGTTTATTGCTTGCTTTGGTCAAGGAATGAAAAAGTAAGAGACTCTATTCAACTTGGTGATCAGGAAGTTACCAGAAAATATTGATTAGAACTTACTTCTGATTATAATCCTGGAGATTTCAGGTTTTGGACTTTGTGCCAAACTCTAGATGGCAAGGAAATGAAGACTGTATCTAAAGATAATTCCTTTGTGAACAGTGCCAGTAAATCTAAACTAAATGGCACTATAGTTTAACAAAGCACTTTCTGAGATGAAGAATATTGAACATGTTTGGAGGTAAAAGGGGAAAAATTGAAGACTAAAAGTGCTGAAGAAGAATAGGGTAGGAAAAGTCCCTCAGCAATCGAGAAGTGAGATCTGAGGGGTGTGTGTGTGTGTGTGTGTGTGTGTGTGTGTGTGTGTGTGTGTGAAAGAGAGAGAAAAGGAGACAGAGAGAGAGAGAGAGAGAGAGAGAGAGAGAGAGAGAGAGAGAGAGAGAGAGCACTCTTTGCTGTGACACAGGAAGGTTTGTTTCCTTTTCATTGGATCTTACACTGACAGAAGAAAAGGACATCAAAAACCTTTCAGTCAAGTGCCCTCAATTAATAGATGAGGAAGCTGAAGTTCGCAAAAGTTAAATGTCTTGCCCAAAGTCAGTCAGTTAGCAATAATGAACAAGCGTTTATTAAGTGCTTCCTAAGTTTCAGGCAATGTGCTAAGTTCTGGAGATGAAGGGGAAAGCTTAAAATAGTCCATGCCCTCAAAGAACTTTAATAGTAATAATGAGAATAAGAATGTAATAATGTGAATAAGAAGCATTTATATACACAGCCCACTATAGCTCAAACACATTTAAAATAAGTTAATTCATTTGATTCTCAGAATAACCCTGAGAAAGGGTTTTTATTCCCACTTTATTATAGGAAACTGAGGGAGAAACAGTTTAAGTGACTTGCCTAGTGTTTGAGACACTGACAGATCTAATAGATTCTGATGAATTACAGACATGTTGAGTTGAGGGGTATCATGTAGTAGGACACTGGTGCTGAATGTTTTGGTTTTTTTTTTAACTTCATCCTTCCAGAGGCACTAACACCTTCTATTTAGCCTTAATAGTGACACAGAGATGAAGAGACTGTTGATGGTTGTCTATAAATTCAAAGGAGATTACTAACAAACTAGCTAAATTCTAATTCTTTAGACTTCAGCACTTCCAGTCCTTCAATTGACTCATTTTTGAAATATTTTACATCTATTTGGTGAAATTATGGTGACACTAAATAAAGTATTGAAAGTCTTTTTTTTTTTCTTTTGCCCAGTGCTTTTTCTAAGATCTCAAAGTTAGGAAATGTGGTTTTGTGCCACAAAGAGACCAAAATTTCTCCTTTACTTGGATGGGGAAGGGGGAGGACAAAATTCCCATTTTAAGGATGAACTTTAGGCTTCATCTTCTTGTTGAAACAGAATACATCAAAGTAAGACATCAGGACTGAAAGATACAATGATCTTACATCCAAAAGCTAGTTCAAAAGACCAGAGATGAGGTATGCTATTATGAAATTTTATTTGCTGGCTGAGATGGGATGGGGAGAAGAAGGATTCAGCCGCAAACATAAAAAGGACCTTGATATTGCTATTAGTCAGAGGCCCTAGGGCATGGTCATTTTCTGCAGGACCTCTATATTTTAAAGCACTAGCCTAGTGGGACATCTAAAAAGAGCCAGGTAGCACTGATTTTTTTTTTCAAGTCTGAAATTTCCAGACATTAAAATGAAAATAATGATTGGATGATTAACGTGAATCTGAAGAAAAAATGTTTTGTGAAGTTTTTATTGTTTCATTTGTTTTAAAGAAAAAATTATTTTTTCATCAATCTTTTGAAACATATTTCTATTTAAGGGGTCCAAGAACTTAAAGAATTCTGTATAAACTGAAGCTAAATCTAACATATTCCTGTTGAGCATAGAAATGATCCTACATGCTCCTGCTGTCCACTTCTTAATCCCATATTAGGTATGGCTAATTACATGTAATCTTCCTTTAAAACTTAAATCGGTTTGTGATTGTTGGTTATGTTTAATTATTTACTGTTTTCAATGGACCTGGAATTCATCATATGAATAGATATTTCATATTGCAAAATATGAGAAAAATGATTCCTTTACACAGAAGAACAATTTTTATATCCAAAGCACATACAGGAGAGGGAAGGTGAATCCATAATTTCTCCCCATCCCTGAATCCTCTGCCAAAATATTCAAAGAATCTTCAGTTTTGTACTTACTAATTGCTTTCATTTGAACAAATTAAATATTTTACTGAAGCTGTTGAGGTTTTACAACTCTTTTAAATTTCCAGTTAGAAGTGAAAAGGCAAGATTTGTTTTTTTTTCCTTTTTATTTTGTATTGAATTGAATCAAATTCATCTAAGCATGAATGGGATGTTGTGAGTAAATCCCCCCTGGCATCGTTCCAGGGATTAGTAATTGGTGAAATTTTGATGATGTAAGTGAACAGCATGAGAGAACCATTTCCTTCCCCTTTGTCCAGTCTAAATGCAAATCTGAACTTTCTTGGCAGTTCATTTGCATATTAATGCTTATACTATTCCACTCCAGAGATCACTTTAGATTGCATAAATGAGGATGGTAGGTGGTATTAGGAAGGGGTCATTTCATTACCAGGTCTAAACATTCTAGGCACAATACATAAAAAATATCCATAGGGATTGATTTCCCTTGCCAGCTTCCAATATTGTGAGGACCAAGGACCATGGCCTGGCTGAAGGGCATTAGAGTAGACAGCAGATGACTGAAAGAAGTGGTCTATTTCACATCTGTCCTGTTACGGGATTTTTTTTTTTTTTTAGAAAGTTAAGAAAGGGTAGGAGTGCACTGTGGTCTAATTAGCATTTCCTTGCTGTAGCCTGGGAAATGTCAGGCAGCAGTTGGTGGCAAAATAAAGATATAATGTTGGTGATAATGAATTAAATTGTGGCTATTTGCATTGGAATGCTACGATAATGATCTGAAAGTGCTATTGTAAATATTCCCCTTGACAGTTCAAAATTGGACTTCAAGCTAATTGTATTTGAGGTGAACTTTAAACCAATGAAAACACTTGATGCTTTACATTCCTTTTGGCTATTCCAATGGATTTCACAAAGTTAATTCACCTCTGTTTTATTTGAGCTGTTGGGTAAATTGATGAATATATCATGGAAGTTTAATGAACAACCAGAGGGACAATTTAACTTATTTGCTTGGTATAACTGAAAAACACGTGATTATTATCCCCAATCTGGGTATGTGAATGGAGGCTAGAAAAACAAATACAGTTTTGTTTTTGTTTTTGTTTTTTTTTCCTTCTGCTACATACTAGCATCACAAGCAAATATTGTCAGACTTTGAATTTAGCAGACATGCTGTCTCCTATTAGCTAGAATTTACAGCTCTGCTGTTCACATTAGGCATTGCTTAGGGAAAACTTATGTTCTCTTGCCTATAGACTTGAAGCTCTGTCGCAGTGGGGTTAACCAGGAACAAATAGAATCAGCAGATATCTTCATAACATCTGTTGTGTGAATAGTGCCTTAGTAATGGCCCTTTATTGCAAAGTCATTAAAATAAGAGGCGCATTCTTTTTCTTTTTTGGGGGGAGGGGGTCTTGGAAACCAATTGCAATATCACATTTTAGTAGTAAAATCTTAGAAATAAAATCATATTATTAGATAAGTGGACAAACACATATGCATATTATATTAAAATGCATAGACTGTTATTCCTTTTGGATGGATTTACATGGAAAAAAATATACCAAAACACAGGAATTACTATTAAGCATGAAGAAACAGCAAAATATTTATTTTTTCCTATACAAATAGCTCTATAAACAGGATTAGCCTAATCCATGGTGGGTATGATCAGATAAAAATGTGATGAGTTCCAAAAGAATGCAAGGAATCACCTTGGAGTAATGAAAAGAGTGCTGAACTTGGTGTCAGAAAACCTGGGTTCAATTTCCATCTCAAGCTTTAATTTGCTTTGTGATTCTAAGCAAGTCCTATCAGAACTTTAGTGTGCTTATTTCTGAATTAGAGAGAAGAATAAACTCATATTAGTTTAAAGAAACAGTCTGTGTAAATTTTAAGTATGTACAAATCTGAGTTATTATTTTTTCCTCCCTTTTATATTCCCAACTAGCCAGTTATTGATGCCTGACATTTCATCATTAAAAATTTGTCCAGATCTATTCAATTATAGATTATTGGTAGGGAACATCTGAGTTTAAGTCTAAAATTAACCTATTAAGCATAGGACTTTAGACCAACAACGTTGTTAGGGTCCTTTAATTCTTAGTAATGCTGTGGAGACAATTAGGTCAAGAGATTGTGAAGTTAGTAACATAAATATTATTTGTGTCTCAGTCGGTTAATGTTTAAAAAAAATTCTTTTGTGGTCCGTATTCTAAATGCTTTAAAAAAAAGTATCACCTGACCAAAAGTTGGAATTGCTTTATCTGTTATAAACTGTGTTAAAAATAAATAAGCAAAGAAAGAAAGAAAGAAAGAAAGAAAGAAAGAAAGAAAGAAAGAAAGAAAGAAAGAAAGAAAAATTGTAATTTTGAGCTAACAGATATGTTTAAATGCTAATTCTCTTGGGAAGAGCAATAAACTCTATTGTCAAACTAAAATGTAATTGAGTATTACTTCACCTCATTATTTTAATATAAATTGAATAGACATTAATGAAATGAGAACTTTGATGAGTACTTGGGACTGAGATTAATCCTTCTGAATTATGGGGTATTTCCCTGAAAAGAAAGACTTTTGTTAGGGATTTCAGTGTGTAAAGTGTTGACACTAGACCCCAAGGTTTTAGAGGAATATCTCATTGGTGGGAGATATACCTCGAAAAAGGAGGTTGGAAGGCACAAAGAGCATTCCAAAGGATACATCTTTTTTAAGGATGACCCTTGCCCACAAATAGTAATGACTCAAATACATTTCACTATTCTAGAGCATCTTAATAAATGTGATTTCATAAAACATTTTTCCCCCATCATTTCCAATTCTGATCCATTGGAATGAACAAGGTCTCAATGAAATATCACAAATTGCTTTGATCTGAGCTTTTTTAGAATGCCGTATTTGTCTTTTAATATGAGCTAGAGCTTGTTACGTGGTATTTTTTTTAATACGCAAGAAGCTTTTCTAATACCTTGGTGCTCTGAATGATACAAGCATGTTTTTTATAAACATTAGCTGGCTTTTTGTATGTATCTAATCATTCAAAGCAAATGGGAGAATTGAGTTGACAGACAATGTGACCCGAAACTAGAAGAGACTAATGTGCTTGGGCACAGCTGCAAAATTTCAGACTAATCATATCCAGTGCCTGGAATTCTACCAGAGGGAAGCCATTTCTCCCAACTAAACCTGGATACATCCTTGTCTCCTTACACTACATATTTCATTCATTGACAAATTTTGTTGAGTTTACTTCCACAACATCTTTTGTATCTGTCTCCTTTCTACTTTTCATGTGAATTATTTCAATGGCACCCCAATTTTTCTTGCCCCTTTGTCTCTCCTGTCTATTCTCCAGGCATCTGGCAAAATGATATTTGTAAAGGACAAGTGTGACCATTCCCATATTTGATAAGTTCCATAGTTCCCTATACCTCTGGGATAATATTTCATTTTCATTTCAAATCCTTCATCTCCTGCTTCCAACATATTTTCACATCCTTCCATGGTCTATTCAAACTGTCCTTACTATTCCTCAGTTATAATGTATGATGCATGCTGCCCATGTAGATAATATATATCCTTATGGATTGTCTAAATGTGGCTTTCAGGGAGACAATATTGAATATCTCTGGAATCTTACTTACCCCTCTTCAAAATGAAACTGATCCAGCTATTATGAAGACCAATTTTGAACTGTCCCAAAGGCTACAAAAATCTTTACCAAACCCTTGAATAAAGCTCTAGGAAGTGAACCAAAAGAGACAGAATCTCTTTTAGTTTGATAGATCCCTTACCAAGCCAAACCACCAAATTGAATCTGTACTGGACAAAAAAGGAGTTCCTGCTGGTACCAGGTATCTGAGATTTCAAAGGTGGCTATCTAGGCAGGAATCTTCGAATCCTATTTTCTATATAGCTACTATAAAAAACATTACCAAAGCAGCAAAAACTAGAATCTTTAATGAAGGCAAAGAGTGTGTAATCTGGGACCACGTTGCAGCACCAAAATGTAGGAGTACCCAAGAAGGACAGGAGGGGCACAGTTAAATACACTCCAACAGGATGGGAGTCTCAGTTATTTGGCATAATAATAGGAAAATAAGAACCATCTGTAGAGCAACTACTATGTACCAATTATGCTATGCTAAGCACAATTTTAATTGTCTCATTTGAAATTCACAACAACCCTGGGAGGTAGGAGCTATTATTATCCTTATAGCTGAGGAAACTGAGGGAGTAGAAGTGAACTGATCTGCCCAGGCTCACACAGCTAGTAAATGTCTGAGGCCATATTTAAACTCAGGTCTTCCTGCCTCCAGGTCCAGTGTTCTCTCTACCGTCTTAAGCAGCTGATTCAATGAAAGCCTGGGGATCTAAACTTGATAGAATAGTGTGTAACCTAAAAGTCATTAGGATTCAAGTAAAGGCCCAAGAATCTCTTTTGAGTATAATATATGGATGATAGCAACTGCACATTGTGACCTCTCTTTTGACTGCTTGGATTTTTTTCTTTAACTTTCTTTAAAATTCTTGTTGGAATTCAAAACAAGTGAGGTTGCCAGATGAGTGACTTATTTATAAGTGTAAGTATTACTGATAACCTTCAGGAAATCAGTGACTCTGTTACTGAACATCTCAAAATATAAGAAGAAAAACTACAAAGCCAAACTAAGCCAAGGAAAATAAGTGGGCAAAACTGCAAAATGCCTTATTGAGAAAAGGCTTCAGATCTCAGTTTATGAGTGCTTCAGCTGTTCAGTTATAGACAGCCCAGGTGTTTGATGTAATTTCCCCAAATATGTGGCAAAAGATCTTACCCACTAAACTGGTGCAACAAAATGCTAGGTGAGAGGTTTATTCAAAATAAATTTCAATAATGCCAGATTGGAATGTTTCTGAGGCAACCAGGAAATGGAGAACTCATGTAAATAGCATCATGGTAAATTGCTTTTTTTTCTTTTGGCTGTTCCTACACTTGTTTTATGATAGAAGCCAAAGTTTTGAGGACTTTAAACCTCAGCTCTGATCTAAAAATGATTTTTTTTTTTAGTTTGAAAAACAGCTTCTTGAAATAGCTTTACTCCCTCTTGAGTCTCATGGCAGCTTCAAAGCAGATGCCAACAAGGATACATACAAATGTGCAGTTTGCATGTGTGAAAATATGTGTGTGTGTGTATACATATGGATGTTCACTAATTAATAAAATTATTCTTCCTATCTAAAGGCCACCATAAGTCAGTAAAACAAAGGGAAGAGTATTCATGGATTTCTCCTCCTCACTTTTTTGCATCATTATTTCCCATTTTCATTAGCAGCATTAGTGGATTCTTAAATAGTCTGGCTTTTTCCATCTGGTCTATATGATGCAGAGTTCTGTAATGCTTTTGTGTGTTCTAAGAAAATTTTGAAAATTTTGCAACCCCTTTGTCTTAGTTTACACAAGAGGCTTGGTTCCCCAACAGAGTAACACAAGCAAATTCATGTTCTGTGGAGAGCAAAATTTATGACATTAAAACAATACATTTAGAAAAAGTAATTTTGAAAATAGTACTTTATCTCCCATCTGTCATGGTGACCTGATTGAATCATAGTCCAGTGCCACATCCTAAGCCTAATTTTAAATCTCAGGATAAGTCTGGCCTTGATGAGATAGGCTTAACTCCTTCTACCCCACATAGTTATTTAATCATCTGGGGATAGAGTGTTTATTTGTTTGTTTTTAATTAACAAAACAGGAGCAATAATTTTATTCAACAAATATTTATACAATGGGGATTTATCAGAGAGCTATTGTTCAATTTGATGAATTCTCTCAATACATTTTATGAAATTACTAATAATGGATTTTGTTGCATGTGACTAAAGGGCATTTTCTGGGCATCTTCCACGGAGATGAAGTTGTGCCCTGATATTTTATTGCTTGGGCTTCAAAGATTGGGGCAGTCTCCTGATGAACAAATATTCCTCATTTACTCTGGACCCACAACGTCTGAATTACCCGAAGAAATATCCTAGATTGTTGGTAAAGTTTATGATTCATGACTACTAATGGTGTGGCTTTTGCCATTCAGCTACATGATGATCCCCTGGTGACAATTTTAATTCTTCTCCAAGGAGAACACTGTTAAGGAAATTGCTTTCTAGGACAGCTGGGCTTCTTGCTTATACTTAGGAACTCCTTATCACTTGGGAACTTTCATTAAAAGATCATTATCAGGAACTGAGACAAAAAGACAGAAAAACATCACCAGGGTTTGGAGGTCCAGGAAAGCTCACCTGGGAAAGCATAGGTGTTTGCCTTGCAAATTTCTATTATCTACTAGGTAAGGAAGTGAGAAATGCCTCCTATGTTTTTTGCTTTATTCTTGCATGGGATTTCAAGACAGCAGGAGTACAGAATATAAAAGGGAAAAGGGGCAAACCATTTCACGGTTCACTCATATATCACAGAATATGTGATAAGAGTCCATCAACCTAAACCCTGGAAAACCAATCATCGGAGAGCAGTCACAACCTCTGAAGCGTACTCAGTTCAAGTATTGCTGTACAAGTTCAACTCCATAGGAGATGCCTTTCCGGTGCCTGTAACAACAATCTGTAATCTCAACAAGTTTCTTTGGAAGGGTTTCATCAAAGTGACCAGTGACTCCAATCAATTTCTAATACAATTATTAAGTAACCATTAATAATGGCAGTGGGGAAGATGATAGGAAAAAAATGCATTGTAATCATTGCCCTAATGAAGCTTTTAGTCTAATAGATGGATATGACACAAAAAATGGTATTACTACAAAAAAATGCACTATGAATGAATAAGATAGAAGCAAATAAATGCAATGTAAAGTATAGGGAGGAAATGTTTATAACCAACTGGGAGAAACAGGAAAATCCCTAGGACTGTATGGCATTTGACTTTGGTTTTAAATGCTCAGTAGGTGTTTAATAAGTGAAAAGGGGGAAGAGAAGGGATTCCTTAGCATAGAAAATATGATGGGTTAAGAGATAAAGTAAAGATAGCATGACATATATCTATATCTATATCTATATATATATATGTCAAAGGATATCATCCAGTTTTAGTTGGACCACAGGGTACATAGAAGATAGCAAGACAGTTATTTGGAAAGATAGCATGACAAAATTGGGAAGGTCCATATAATGTTAGTCTAAGAAGCATTTTGTACCTATGAAATGTGTATAAATACAAGTCGGCTGTGGTTACTCTATGACCCAGAGAGTGAACAGTAGCCACTTGGCTGTCCCTCTAGGGAAGCACCTAACTTCCTGGAGAGCAAATCAATTTCATCCCAGAAATATAAAGGAGATAGTTGGCCCATATCTCTTTGGAATTTTCATGGAATTTCTGAGGTTTTTAAAAATTATCCTGCTTATTCTAGTGAAAGATTAATTCATACTTGTAGTTAGAATTTGCTAAGTTTTACAGGGATCCCTGAGCATGTCTTTCCACCCAATATAGGCACTTCTCTTACTGTCAGTTATTGCTACTCTGGTCACACTGCAATTTCTGAGTCATAGGTCACTAACTTTGCACCTTTCAGAATTCATGGTTTGCTATTATAATCCATCATAGGGTATGCCTTTACCTAAAATCAGGAAATTACAAACAAAAAAGGGATACAGAGGGGAATGTGAAGATGGATGTGTGGTGGCCATGCTACATACTCCTCTCCCATCTGACTCTTGGGAGATATTTGAATATGTATTTTCATAGAGAAGGATGTATGAGTCCTTTTTTTGTTATACTTACTGATTTCTCATTCTATAGCAAAATAGCTATCTTCATTATCTCCCATTGTAAATCCATGAGTTATCAGTTCTTTCAGTTCAACAGTCATTCAGAAGATACCATCACCAGCTTTTGTAAGTACCATGTCTAAAGGTGAAGTATCCCCAGCTTTTCACAATTTTAGCAATAGATTTTCACAAACTCCTACAGGAATATGAAGTTAGAATTAAGCAGGACCTCAGAAGTCATTTAATTCAAAGCCCTCATATAAAAAAGATGAGAAAATTGCATTTTGGAGAAGTTCAGTTACTTACTCACAATTACCCTAATAGTAACTAGCAGGGGTGACATCTAAGACTTAGCCCTCTGATTCAAAATTCAGCACAGTTTTCATTGAATCACAAAATAAGTAACACTGCTGATTATCTCTCCCTTTGGGTATCATCTCCTGTTTTGGTTTACATGCCTTTGCTCCATGGTGGTTGTCTTTTTAACTATTTATTGAGTCTTTCTTATGTCTTGTTTGAAATTTCATTATCCACATTCTACCCTCTATTACAAGGCTCTCTCCCTAGACGTTATTTTTTTCTCTATATATATGATCTCATCATTCACCATAGACTTAACTATCATATCTCTGTGGATGAATCAAAACTCTCTAACCATCTATCTTTTCTCTCCTGATCGCTAATCTCTTTTCTCTAATTACGTGGTGAATATTTATTCCTGGATGTCCCATAGGGAAGTCAAAACTCACAGCTCCAAAACAGTTCTCTCAAAACCTATGCCTCTTCCCAGCTTCTCTATTTAAATTAAATACACTGTCATTTGCCTAGTACTATTAATCAGTTTCACAAGCTGTGAAATCTTGTCTTCATTCTCACACTCTGCCCCATATTCAAACAGTTCCAAGATCTTACAAATCCATTTTTAAAACATCTTCCAGATGCATTCTTCTTCCCCCACAATGCAAATACTCTAGTTCAGGCACTCACTAGCTCTTGATAGGATTTTTTTTGTTGTTGTTCTATGGAATGAAGTTTAAAAGAAAACAGTGATCTTTCACTTCCTATAGCTTCCAGACAATTATGTAAACCAACCAATAAACATGTATTAAATGCCTGCTATATGACAGACACTGTGCCATCCTTTAGTGACTTCCTATTATCTTTATGTTAAAATATTAGCTCTTCTTTCGGCAAGTAATATCCTTAAAACCTGGCTTTAGCCTATTTTTCCATTATGATTGCATGTTATCCCTGCTCATTTACTCTCTACTCTAGTCACACTTGCCCTCTTGCTTTTCATCATCAGTGATATTTCATAATATGATCTGATAGTTTTGTACAGTCTATCTTATATGTCAGGCATACTCTTTCCCTGTATTGACACTTCTTGGAAACCCTAGCTCCCTCCAAGGCTTTGGTCAAATGTCACCTCATTTCCTTATTCTACCAGCTGGCAATACCATACACTCCACCCAATACTTTAGTATATTTTTAGCACTCTATACTTCTCAGTGAACATGTTCTCCATAGTAGAAGATAAGCACATTGAGGTCAAGGACTTCTCCTCTTTTATCATTGTATCCTGACTATATACAATATCTAGGAAGTCAGAGTTACAAAATTTAGTATTCACCTCACAACATTTCTGTGTTAGGGACAGATCAGGGACATATGAGCTCTATGTCTTTGATTTCTCTTTAAACATTGTCAGTTATTCCTGTACTGTCCCTGACAACTGATTGTCTTTGACAAGGAGGACTAACAGACATGATTTCATCACAAGGAATTTTATATGATCATTGATTTTTTTAGAGTGTACATAGCTATTTTTGATAGTATTTTAAGTATAGTTCCCCCCCTACCCCAAGAGATAGGTGGTTGGGTTAACTGAAATTTTATCCACAATAATACTAATATAACAGCCAACCATCACTTTTCAGTGCATTTCAGAAGGCAACCCAAGTTGCCACTGCTTTACTATTTCTCTCTCCACTGTTAGCATTTTATTTTAACTTCCTAACTATTTAACTGTGCAAAACATTTACATAAGGTTGTAAAATATAGTAATGCATACATTATTTTTTATCACCTTGTGGATGAGTGAAAATGAAATCCAGTCACTAGCTACTTTAGTCAACAGCTAAAATTATGTGCTCTATATTCATTGATCAGTATATGAGGGCAGTAGATATCCATTCCATTATTTTGTGAGTGCAATGTGCAAAACTCATAATTATTTGTAACAGTAAATTCTAATTTGTTCTTCTTTGGAAAATGTGGATAAAGTAAATGACTGAGACATCACATCACATTTATAATACAACAATAAGGATTATTTGCAAGGTATTCACATTAAAAATTATAGTGAAAAGAAACCATACAATTTAACATCATAAATTCCATATATATAAATACAAATAACTATGAGGGTTTAAATATTAACTTTTTCTTCCAATGTGATATTAGTAGTGAATATTTGTCTGCAGAGGTGTAGCTTCATTAATATATTGGAAGGAGCAAAAAAATATGAAAATGTGGGCATACATGGGAACAAGTTGGTATATTTTATTTTGACTTTCAGAATTCTGCCAAATTAAAGATTCTTAAAAACTGTCATTTTTTAAACTTGTTCATTACAGAAAGAGAAATACCTTTTAAAATAAACAGGAAAAAAGGCAGGGATTTCTCTAGAAATTGGTTCAAGAAATGTATCATTTAATGTTATAATAAATGACCTGTTCATTTAGTTTTCACTCCCAAATAGTCTTGGATTTCTGACCCAAGGCTGTGACTGTTATTTATTGATTCTTCTCTTGATATATCAGGTCAATGTGTTTGAATTTTGGGACAGCCCACAATCATACCTTCAAGTTACTGAGGGTATCATTGGGAAAGATATTGTAAAGAGCACATGTTATCCTTATACAAAAACATACTTCAATATTAAAAATCAACAATTTCATCAGAGTACTAGCCCTATGAGTGAAGAGAATAGCCTTTGTATATTTTGCAGAAAAATTAATCCCCATATATTGCAATCCTCCCCCCCAAAAAATATCACACAGTGTCCAATCTTTAGTGGATGATTAGCATATGCTCTTCTGATATACTTGAAGCCTTTGTAGATTGAAGAAAATCTGCCAAAATTTATGGTATGCTGGTTCTGCCTCCAGAGTCATTTGCAAAGTTATTAATAAAAAAAAATCTAAAACCTATGACTGGCATAAAACTTGTTTCTGTATTAGAAAAAAGAAAATCTGTCATAGAAATTGATTCTTAGTACCCTTTAAGAGAGCCATAAGGAAACTGGAAAAAAGTTCCAAAAAGAAAAATTAGGAAATAGATGAATGCACTTGAATAGTATATACATAGAAAGTTAAATATTGAGATGAATTTTGATAGCCCAAGTTCTCTCTCTTTTATGTTATAAGCAAATAGAGAGGAAAGAATGTCTTTTTTTTTTTTTTTGCTTTGTATCTTTTTCAGACCTTAGAATAGCTTAATGAACATGATAGGCATATATGAACACTAGTTGAGTGACTTGATGAATGAATTAATTAAATCTACCAATTTTTTATACACTATTGCACTATTGATAGCATAAATATAGAAAATTCTAAGGAATTTGATAATTAGAATCCTTGCACTACCTCATCTGCTATGCATACCTCCTGTCAAGTCATCACTTGAAATCTGAAGAAGAAAATGCTAAATCAAGCGAATGAAAAGAACATTTTATATTCCCTGTAGAACTTATAGAATCATAAGATTCTTGGCCATTGGAAGGACCTTAGATGTCATTTCATTCAACCTACTAATTTTGCAAATGAATATTTTTAGCTTACTGTGATGGTCACTAATCTCACTCATTCCTCCAAAAGAAAATCCATTGAAGCATATCCACCAAGTGGTCATCAAGCCTTTCCTTTAAATCCTCTAATAAGAAGGAACCCATTTATTGCTGACATTCCTAAATTTATCTCCTTGCAACTTCTCCCCATTGTATATAGTTCTTCCAACTGTGGTCAAGAAGCACCCTTCAAATACTTCAACACAGCTATCCTGCGCCACCTGAATATTTTTTTTTCTAAACATCTTTATCTTTTAACTAATTCTAATATGACATGAACCCATGCTCTTTCACTATTCTCTTGTCTTTTCTCTGGATCTCTATTCTACCAATATACTTCCAAAATTGTGTGAGAGAAGCAGGATTTGAGTCTAAATTCTTTGACTTCAAATCAAATGCTGCCATCATATTACTGTTTTTCATTGTTATTCTTAGTGGAGATTTAAATTGAATCTATAAGCTCTGAAAGTACATATATTCTTTAATGTTCCTCATGGCTGCAAATGAGCCAACAAGTCCAAATGCAAATTCAACAAACAATTTTAAAAATTTGTGCAAGATGAGAAGCAGAAAAAGAAGTGTTTGGGAAAAAAATAGTGTCATCCTATCTGGGCAAATTAATTCATTGAGACATAGAAATGACTCACATGTATATAATGCTTTGAAGATATCTCTGTTATTAAAAAAAAATGTGAAAAAATAATAAAAAAATCTGTGAGTACGATTATTGTGTTCTTCCCATTATTCTTATTTACAAAATACGAAATTGAGATATTGAGTTACTGTTCTTTGTCACCAAGCTACCATGTATCAATACCAGTATTCAAACCCTGAATATAGGTTCAACAAGATTTCCATTCAATCAATGCCTCAACAGGTTGAGCTTTTCCATCACTGTTCTTGGCATCTCAGTTCTTTTAACTTTTCTCACAGATCATTATCACCGCTACCTTATTAAGAGTATTTTCTAAATGCTATCAGTGTACACTGAACAATTTCTTGTGCAGCTTTTCTCAAACAGAGAACAGTGAGGGTCGTATGAGGACATGGTGAGTATCCAAAAAGTAGGAATCAAATTGAGTCATTCTACTGAAACATTTCAAAGAGTTATAATTTTGTCAGACTGGGGATTTTCTCTCTCAAAGCAAAACTCCATTTACTAAATTATCTACAAGAGTGGTTATGAGAGATTATGACGCTGTTAACATCATCACACACCTAAACTATTACAACAATCAGTTGATGGATCTGCCTGCCTCCTCTCTCCCCATTCTAATACCTCCTTCATGCTTTCACCAGTTATTTTCCTAAGTTCAAGTTTGACCATATCACTTCCTTGCTCAATAAAATCCATCACCTCCACTGTCAAATACAAAATACTCTATTTCGTATTCAAAATCTTTCATAATCTAGCCCATATTTAACAGAATCCTTTCCCAACCACTCCTAATTCTGGTGTCTGTTCTCTATTAATTATTTCTTATTTACCCTATATGTTGTTGATTTTGTATATATTTATTTGCATGTTGCCATACTTATAAGATTGTAAGCTTTTCGAGTGCAAGGACTATCTTTTGCCTCTTTTAGTATCCCTAAAACTTAGCACAGTTACTCACTTAAAACTAAGCACCTAATAAATATTTATTGATTGAATGACTATTTGAAACTGTGCTTGAATCAAACAACTTATCAGACTCTCCAAACTGAAGGTTCATAACTGGGCCTATAGTAAAAACCTTTCCATGTTTGTAAAATGGACTCCAAAAGCTTGTGCTCCCCAGGCATGGTCTTCAGAAATACAAGATTTGCACTTTACCATGAATGAAAAAAGAGAGGAGAACTTTGCTGAAATATGTACAAGGAGAATTGAAATGGGCAGACCTGTGGTAATTTTTATATTCATCTGTTCCAATTGGGGAGATAGTATAGTACTGAAAACATATTTGGAGATCAAATCTCTTTTTAGTTATTATTTTTCTGGTCTGGTCCTCAATTTTATCCATTGTAAAATTAGGAAATCAGACTAAATAGACTCTAAGGTCCCTTCCCACTCTCACTTGAGGGGAGGGGGCGCTGCTACCACAAGTTCTTTGATCTACTTTTCTAAAAAGAAAGGAAACTTTTTAGGGGTTAAAAATCTCCTTTAATCAAGCACATATATCATTCACTTAATTCAGGAATTCAACAAACAGTGCATCCCAGCTGTCTGACCTCAGCAATATATATCACAAGTCAACAGACAGGTCCAATTGTCTGACCATAGTTGCCAGAGAAGGAAGCACCAACATCTGGGTTTTCAAAGCTGGGGAGGCTCCTTGGTGACTTTCTAGAGTCTCATTTGGAACACAAAGCTTGTTAAAAAACTTAAGCCTCAAAGTAAAATCTTACCCTCAGAGTATTTATACCTTTTTTTAGAGCCAGAGGGCATCTCAACCTTTGAGAACCAGTGCCTCATTAACAAAAGATGTGGGCCTTCCTCAATCAAACTCCCTTAAGGCCTATTAATGGGTGGGGAGGATCTTTGATCTTTGATCTGTGATCTTTGATCACATTAACAATACAAATACATATACCATTTGGAATTAAAGAAACTTGTTTCTGTACTTCACTCCTAACAAAGACTCTTGGTTGATAAAGGCAAGATTCAATCAGAGACACCTGATTATGCTAAAACAAAAAGAGCAAAAGATGCTACTTTGTTTGCCCTTACATCATCCTGTAACAGAGCAACTATCACAGGTACTGTACCATTTGAGGTCTTGATGACTGGAAGTCCTCAAAGAGGAACAATGGAATGCTCAGAAAATGATTCTGCAAAAAAACAGCTACATGACATTAAATATGCAAAATAAGAAAAAATGTTAATGGTAACACAGTTTAAGGATAATTCATAGATTTATTCTACAGTTATCACAAAGAAGAAAAGATTCCAAAATAATGGATACAAATAAGAATAATTCCTTATTATTCTCTTCCCCAACCCTCAATACTTGCCTCTTCTCCCTATACCCCTTCAATGTAGTATGGAAAAAGAGGATAGAATTCTGTCTTTGAAATCAAGAAAATCTTGGTTCAAATCCTACTTCCAAATCCAAATCCAAATCATATTCATTTTCATGTGACATTGGACAAGTTCTCTTAAGCTCAATTTCTTCATTTATAAAATACGGATGAAATAACTATTTTACTTTCCTCAGAGAGTTGTTATGAGGTTCAGATCAAAAGAAAAGAGAAAGTTGCTCGCAAGTATTAAAATGCTGCTTATGTGTCAGTTATTATTAAGGATATCAGTTTTATGAATCTTCATGTGCCTCAGAGTTTTACTCTATAATATGAAGCAGACTAGAAGACATCTAAGTTGACCTCTAAAACTATCTTATCAACAGCATGTCTTCTTTCTGTCTATATAAAATCTGCATAAGAATAGTCTGAATATGCACTAGCAGTATCATCAATTAAAACACTTGGAAGTATTTTAATTAAACATTTTTTAATAAAATTTTGTATTTCAAACCATGTCTTCCAATCCTTTTTGTAATTGCCTGGCACAGAGAATATACCACTCTCTATCTTTGTTGTTTATTTATTTAAAGGAAAACATTTAACTCAGTAGAACTAAATGTAACCTTATAAAATTTCCTCAAAGAAGATGTCTCTCATCATCACTAAAATTACATAAGCCTCCATGACATATGAAACTAGGTAGATAAGTTTGTTACACAATCCACTGAGTATTGTCATTAAGTGAGGTGTAAAACTGGGAAACATATGCTCATTTAACACATTTTTCTACTTATTAGAAGATTTCCTAGGCAAAACTCAAACAAAAGAATGTTTCACTATTGATAATGGAGTTCTCAAAATTATCATATTTGCTAATTGCTGTATAGAAATTATAATACCCTCAGGGCATGATAAAACTTCCTCAGTGAAATACACAGCTATCAGAGAAATCTCATTCTAACCATCCACACTGGAAAAACAAAGTGAATGAAATATCTGTATTGTTCAGTATTTAATAGGAAGCTAGATGGATACTTATCAAAACCAACTAAACAACATGTGTGTCTTGGAGAAAGATTTCAGACATTGCCACAAAAGTGTTTGTATGGAAACACACCTATACACAATATGTGTGTGTATACTATGTATGTGTTATACATAGATATGTGCATATATGTTCACAACAAATGTATATGTACACATACATATATCCATGCATAAATATGTGTGTGTATGCATGTATGCATATATGATATATTGAGGTCCTCATTTCCAACTTTCAGATCCTCTTTCCTTCCCCCCTTCCAAAATGTGTGAAAATAGCAGACATGTTTCTGGATTAGGAAGACTTAGTTTTAAATACTACTTTATTGCTGGTTGTATGACCTTAGACAATTATTTAATCTCTCTCAATGTCAGTTTCTTCATCTCTAAAACAATAACACCACACAGGATTCTTATGAGATTTCTTTAAGGAGATGGCCATGAAGCAAAAGAAAGAAGCTAACAGGTAGACTTGACAAGAACTGTACTGATATCTTAAGATACTAAAAGAAGGTCTCTGAAACATTAAGTAAATGGAATATTTATAACAGTGGAAAGAGTACTGTGCTGACACTGATGTATCCATCTACACGCATACGTAGAGAATACACTAGGCATACTTGCACACTTGGTTTAGCTTTGATGTCTAGCTATAGATCTAGAAAAATATCAGATGTTAAGATTAGAAGGGTGCATTATGTTTTAGGAAACTAGAAAGGGAGCAGGAAGGAAGGAAGGAAGGAAGGAAGGAAGGAAGGAAGGAAGGAAAAAGAAAGGAAGGGAGGAAAAGTAGGGAAAGAGGAAAGGAGGGAGGAAGATTGGAAAAGAAAGAGAAGAGAGAGAAGAAAGAAAGCAAGGGATGAAGAAAGAAAGGAAGAATAAAGACAGAAAGAAAGAAAGAAAAATGAAAGAAAAATGGGGGAGAGAGAAAAACCCTTATCTCAAATTTGCATATTCAAGCAAATCAAATTACCCCTTTGGTAATAGATAGAGCCATATGTCTCATTCTTTAATGTGAATCTATTGCTTCTCTGTCAGGGGCTGGGAAACATTTTTCTTAAAAAATCATATTTTAGTTTTGTGTTCTTGGGAGTTCTACAGTCTTTCAAAATTGTTAGGCTTTATAATGTAGCTGCTACTATATCAGTGGTTGCCCTTATTCTTCTTACTCCAATCTTCATCAGTTCACTCTAGTATGTCTGGGTTTCTCTGAAACCATTTGTTTTATCATTTCATAAGGCACAATAACATTCTATTATATTAATTTATAATGCTTAACCTTTACTCAATGGAAGGTACTCCCTTGGTTTCCAGTTTTTATTCACATAAGAAGTGCTGCTATAAAAATTGACGCATATGAGTTCATTTCCTTTTTCTTTGACCTCTTTAAAGTATAAGTGGAATAATAAACATTTAGAATTTACCTTGGGATATGAGGTAAGATGTTGGTCTATAGTAATTTTATAACAGAATGTTTTCTACATTTCCCAGTACTTTGGTAAATAATGAGTCCTTAACCCTATGGCCTTTACCTATGGGCTTTGTGTTTAGCAAACACAGATACTTTGTTTGCTTTGGTAAATTTTAAATCTATCCTGTGTCTTAGCTCTAAATCCACTAATCTACATTCCCTTTGCATTGAACATGCATATTTTGATTTTGCAATTTCTTAATGAGTACCAAGTAGTTTTTATGATTATGCCTTTAAAATATTGCTTAGTATCTGGTACTGATAGACTGTTACTTTCCCACTTTTTCCACTATTTCACTTGATATTCTCATCCCTTTATTCCTCTGTGGTATATTTATATATCATCTATATCTAGTTTCTGTTGTTCATCCTTTATTTTTGAAAAGAACCGATGACATCATGGGTGATGTCTTGAATTGCGTGTGAATTGGATTTAAGTGAGGCAGAGCTGTACAGTCAACAGTCCCATTCTCTTTTCTTGAGAAAGGACAAAACACAAGATGACTGGTGATGGGCTATAATGAAATGAATGACTGTTGTCTTAGATATCTGATCAAGCTCCCAGTATTCCACAGTGACTACTTCAGCCACCTTCATGACCATTGAAACAAATGTTCTCATCCACTCTTTCAGCTGGGAGAAGTCTCCATTTGCTTGGGGTAGACATCCCCCTAATTCACCAATGAGCTTGAGGTTTGTCAGTTATTCTCAGTTTGGGTTAGCCCTTCTGCCAAGATGATTTTACTGTGATCTGACCTCTGTACATGCAACAGTTTCTTGGAGCTACAGGTGAGAGTTGGGTGATAAGAAGACACCAAATGAGCAGCCTTGAAAATGGCTCAGCAAGCCCTTATACCAGGGTTGCTAATTCTGCCTGAACACTATAATCTATATCAGTATGACATCTCTGTCTCTCTGTCTCTGTATATCTCTCCCTCTCTCTTCATTTTATGTCTATATCTATAATATTTATAGCTATCTATAGTTATATCAGCTATACCACTATCTAACTATATCTGTATCTATATCATATAGATATGGATAACCATATAAATCCACATACATATGATATAGGGGCAGATAAAGCTCCACATTCATATCTATTTTCATATCTCTCTCTCTTTCTTTCTCCATCCACCCATCCATCCATCTGGACCTGGAGTCAGGAATAAATGAACATCTGACCTCAGATAACTACTAGCTGGATAACTATGGGAAAGTCATTTAATCTCTGTCTGCCTCAGTTTCCTCAAGGGTAAAGTTGGGATAATCATAGTAGCACCTCACCATATTGCAGTGTGGGTCAAAGGAGATGATACTGGCAAACCACTTTGTACTCTGATACACAGAAGGCACTTATTAAATGCTTGTTCCCTTCACCTAATGTGCATTAGTATGTCTTCCTGCATATCTATCTATCTTTCTTTCTTTCTTTCTTTCTTTCTTTCTTTCTTTCTTTCTTTCTTTCTTTCTTTCTTTCTTTCTTTCTTTCTTTCTTTCTTTCTCTCTTTCTTTCTTTCTTTCTCTCTCTTTCTTCTCTCTTTCTTTCTCTCTCTCTTTCTTTCTCTCTTTCTTTCTCTCTCTCTTTCTTTCTTCTTTCTTTCTTTCTCTCTTTCTTTCTTCTCTTTCTCTCTTTCTTTTCTTTCTTTCTTTCTTTCTTTTCTTTCTTTCTTTCTTTCTTTCTTTCTTTCTTTCTTTCTTTCTTTCTTTCTTTCTTTCTTTCTTTCTTTCTTTCTCTCTCTCTCTCTCTCTCTCTTCTTTCTTTCTTCTTTCTTTCTTTCTTTCTTTCTTTCTTTCTTTCTTTCTTTCTTTCTTTCTTTCTTTCTTTCTTTCTTTCTTTCTTTCTTCTCATTTTTTGAATTTCTTTTGACCAGAGAGTTTCTGAGGTTATTGTACTCCTTACACCCCTTAAGCAACCAAAGAGTATGCATTGCAGTGATGACCATTGAGATTTGCTCAGATCTGGATAGGCAGAGCAAAGGAGTAAGATGGTATTAGACTAGTCCAATATCATCTGACTCCTTTGCTCTGCCTACCCATGATGTTTTAGTATGATGTTTTCAGCCATGTTGTCAAATGCTTTCAAAGAGAATGAACATGGTATCAAGGTCAGCTACAGCATCAATGGGAAATTCTTCATTCTGAAAGGGCTACAACCCAAGATCAAAGTGCAGGGAGGGTCAGTGCATGATTTTCTGCTTGTAGATGATTGTGCACTCAATGTAGCCTCTGAAGCTGAGATGCAATAAAGTATGGATCAATTTTCTGCTGCTTGTGCTAATTCTGACCTAACACCAAGAAAATATAGGTGCTCCCTCAGCCCTACACCACCCATATGTTGAATCATCAGTTACAGCAAATGAAGTTTTGAATGCTGATGCTGTGGATAACTTAACTTACCTTGGTAGCGTACTTTCCAGGGATGTACACACTGATAATGAGGTTGATACACACATTGCCAGAGCTAACAGTGTTTGGGAGACTCCAAAGGAAAATATGGGAGAGTAGAGGTATTATACTGATGACCTAACTGAAGGTCTACAGAGCTGTTGTGCTGACCTCATTGTTGTAAGCCTGTGAAACCTAGATAATCTACCAGTGCCATGTCAGAAAATGGAATCATTTCCATTTGAACAGTCTTAGGATGATCTGAAGATCACTTGGAAGGATAAGGCACCAGGCACTGAGATCCTTACTCAAACTAAACTACCACTGGCCACACTGCTTGAATGAAAAACATATGCTTGCCAAAAAGGCTATTTTATGGAGAACTTGCATGGGGCAGGTAATCATATGGTGGTCTGAAAAGGCGATACCAGGACACTCTCAAGGTCTCTCTCAAGATCTTTGAAACTGATTGTGTGACATGGGAGATACTGGCACAGGACTGCTCAGCATGGTGTGCCCACATCAGAGAAGATGCTGTGCTTTATGAGCAAAGCAGAATTGAAACAGATCAAAGGAAACATAGGGTGCACAAATTTAGAGTATCCACCCCAAATGTTCACATGGACTATCTGTGCCCAATCTATGGTAGAGCATTTCAAGCTTTCATTGTTCTGATCAGCTAGCAGGACACATTGAAACTGAACTTAAACATAATAATGTCATTTTCAAGAACAAAAGACAACAACCAACCAACTAAAATGAGATCAGAAAAAAAAAATAACTGCCTTTATAATTTGATAGATCTTTCTAAAGGAAAGGAGGAGACAAAGAAAAGAACAAAGGGTGACCTACACAGATGTAATTTGTTTATCCTGAGATTATTTTACATTTTATAATTTGTCTATTCCATGTCAAAATTGCACACCACTGTATTCCCTGGACCTGTTTCAAATTCTAGGGAAGAATTTAACTGGAAGAATTTACTGAAAGTTTAGGTATTTACTTTCGAATATAGCAATACTAGAGAAGTACTGATGAAAGCATTCCTTTAATGAACTGAACCTTCTTAATGAAATTATAGGATGTAAAATTCTAATAGCAATGATCATGATAGAAAGATAAAAGATTTGTTGCTTACTTTAATATTTGCTAAGGAATGGTGCTAAGCACTGAAAATACAAATACAAACCAAAAAAAAAAAATAGAAGTCATTAGCTTCAAGGTGTTTATATCCTAATTGGAGCGACTACACATGGAAGTTAGCTATAAGTGGAGGATGGGGTAGTATCTGTCATAGTAGTATATGTAGTAGTAGCATGGGGTAGTAGCATGAGATGGAATGTCCTAGATATATACTTTCAAGAAAGATAAAGCAAAAGTAGCACTGTCTGAGAAAAAAAAAATACCTTAGGTTGAGTCCAGCATCCCAGAGGCAGAGAACAATGATATTGACAGTCAATGTGGAGATGATAAGAAAACGATATAATTTCTCACTGATTTTAGAATGAAAATGACCCATTTATATTTTACAAGGATATAAATCTTTGTAAAGGGTAGAAGATTGGCATATGTAAAGGTAAAAAAAAATGTACCTCAGATGGACCCCTTGTTGTGTAACAAGCGAGATTTAGATTTGTGTCAAAAAAGTTATGATTGTTTTTTATTTGAAAGAATCACAGTAAGATTTTTAATTATGATTAACTTATGTCCACCAATGCTCACAGATAGGAAGAAATGGGCACTTCTCACAGAGTCCCGAAGCAATATTCCAAGGACAAAAACTTCCTTCTAACTCAAAGATTTGATAGGCATATTTATCTCTTATTTGTAGCTTTGCTAAATCTGATTTTATATCTGGGCTTGAAGTTTCCCCATGTTTTTTTAAACCTAGTGCCTACTACAAAGTGAACAGAAATGGACAACATTCTATGTAATTAAAATGCATCTCTGTGTGAAGGAAACAGGCTACCCAGAAGATTTTTAATGTGAAAGAAAATAAAGACATATAATTACCACTAATTCATTCCATTTTAAGAGAAAAAATATTTTTATTTCTTTTGAATATGAAAAATATATTTCATCCCTGAGACATTCATATGAGTTTTATAATGAGCCAAGAGTTAATATAATTTGTATCACACAATGTTAGACAGTCATAAGAGAAGACAATGAAAACTGAATGACTTCGAGGAAGTGCATGGCAATGATATCTGCTTCTTTCTCCTTGAATTTTTTACAGAAGAATTTTAAAATATTTCATTTGTGGTATTACAAGTTTTAAAATACACAGTAGTTTTTGTACAGGAAAATTTAGTTAATGTTGCCGCTTCAATTCTTTCAGTCATGCAACCATCCCTAGCTTTGTGGTTCAGTATTTGCAACAGTTCCACGGCAAATTATGGGTACAAAAATTAATTCCATAATCTGTCCTGCAAGATTAGAGACTGAAATTGTGTAAACTAATGGAATAAAACACTCTTCAATGAGGGAAGATGACTTGATACAGCATATGTTATCACCTATGGAAGATTTGATTAGGATGGGGTCTGGGAGGTGGGGAGGAAATATGTCCTACATCAAATACCTCACTGAAGAATTATGCTTTCATAATCCCCTCCTATTTGCCATGCTACCTCTCCTTTATCCAGACATAGGAAAATTATGAGTTGCAAGACTTTTTAAAGATGGACACAGAAATTTGTTGGTAAAAGAGATTGTAATAAGTCGAATACCTCACATTTTCTTATTTTTGTGACTTACTAGCCTGTTTCTGGCACTGCACTCCCAGCTTTTCCTCTGTACTTCTACCACTTGAAAGTTATACATGTTTCTCAGCTCTGGATTCATGTAGATTCATATTCAATGACCATGTGTTTCTCATTAATCATATTTTCCAAATTGTGCCACCATTCAGAATTTCCCTTAGCACCATGTGAATTTGGCTTTTTTTTTAATCTGATCTTCTCGGGGCTCCTTTTTTCCCCCTCTACTAATGAGAACATATAGCGAAGCACTTAGAACAGTGTCTGGCATGTAGTAGAGGCTTAATAAATGCTTTATTCCTGTCCCTTCCCTCACATAGGCAATCAAGGTCAATAAGGTAATTGTAATGAAAATAGTTATTCAGGGCATTAATGGGAAGAGAATAATTTCCTGGCCTCCTCAGTATTCATTAGTGATCTCTCCTGCCTTCAAATTAATATCATTTCTTAATCTTTCATTCCCAGTATTATTCAGGTTCACTCCTTCCAAAAGATTCATGACAACAACAAGCAAAGTTATTAAGCATATCTTGCTACTGGAAAGACCATACAAGGCTACATTTTACAGCTCTGTCTGCTGCATGCATTCTTTCCTCTATACTCACATGCTGCTCCCATATCTTTTAGAAGTTCCCATCCTGGGGGTGGAACCAAGATGCTCAGAGTAAAGGCAGGGACTCCCCTGAGTTCTTCTACAAAACCATTAAATACCATTAAATACCAGATACCATTAAAAATTACTCTAAACAAACTCTAGAGCAGCAAACTCCATCAAAAGACAGAATGAACATATTTTCAGTCCAAGACAACTTGGAAGAGATCTGTTGCACCAGTCTGAGAGAAGAGCGCAGTTCAGCGCAAGGTGTGCCAGCACAGAGTAGGCCCTAACAAACCCAGAGTAGGTCTCAGAGTTACTAAATTGCTGGTGGCAGTGATGGTTTCTGGACCTTTCAGCCCACACACACCAGGAACAACTTAGAAGGTCAGCAGGAAGGTTCTGTTGCACCTGGGTGATACTGGAGCATGGTCTAGCTAGGTCCTACCAGTATGACCCTAGCCCCAGAAAACCTGGAATAAACCTTGGGAGTGACTGAATTAGCAGCAAAGGCTACAGCAGTTGCTTCTGAGGCTCTTAGTCCACAGAGGGTAAGGGGGTCAAACAACAGAACTGAAGGAGACTACAGGTTACTCTTTGCTAGCACTGAGGGAGGACTCTGATGCCTTTGTCCATACTCAGATATGGGTCCCAGGTGGCAGGTCCAAGGCAAGGAAGAGTAGCAGTATAGTAGAGATTGCAGGCACAGAGGAGGGGGGACTGTCCTCACAGTTACAGGGCAGAAAAGAGTGCTTGTGGCTACTCACAGACCATAGCAAAGGCCAGAGGAGTGGAAAACACATCCCCTTAGATCATATCACCTTGGAAGAACTGAAGAGCTATAGGTTCCTAGAAATATTTCTACAAAACCCTTGAAGTCTGGGACAGGGAACCCTCCACCCTGGAAGTAGAGACCTACTTTATAAACAGCTAAAAGTCAAGTAATAGGCTGGAAAAATGAGAAAGCAGTGGAAAAAAACTAACAGCAAAACCTATGGCTATAGGACTATAGAGCAATACTATGCCTATAGGAAGATCACAACACAGACTCAGAAGAAGATAACAAAATCAAAGCTCTTACATCCAAAACTTCCAAAAACATATGAATTGGCCTCAGACCATGGATGATCTCAAAAAAAATTCTGCAAATCAAGTAAGAGATAGAGGAAAAATGGGAAGAGAAATGAGAGGGATGTAAGAGAATTATGAGAAAAGAGTCAACAGCATGGTAGAGACACCAAAAAATACTTAAGAAAAAAGGCCTTAAAAATCAGACTGGGTCAAATGGCAAGAGGATCACAAAGCAAAGGAGGAGAAGAATGGCTTAAAAAGCACAACTGGCCAAGTGGAACAGGAAGCACAAAAACTCACTGAAGAAAACTATTCCTTAAAAATTAGAATGCAACAAAAGGAATCTAATGACTCTATGAGACAGACAAAGGCAATATAATGGAAAAAAATAGAAGATGTGAAATATCTCATTGGAAAAACAAGTCACCCAGAAAACACATCAAGGGGAAATAATTTGAAAATTATTGCACTACCTGAAAGTCGTGATCAAATAAAGATCCTATACATCATCTTCCAAGAAAATATTAAAGAAAACTGCCCTAATGTTCTAGAACCAGAGAGTAAGATAAAAATTGAAAGAATCCACAAATCACCTCCAGAATGAGATCCCAAAATGAAAACTCCCAGAAATATTATAGCCAGGTCAAGTAGAAAAAAAAAATATTGCAAGCAGTCAGTAAGAAATAATAAAATTGTTATGGAGCCACAGTCAGTATAACACAAGATTTAGTAGGTCTTATATTAAAAGATCAGAGGGCAAAGGAGCTAGGATTACAACCATGAATCAGTTACCCAGCACAATTGAGTATAATACTTCTGGGGAAAAGTTGGGCATTCCATGAGATGGAGGTCTTTCGAGCATTCTTGATGAAAAGATTGTAACTGAATAGAAAATTTGATTTTCAAATACTGTATTCAAGAGGAAAATAAAAATGTAAGCAGGAAAGGGTAAATCATGTAGGACTTAATAAGTTTAAACTGTTTACATTCCTTCATAGTAAGATGATATTTGTAACTCAAGAGCTTGTTCATTATTACATAGTTAGAAGGAGTGTTTATAGACAGAACATACAAGTTTATGAAGGGATATCTAAAAAAAATAAAATTAAGTGTTGAGAAAGGAATTTATTAGGAGACATGGAGAAGTAGAATGGGATAAATTACCTCACATAAAAGAGGCAAGAAAAAGCTTTCATAGTGTAGGGGAAAAATGGGGAGGTGAGAAGGAGTGAGTGAACCTTACTCTCATCAGAATTGGCTGAAAGAGGGAATAACATAAAAAGGCAATTGTACTACAGTAAAGTAGAAGGTGAAGGGGATAAGGGAAGTAGGGGGAGTGACAAAAGGAAGAGTAGATTGGGTGATGGAGTAGTCAGAAGTAAAGCACTTGAGGAAGGACAGGGTAAAAGGAGAGACATAATATAACAAATGGGATAGGAGAAACAAGAAGGAGGGAGACACAATTAGCAATAGTAAATGTGAAAAAAAATTGAAATAATTTTGTCTGATAAAGGCAACATCTCTCTAACATATAAAGAACTATGTCAAATTTATAAAACTAAGAGCCATTCCTCAAGTGAGAGATGACCAAAAGAAATAATCAGTTTTCAGATGAAGTAATTGAAGTTATGTATGGTCATATGAAAAAAATTCTAACTATTGTTTAGAGAAATATAAATTAAAACAATTCTGAGGTACTACCTCATATCTACTATATTGGCTAATGAGGCAGAAAAGGTAAATATTGGAGGGAATGTGCAAAAAATGAAACATTAATGCATTGTTGACAGAACTGTGAACTGATTCAACCATGCTACAGAGCAATTTGGAACGATGACCAAAAGGCTCTAAAATCATGCATTTTGACCTAGCGATATCACTGCTAAGTCTGTATCTCAAAAGAGATAAAAAAAAACAAAAAGGAAAAGGACCTCTATGTATAAACATGTTTTAGAGCATCTCTTTTCTAGGGGTAAGCAATTAGAAATTGAAGGGATGCCCATCAATTGGGAAATAGCTAAATAAGTTGTGGTATGTGATTATGGTGAAATATTATTTTACTATATGAAATAATGAGCAGGATACTCTGAGAAAAACCTGAAAAGACTTGCATATACTGGGTACAAAGTAACAGCAATATGATCAATTATGAGTGACTTAGTTATTCTCGCAATACAATAATTCACAAGAACTCTGAAGGACTTATGATGAGATGCTATTCATCCTCAGAGAAAGTGCTGAGGGTGTTAGAATACAGATGGAAGCGTACTTTTGTTACTTTATTTTTCTTGAGTTTTTTCTATGTTTTCTTTCACAAAATGAATATTATGGATATGTTTTGCATGACTATATGTATAACCTATATTGAATTGTTTGCCTTCTCACTGGGGAGGTAGGTATATAGAGGGAGGAAGGGAGAGAATTTGGAACTCAAAGTTGTTCAATCAAATGCTGAAAATTGTTTTTATATGTAACTGTGGAAAATTAAATACTAAATAAATACAAAAAAAGTCGTTCCCATTCTTATTTATAGTTTTTTGGCTCCTCTTAAGGAGTTAAAAGAACTCCTTGACTCTGCAGCTCAGCACATTTTGTAGTTATACTTTATTCAGTCTATTCAGGCTGTTTTTATTCAGTCCTGGTTTCGGTCCATCGTAACCAACTATTCATAACAAGAGAGCTTACCTTACATATCACCTGCAGTTACTGTCATACCACGGTTTCTCTGTTCACTGACACTCATGATTTCTTTGCTTTGTTAGCATTCAGTTCAGCCTAAGAATTCCTTGCTACTTTTCCAGGGGCAGCCATTACATCTCTGAGTTATCCTCCAGAAACCTCTTTGTCTTCATTTCTCTCATGGTTCCTTGTCTTCTGAAGCCTGAGTTCTCTCAAAGAAACCCTTATTCCTCTCATTTCAACATGAGCAATACTCATAGAATGATGGTAATACTGTTCCTTTCCTACCTGGTTGTGTGACCTCCTACCTCTTTTCTCTACCTCTTATAAAGAGAACATAAAAGAATAGGCAGATGGCTGCCACTTCTTGTCCTTTCTTTCAACATTTTTCTTCTTCTCCTTCTTCTCCTTCTCCTCCTCCTCCTCTTCTTCCTCGTCCTCCTCCTCCTTTTTATTCTCTTCATCCTTCTCCTTTTATTCTCCTCTTCCTTTTCTTCCTCCTCCTCCTTTTTCTTCTCCTTCTTCATAAGATTTCTCTTTTCCCACTATTTCCTCCTATCATTAAAAAAGAAAAAGAAAACCCTTGCCACAAACATGCACAGTCAAGCAAAACAAATTTTCACATAGTTTTCTGCTTTTATATTGTATTCTCCCCCCATAGTCTAACCCTTCTCATTTGGGTAGTATTATCCATAATTATTCCTCTGGAGTAATGATTTGTCATCATATTGTTCAGAATTCTTGGAGCTGTCTAAAGTTGTTAATGTTCATTTTATATAATTTCGTCTTCTGATGCCGCTCACCTCAGCCTACATCAATACAAACAGATCCTTCCAGGTTTCACTGTAAAGTGTCACAAACTACCTCATGTGTCACAAACTCTCTCACATTGTTCCTACAATTCCATTAACTCATATATCATAATTTGTTCATCAGTCCTTCAGTTAATGGATATTCTTTTTATTTTTGGTTTTTTACAACTATGAAAATGAGGTGCTATAAATATGTATGTATGAGTCTTTTACTTCTATGTTTTTGTTTCATCGCTTTGAATGAAAGGTTTAGTAGTTCGTGATATCACTGGGTAAATAGGTGTGAATAGTTTAATAATTATGGACACATAGTTTAAATTGTTCCTAAGAATAACTCCACAGGTAAATTGCCAGCTCAACCAACAAGGAATTATTGTGTTTATTTTTTCTCTGTCCTTGTAACAGTTGTCATTCTCTTTTTTGCATTTTTCCAATCTAATGGGTGTGAGGTAGTGGCACAGAGTAGCTTTAATTTGCATTTTTGTAATATTAGTGTTTCAGGGAATTTGATTATAAGGATTTCTTCCTTAGAAAACTGCATGTTCAATGTCCTTTGGCCATTTATCAATTGAGTAATGGCTCAGAGATTATTCTTTAATGCTCAGGTCACAGGCTAGCTACTATGGCTCTTTTCTGATAACTTAACATGGAAATGACTTCTCTGTTTTCTACGGATTTATATAGACAGCTTTTGGTTGCTCTTTTATCTTTTTCATAATTTCATTTCATATGATTTTTTTCATCTCCCATTTCACCTATTGGATTCTAAGCTTTGGATGTGTATGGAGTATTTTTTTCCCATTATATTGCCTTGAAAATGTAGTACAATGATTTACTCATAATAATAAAAAGTTCATTGATTTGAACTGAATATGTTAGCTCCACAAAATTTCTACTCTTCTGCTTATCGTAGTACAGATATGTTCCTAATTCATGAGGGTTATACTCTCAGAACCCTTTATCTTGCTAGTAAGACTTTTAGTGTGTATCCAGTTATTGATGGTAAATCTTTTGTATGAGAACAGTCTACCCAAGTTCACAGAATCTCATTACCAGGTTATAAAATCTTTGAATAAAAAAATTTAATGATTACATTTTAGACACATAAATTGTAAGCTCAAAGGTATTAGCTGCATCTCTCAAGGAGGACTCACCCTGATAAAATCCCATATCCTTAATGTAGAAAATAAGGTAAAGGGAATTTGTTGTATAACTGCACTCTAGAAGTTATTTTTTGCATCGAGAAGACAGAGTAGATAATTCCTGGATTCAGGAAGAACTGAGTTTTATTTCCATCCTCTGGTTTTTATCAGTATGTGACCCTGGATAAATCACTTAACTTGTGTTTGCTTCAGTTTTCTCATCTGTAAAACTGGGATAATTATAGCAGTGATTTCTGAGGGTTATTTTGATGATCAAATTAAATAATAATATGAAAATAATTAGTAGAGCTCCTGCCATATGTAGGCCCTATGTAAATATTATTGATGATAATGATGTAACAAATTAATAAAATAAACGTATATTTTTATGCAGACATTAGAAATGACCTCTAAGTGGGAGGTAGATTCAGAGAGAAAGAGGCTAAAAACTGTTGCATTGCTCATCCACAATTCTGGGTCACAGCTTAAGGATAAGGTGGAGACTAGCACATTAGTGAATGTGATCACAGTGGAGCTAAAAACCTGAAGACTGTGAAAGTGTTCATTCCAGTCCTGGAGTAGAGCCCAAATTTAACATAAAGTTAAAAGCCAAGAAATGGAATGGAAAAATAAGTTAACAATAAAAAAGAACCTGACCAAAGAAAGTTACCATGATGATAGGGAAGATAAGAACACCAACTCAGAAGAATACAGAAAAGCCAAAATGACTACATGTAAAGCTTCAAAGAAAAATATGAATGGGATACTAGGATAGCAATAATTTCTGGAAGAATGTAAAAAGGATTTTAAAAATCAAATGAGAGGTAAAGGGAAAATTGGAGTAAGAAATGAAAGTGAAAAAATTATGAAAAGAGAATAAATAGCTTGGCAAAGGAAATAAAAATACAAGATTTTGTGTGTGTGTGTGTGTGTGTGTGTGTGTGTGTGTGTGTGTGTGTGCTGGGGCAAGGTGAAAAGAAAGAAAACTAAAAAATGGGAAAACAGGATGGAAGGAGTGATAAAAAAATGAGAATCTTAAAATATGTGGTAACAAAAACACATATGAAGTAGAGAGAGACACATAGATCAAAGGTAAGGGGATGGAGTAGAAACTATTATGCTTCAGCTAAAGCAAAAAAAAAAGTTAGCAATCATTATTTCAGATGAAGAAACAGAAAAAACAGAACCAATTAAAAAAGATTAAAAGGACACTGCATTTTGCTAAAAGATACAATAGATAATAAAGAAATATCAATATTAAGTATATGCACCAAATGCTATATCATTCAAATTATTAAAGGAAAATCTAAATGCAACATTAGTAGAGAAAGGGATTAAAAGTATGCTAGTGAAGAATCTGAACTTTGTTCTCACAGAACTAGATAAATTAAACCAAAAAATAAATAAAGGAGAAAGAAATCAGTAGGATTTTAAGAAAGTTATATATGATAGACTTCTGGAGAAAACTGAATGGATATAGAAAAGAATATATGTTTGTCTCACTGGTACATAGTACTTACACAAAAACTGACCATGTGTTAGGGGCATAAAAACCTCATAACCAAGTGCCAAAAAACCAGAAATATTAAATGCATCTGTTTTAGATCATAACACAATAAAATTAAATTTATTAAAGGATTTCAGAAACATAGATTAAAAATAATTGAATACTAAAATATAATTCAAAAGAATGAATGAATCAAAACCCAAATTATATAAACAATAGTTTCATTAAAGGGAATAACAAAAATGAGACAATATACTAAAATTTATGAGATGCACCGCCACCAAATTAGAAATCCTGAAAAACAAAAGAGAGATTAATAAAACTAAAATAAAAAAATCATGAAGCAAAGTTAGAAAGTGATTTTATGTAAAAGTAAGATAGATGAGCTATTAGTGAATTTAATTAAGAGGAAAAATATAAACCAAGTCATTAGTATCAAAAATGAATTCATCATTAATGAACACTAATCTAAAACAATTTTAAGGAACTATTAAACCCAATTATATGCCAACATATCAAACAATGGAAATGAAATGGATGAATATTTGCAAAAATATAAATTGCACAGATTAACAGAAGAGGAAATGGAATAATTATCTATCTAAAAGAAATTAAATGAGCTATCAGTGAACTCGCTAAGTAAAAATAGTCAGGATCAGATGGATTCACAAGTGAATTCTATCAAACATTTAAAGAGCAATTAATTCTGATACTATATAAACTATGAAAATTCTACCAAGATTAATTTGCTTATTCAATGTCATGCCAATCAAACTAACAAAAATATTTTATAGAGCTAGAAATAATAGCTTAAAAAAGTCTGAAATAACAAAATGTCAAGAATATTAAGCAAATTCATGAAAAAATGTGAAAGAATGAGACCTAGACAGAGAAGATGTCAAATTGTATTATAAAGCAATTATCCTCAAAATAATCTAGCACTGGCGAAGAAATAGAATCATATATCAGTGGAATAGATTATGTATACAACATATAGTAGTAAATGACTATGATGATCTAATCATTTGATAAATCAAAAATTCCAAACCTTTGAAAAGAGAACTCACTCTTTTACAAAACCTTTTTGGAAAACTGGAAAACAGGTTGGCAGAAACTAGGTACAGAATATCTCATAACACATATGAAGAAAGCATCAAAATGGCTTTATTATTTAGAGGTAAAGAATGATATCATGAGCAAATTAAGGTAGAAAGGAATATTATACCAGTCATCTGTGGATTTGGGAATAATTTATGACCAAACAAAAAATAACATTATGGGATATAAAATACTTAAATTATCTTTAAAAGGTTTTCCACAAACAATACCAATATAGTCAAGATTAGAAGGAAAATAGAAAATTAGGAGGAAAAAAATTACAGCAAGTTTCTCCAGTAACAGCTTTACTCCTCAAAAATACAGAGAACTTAGTCAGATTTATACAAACTCAAGTCAAATCTCCAATTGATAAATACTCCAAAGATATGAACAGGCAGTCTTCAGAAGGAGAAATTAGAACTACGTATGATCATAGGAAGAAAAGGTATAAATCATTGTTAATTAGAGAATGACAAATTAAATGATCTCAGAGATACCACCTCAGACTTCTCAGATTGATTAATAAGACAGAAAAAGGAAGGGATTTTTAAAAAATGGAACACGTACACTATTGGTGTGAGTAATTAGCTTATTAACAATTCTGGAGAACAATTTGGAACCATGCCCAAAGATCTACAAAATTGTGCATACCCTTCTACTATGCAATACTACTTCTAGGTTTGTATCTCAAAGAGATTAAAAAAAAGATTTATATTCACAAAAATATTTATAGTAGCTCTTTTTTGTAATGACAGATAATTGAAAATGGAGAGGATTCTCATTGTTCATTGTGGTATATGATTCTTATGGGATACTGTTGTGCTAAAAGAAATGATGAACAGGATATTTTCAGAAAAACCTGGACTTACATGAAAGATGCAAAGTGAAGTGAGCAGAACCAGGAGACCATTTTACACAGTAACAACAATATTTTACAATGATTAACTATGAATAATAGCTATTCTCAGCAACACAATAATCTAAGATAAGTATGAAAGACTAAAGATGAAAAATGCAATCCATTTCTAGAGAAAATCTGCTAGAGTATGAATATAGATCAAAGCAAACTTTCAAAACTATTTATTCAGTTGGAATGTGAGGTTTGTGTTATTTTTTGCAACATTACTAATATAGAAATATATTTTATATGACTACACATGCATAATCTATATCAAAGTTCTTACCTCCTCAAGGAGGGAAGAGTGGAAGGAAGGAGAGAATTCAGCCCTGTAACAGCAAGGATCCTGACATACACAGGAAGGCCTGTTACATAGGTTCTTAGATCTGATTTTCTAAAACAAAAGCAACTTTTGAAGGGTCAACAATGTATTTTACAGGCATGGAGGGGCAGAATGAAGATGAAGGAGTGAGGGCAAGTACTCACCTAAGCTCTAAGACAAACTCCTTCAGAAATCTCTAAAAAGAGAATCTGAACAAATTTTAGACTGGAATCCAATAGGAGACAAGATGTGGCAGATTTCCAGCCCAGAAGAGCCTGGAAGGTCGATGGGAAGGATCTGTTGCAGGGAGCTGGAGAAGTGCATAGTACATGGTACACAGACTGTACTAATGCAGACCCTGCCATAGCAAAGCCCAGCAGGAACCAACTGGTGTTTGAAGAAGTAAGGATTCTCAAACACATCAGCCAAGGATGGTAGTACAGTGGAAGTGAGTGAGAAAGAAGTGCAGAACCCAAGCTAACAACAAGTGATCCTGGACTATCAACCCGCAGATTAAATGTCTGTAAATCACCAACTTGAATGCCGGAGAGTCAAGAGGATAGAGCGATCTGTAAATGCCACCCCCCTCCCCTTGTTGACCTTGAAAAACCCAGAGAATATTTCCCCAGGAAAAATTATGGAAGAATGGGATCAGCCGAAGGAGTAAACAGTCTTTTAGCCCATGAGGCTAGGAAAATTGCACAGGGAGGTCCTTCTTAATGTGGCTGAAGGGAACCAGTGCAGTACCAGAGCTGTCCCAGGCAGCACCACCTCAGAGAGCTTGGAAGAGATCCTGAGACCCAGGGTATGGAGCTCATAATCAACAACATTAAGACCCCCCCAGGCTTGCCTCAACACAGCCCGGGGAATTGGGAAGACACTGTTAAAGATAGGGTTCACCAATCGCAGGGTTTGCCTGTACTCTAGCTCAGAAGAGGAGGCCTGCCATGTCCAGATCACCCCTCCCCCACACTTAAGGCAGCTAGAACCAGGGTAACTCTAGGGAAACTGAGAAAGACTTCACCTGGCCTCTTCTTTGGCATACCATCCAACTCAATACCATGTAAGCTGCAGCATTTTAGCTTCTAGCTGAAAAAATCAGAGGTCACAGTACACAAAGTCTCAAGTTCCAAGCACAAGAACGATGGGAAAGAGCCTCCTGTGCCCCAGAAGCAGAGATCCAGTTTAAAAGCCAGGAAAAGGCAATCATCATGAGCAGGAAGCAAACTAGGAAAGAAAAGATCATAGAATCTTACTATGGGGAGAATGATCAAAACATGAATACTAAAGAGGTAAGCATTTTTGAGATTATACTCTCATGAGAACCTTCAGAAGGGTATATGAAGTAGTCTCAAGACCAAAGAGCTCAAGAACTATTTTAAAAGTCAAGTTAGAGAAGTAGAAGAAAAACTGGCCAAAAATTTTAAAAACAAGAAAAAAAGAATTCAGTGAAGAGAACAGTTCCTTATAAAGGAAAATTGGACAAATGGAAAAGGAAGTGCAAAACCTAACTGGAGAAAATCATTCCTTAAAAGGAACAATTAGACAAATGGAAAAGGAGATGTAAGAGTTAACTGAGGTAAAGAATCTATTAAAAATTAAAATTGGGCAAGTAGAAGCTAATGACTCTTTGAGATATCTAGAATCAGACAAACAAGAATGTAAAGAAGGAAAACATAGAAGAAAATTAAAATATCTCATTGGATAAACAATTGACCTGGAAAATAGATCAAGGAGAGAAAAATCTAAGAATTATTGGTCTACCAGAAAGCCATGAGAAAAATTAAGAGCCTGGACAAAAATCTTCCAAGAAATTATCAAGGAAAACTACCCAGAGATTCTAAATCCAGTGGGCAAAATAGACACCGAAACAATCCATTGTTCACCTCCTGAAAGGAACTCCCAAACTGAAAACTCCAAAGGATACCATTGCCCAATTCCAGAACTATCAAGTGAAGGAGAAAATACTGCAGGCAGACAAAAAGAAACAATTCAAATATCGAGAAATTATAATCAGTAGCACACAAGACCTTGCAGCTTCTATATTAAAAGATCAGAGGGACTGCAATATAAGATTTCATAAGGCAAAGGAGCTGGGACTGCAACAAAGAATCAATTACCCAGCAAAATTGAGCATACTATTCCAGGCAAGAAGATGGACATACAATGAAATAAGGGATTTCCAGACCTTCCTGGTAAAAAAGACAGAACTCAATAGAAAAATTAGATCTTCAAACACAAGTCTCAAGAGAGACATAAAAAGGAAAGCAAGAGACTAAAACAGCCTGTAATAAAAATATGGGCAAATTGTTTACATCCCTATAAGAGAAGAAGATACTTGTTAACCTTGAGAATTATATATTTATTATGAATTTTAAAAGGGATACAAATAGATAGAAGTGGGTATAAATTAAATGATGTGATGATAAAAAATGCAATTTAAGGGTAGGAGGGATTGTAACAGGAGACGTGAAAAGGAAGAGGCAGAAAAAGATATTACAGTAGAGGGAAAGAGGAGAGGGAGATGAGCATGGTTTGAGATTTACTCTCCTCTGATTTGGTTCAAGGAGGGAACAACAAACTAATCTAACAAAGAAATCTAACTGGCTCTATAGGCAGGAGGAGGGAAAATGGGGGAAAAAAAGAGAGGCTTAAAGGGAGGGAGGAAGTAGTAAGTGAAAAGGAGAGTGAAAGGGAGGGGTGCTGAAAGAAAGGAGGGAAGACTGAGAGAGCTGGTGGTGAAAAATTAAAACTCTATTGTAGAGGGGAAGGGAGAAGAGAGAATTAAGAGCAATGATGGAGGGAAAGACAATGGAGGGAATGACACAAATAATAATCATAACTGTGAATGTGAATGGAATGAACTCTCCCATAAAATGGAGGTAGATAGCAGAATGGATTAAAAACCATAAACCAGCAATATGTTGTTTACAAGAAACACATTTGAAACAGGGGGATACACACAGGACAAAGTAAAAGATTGGAGCAGAATATACCATACTTCAGCTGTTGTAAAAAAAAGCAAGAGTAGCAATCTTAGTCTCAGACAAATCAAAAAAAAAAAAAAAGAAAGAAATCTAATCAAAAGAGATAATAAAGGAAACTGTGTCTTCCTAAAAGGCACCATAGACAATGAAGCAATATCATTACTAAACATGCACGCACCAAATGACATAGGATCCAAATTCTTAGAGGAGAAGCTAGGGGAGTTAAAGGAAGAAATAGACAGCAAAACTATACTAGTGGGGGACTGTAACCTCCCCCTTTCTGAACTTGATAAATCTCATCTCAAAATAAACAAGAAAGAAGTTAAGGAGGAGAATATAACTCTGGATAAGGTAGATGTCATATATCTCTGGAGAAAATTGAATGGGGATAGAAAGGAATATAACTTTTTCTTGCAGTACATGGCCCATATGCAAAAACTGATCATATACTAGGGCATAAAAACCATATAATGTAGTGCAGAAAGGAAGACAAAGTCAATGTATCCTTCTTAGATGATGATACAATAAAAATATATGCAATAAAAATCCACAGAAAGATAAACCAAAAATTAATTGCAAAGTAAATAATCCGGTCCAGAAGAATGAGTGGGTTAAACAACAAACCATGGAAACAATCAATAACTTCATTTAAGAGAATGACAATAATGAAACAACCTACAAAAACTTATGAGATGCTGGAAAAGCAGTTCTAAGAGGAAATTTTATATCTTTTAGTGCTACATGAATAAAATAGAGAGAGAGGAGATCAGTGAAATGGGAATGCCATTGAAAAAGCTAAAAAAAAGAACAAATTAAAAATCCCCAAGTAAGTACCAAATTAGAAATACTGAAAATGAAAGGAGAGAAGAATAAAATTGAAATTAAGAAAACTATTGAACTAAAATAAATCTAAGCATTGGTTTTATGAAAAAAAGCAATAAAATTGATAAAGCTTTGGTCAATTTGGTTAAAAAGAGAAAGAAGAAAATCAAATTACCAATATCAAAAATGGAAAGGGGGAACACATCTCCAACAAGGAGGAAAATAAAACTATAATTAGAAAGTACTTTGCCTAACTATATGCCCATAAATTTGACAATCTAAACGAGATGAATATTTTTAAAATATATACATTGCCCAGATTAATAGAAGAGGAAGTTGAATACTTAAATAACCTCATCTCATTAAAAGAAATTGAATAAATCATCAATAAATTTCTAAGGAATAAAATCTCCAGGGTAAAATGAATTTAAAGTGAATTCTATCAAACATTTCAAGATAATTCCAATACTATTTAGACTACTAAGGAAATTTGGTGAAAGAATCCTACAAAATTCTCTTTATGATACAAATATAGTTCTGATATCTAAACCAGGAAGAGCAAAAACAGAGAAAGGAAATTATAGACCAATTTCTCTAATGAATAGAGATGCAAAAATTTTAAATAAGATTTTAACAAAAACAATACAGCAACTTATCATGAGAAAAATACATTGTAGTCAGGGAGGATTTATACCAGGAATACAGGGTTGGTTCAATTTTAAGAAAGCTATCAGCATTATTGAACATGTCAACAACAAAAATAACAGAAATCGTTTGATTATCTCAATTGATGTAAAAAAACTTTCTGACAAAATGCAATACCCATTCTTATGGAAAACACTGAAGAACACAGGAATAAATGGATTCTTTCATAAAATAATAAGTATCAAGCTAAATCCACCAGAAAGCATTATATGTTATGGGGATAAGCTAGATGCATTTCCAATAATATCAGGGGTGAAAAAAGGATGTCCGTTATCACCACTGTTATTCCATATGATGCTAGAAATGTTAGCTGTAGCAATAAGAGAAGAAAAATAAATTGAAGGAATTTGAATAGGCAAAAAAGAAACTAAGTTAACAGTCTTTGCAGATAATATGAAGATATACTTAGAGAATTCAAGAAAATCAAGTAAATAAAAGCTACTTGAAATAATAAGCAACTTTGGCAAAGTTGCATGTTACAAAGCAAACCCACATATATCATCTACATTTCTATATGTTACTAACAAAGCCCAACAGCAAGAGATAAAAAGAGAAATCCCATTGAAAGCTGTGGTAGGTATTATAAAATATCTGAGAGTCTACCTGCCAACACAAACCCAGGGACTATATGAACACAATTATAAATCACTTTTTACACAAATAAAGTCAGATCTAAGTAGATGGAAAAACATTTGTTGCTCATAGGTAAGCTAAGCTAATATAATAAAAATGACAATTTTACCTAAATTAATTTATTTATTCAGTGCCATACCAAACTAGCAGATAATTATTTTCTACAGGTAGAAAAAATAATATGAAAATTCATCTGGAAGAACAAAAAGTCCAGAACAGCAAGGGGACTAATGAAAAGAAATGCTAAGGAAGGTGGCTTAGCCCTACCAGATCTCAAGTTGTATTATAAAGCAACAATCATCAAAACCACTTGGTACTGGCTAAGAAATAGAGGTATACCAGTGAAACAGTTTAGGTACTCAAGACACAGTAGCCAATGAATATAACAATCTACTGTTTGATAAATCCAAGGACCCTAGCTTCTGGGATAAGAACTCACTGTCTGACAAAAACTGCTGGGAAAACCAGATAACAGTGTGGTAGAAACTGGCATAGACAAATGCCTAACATGGTACACAAAGAATAAAGTCCAAATGGATACATGATCTAGGTATAGAGATTGATATTGTAAACAACTTAGAGGAGCACAGAATAGTGTATTTGTCAGACTTATGGAGAATGGAGAAAGTTTTGACCCAACAAGAGATAGAGAACATTATGAAGTGTAAAATGGATAATTTTGATTACATTAAATTGAAAAGTTTTTGCACAAATAAATCCAATGCAACCAAGATTAAGAAATGATTATAGAAAACTGAAAACAACTTAATTAGTTTAAACAACAGTCCATTTTCATCAAGCACAAAGTTCTGGGGAAAAGTCAACACCCTAAACTTTAGAGGAAATGCTGGGAATGAACTTTTGCAACTAATTTCTAGTTTCTGTGATGAAGGCCTCATTTCTAAAATATATGTAGAACTGAGTCAAATGTACAAAAATACAAGTCATTCCCCAATTTTTAAATGGTCAAAGGATATGACCAGGCAGAATTCAGAGGAAGAAATTATAGCTATCTATTTTCACATGAAAAAATATGTTCTAAATCACTGTTGATTAGAGATATGCAAATCAGAAGTACATTGCGATACCACATCACACTTATCAGATTGGTTAACATGACAAAATGGGACCCTGTCCCTGACCTGAGCAGCACACACTGAACAGCAGCCCCATTGCCACCAAAAGCCCCTAAGTCTTGGGAGCAGCATTTAAATCTCAGCCCCCAAACACTGGCTGGACCGAACTGGAGGCAAGAAAAGAGAGAAGGTGGGCATAGGAGAGGGATGGGGTGTGATGGAGGGGAGGGTACATTGAGGGAAGGAGTAATCAGAATGCAAGGTATTAGGTAGTGAGGGGGAGAAAAATTGGACATGTTTCAAAGTGAGGTAAAAGCAATTAGTATTAAAACAATAGACTGAATTAATTACTGAGAATTAATCAATGACATCTTTAGTTTGGAGAAAAGAATTTCAGTCTAAATTTTCAAGAGGAAGGTAACCTCAGGTAAAATTTGGCATTGATGGAAAAGTTAAGGTTTTAATGGTAAATTTGATTTTATGATTGCCATTTAATCAGGAACTAGAATATATATAGAAAGACATGTAAGGCACTTAAGACTTGCCTCAAAAAGTGTTCCTTACTCAAAGTGAAACTATAATCATATTTAAAACCTGGTTATTGAAACTTGCCATTTTTAGATGCCATGGGACTATTAAGTGACTGTTCTTCTGAGTCTACCTCCTGGTATGGGTAGCAAGAAAGGTGATCTGAGCCTCCAGTACATGATGCCAATAAGCTGGTGAGATGCTGGTATGAACTGCTTAAGTGATCTCAAGGGAAGGGTGGGAGAGAGGCCATTAAGCCTGGGCTGAGGTGGGATTCTCCTGACTCAATTTCCCCACTGACAACTGGCAGACTTTAAACCTGACTGAATGCAAGTGGACAATCTAATGCTGCCTGGAACTGACATGAAGTTGGGGAGATATTGTATCCCTGCAATGTCCTTACTATTGGTAGCAATTTCCTATAGTCCAAAGGTTTGTAAGCTTAATACCAGATCTATTCAATTATAGATTATGGGTAGGGGAACATCCGAGGCTGTCTAAAATTAAGCTATTAGGCATAGGACTTTAGACCAACAAAATTAAGTTAGGGTCCTTTAATTCTTAGTAATACTGTGGAGACAATTAGGTCAAGAGCTTGTGAAGTTAGCAACATAAACATTATCTGTGTCTCAGTTGGTTAATGTTTAAATTAAAAAAAATTCTTTTGTGGTCCATATTGTAAATGCTTTAAAAAGAAATATCATGTGACCAAAAGTTTGAATTGCTTTATCTGTTATAAACTGTGTTAAAAAACAAAAGAAAGTTATATTTGCAATATATTAATTATATTAAGCTAAATTATTATTATGCTGTTGACTCAGCATAGCTGTGGTGACTTTGCTCTATTTCAGTGACATCCCTCCCTAGCTTGCTCCTCTCACTTGAATTTCTTGTAGAGTTCTATAAGTTCAAAAATGTGAAACATAATGAAAATTGAAAGTCACAAAAGAGATGGTTGTTCGTATCCACTTCCCTGGGTATTCCTTGTACTTCAAGGTCTTGTCACAAACTTTCTTCATGTTCTGTAACTAACCTTTGTGGCAGTTAGTCCACAACTCTGTTATCAGGGGTCAAAGTGGTCCTTAATATAACTAAATAAAAACTTTTCTTGAGAGCAATGCAGCTGATGCTGCACACATTGGTGTAACCATCTATCAGAACAATTTGAAAAGAACTTCTATTCACAGTCAGAAGGAAATTAGATATAATTTTTGGGAAAAGTAGTATTATTGTTGCACTTTGGAAACCACAGCAAGATGATGTCTGGAAACATAGAGACACAGAATTATAGAATATTAGAACTAAAACAACTTCATGGATCATCTTGTGTAAGTCCTCCACTTTAAAAATCAAAAGATGGAGGCCCACACGAGTGACTGAGGCTCCAATAACAAAGCTCAAGATTTAAGAGTCTTCTGTGTAGAGGTGGTAAGTGAGACTATAGGAGTAGGTGAACCTAACAAGGGAAAGAAAGTAGAGAGAAAAGAGAATGGTGGCACATTCCACTAGAGGAGAAAGAAGGAATGAAAAGAAATCCTTCAACAGAATAATAAAATGCAGGAGGAAAATTAGTGTCATGGAGGCTAAAGGAAAGAAGATGAGAAATGGGGTAATATCTCATGTTAAGTGCTTAGGAAATGTCAAGGAGGGTAGAAGCTGAGAAAAAAAAAATCAACAAAATTTCATCACTTGTGATCTTTTAGTAAAGTGGTAGAAATGGAATCCAAACTACAAGACATTATAGTGAGTGGGTATATCATTACACTAACAAGAATGACAGCAAGCCCCAACCCTGCTAACTTTCTATCATGGACCATTATTTCTGCATCATTCTAGTTGACAATGTATTTGTGTTGAAGGCTCCTCCATAGTCTAAAAAAAGGCACAGCTTAGTTCCCAGACATTGTACAATCATAACGGTGATCCTTTATGATTGTTCTATAACTTATATTAATTCAGAAATTCTTGTGTTAGTTAATATATTAGTGATGTTATTGAAAGAAAAATAAGTAGACATAGATAGATAAATAGATGATAGATAGATAGATAGATGATACATGATAGATGACAGATAGATATGATGGATATAGAAATGCCAATAGAAATAAACATTTCTTATGTTGCAGGCATTATGATAAGGAATAAGGAGATAAATACAAACAAGGAAGACAGTGACTGCTGTCACTGAGCTTGAGTTCTCATGAGGGAAGTAAGCACATAAAAGGAAGTTGGAAAGTGGTGTAGTCACTGGGGGAACTTAGGTACAGAGAGCTAGGAAGTGGCATGGAGATTTGGTTCTGGGAAAGATATGGAGATACAATCATAGCCCTCTGTCCCAGGTTTCTGGTGAAGGAGGATGAGAATGATAAATAAATGGAGAAAATATAATGACCACTTAGTTTTGTAGAGATGTGGTACAAAACAAGATAAAAACACCATCAAAGTAATCAAAGGTGGAGTCCAAGTTTTCAGGAGGGCTGAGGGAGGTGAAGATGACAGAGTAGAGGCGCATGATGTAGACATGAGGAAAAGGGGAGTACAGGTACCAACCTAACAATTTAGTTTGGGGATAAACAATTCTGTGCAGATGTTAACTCTTCAAACTTGCCCTTTTTTTTGGGGGGGGGAAGGTACCAAGACCACCTTTTTACCAGAGTAGTTTCTTCATATTTCCTCAAATACAACTTAAGCCCCTTGTTCATATTTTAGCCCAAACCCCAAATATTCTCTCTCTTTTTCTTTCTCTCTCTCCCTCTCTCTCTTTCCCTCTTTCCCATTTCAAATATTATTTATTTTCTTAAGGCTAAGTTCTTCCATGAAATCTTTCAGGAATACTCTTGCCCACACTGATCTTTTTCTCTGAATTCCTATAATACTAATACTTCTGAACTACACAAAAGTATTTAATTGTTTAAAGATTATCAAGGTTTTTCTCCAACTAACATGAATTCACAGGTCAATAACTGAGTCTTCTCTTTATGCATCCCACGTAAAGCCTAGAACAGAGCAAGGGACTCATTAGGTGCTTTGTAATTACTGGCTTCAGTTGAAAACACATAGGAAATCAAGTTCAGTCAGATGTTAACATGTGGGTGTAATGAAATAAGGGATACTTCAGTGAAGTGGCTAAAGAGTGGTAACACTAATGTAAGGATTAATTCCTAAAGAAATATTTAGTGATCTAAGCAACACTGATGGGATAAGTACATGTCCAGGAAGTACACAGACCATGTTTTTCTGCTGCATTGTAAGGAGGCAAAAGTTATGTGTAATAGAATATCATAGACTTGAGCAGCATCTTCCAGGTTTACAGCAGTGAGCCTCACTGTGTTAAACAGAACATTATACTTTCACTTCTGATAAATGGAAATGAAAGGATGAAAAGCCAGGGCAATATGGAACTCAGGAGAAATTTAAGGAACAAAGTCAGGAAAGAGTGATAATCATAGAAAAGATCTTTAAGCCAGTGAGTACAGGAAGTGTCTACATTCTTTATTATTACATATATGCAAAAAAGTAGATGTAAAGACAGATTTTAAGAGGCCCATTATTCATCAGTGGTAACAGATTGTGTTTGATAATTCCTGTAAACCTATCCTTCCTCTTTTAAATGGATCATGAAGCAAAATGGCAGTGTGAGAAATGACCTTTTACCCTTATTACTTCAAAATAGAAATAATTGTACTGAGACAATGAGGATGGTGAATTGAGTGCTAAAATTTGAATTGGGAAAAAGTGGGTTCAAAATCTTTCTTAAATCCTTTCTTGACCTTATCACATGTGCAAGTCATTAAATCTTGTCCTTAATTTCCTTATCTGGGGATGGAATTTATGACCTCTTAGGTCCTTGATAAGTCTAAATCAATTCAAATATAGCCTTGAAAACCCACTCAGTTGAACCCTAAGGGCCAAGTCAATTGTCTTTTCCTGTTGGGTATTTAGCCACAGGGTTTAAATTGGACTTAGTCCTGGGTAGTCTGTAGCCTTCTGAGTGGAGGTCCCTTTTCCTTCATTCACTGGCTCATATAATCCTTTACCTTGACAGTCAGGGGGATTAATTTATTTATACTGTTAGGTTATGGTTCACAAATCTATGGTTCCCACATAAAAGGTATAGTAAGGAAGCTGTATTCAGTGTATGATACAGATCTAAATGGAGCAAAGAACTTATACAAGTGGAAAAGGGTAAATGTAAAAAACAAATCAAACCAAAACAGACACCGTACAAGCACACCTTAATAAGACACAATTTAGTAACCCATCTTAGAACTGTTACTGCTTCCTTATCCTCAGAAGATGTTTGACAAACCATAAATCACTTTGTAAGTTTATTTCTTTGGCATTTCATATATGGCATTGGCTTTTTATTCCACTCTAAAGATGAAAGTGTTTGCTCTAGATTCCACCATAGTAGCAAGCAACTGCTTTGGTGGACACAATTGCTGCTATTCCTGCAGACATCATAGACACTACACACAGACCTCTTGACCTTTCAAATGGATAGAATTGCTTCTAAACCAGGAAAAATACATTTTAAATTTTCTATTTTTTACCTACTCAGTAAAGAAAATAGGAAAAAGACACATAATTTTGACTACATAGGATATGTGTTCATCATCACGTGGAAGTTGCCTGAGGTTTCTCCCACCCAAATCTCAAGATGAAACTGGAAACATACTTTTTTGGGAAAGAAGGAAAGGGAGAATTGATGGGCAGATCCATTTCTTTGGTAGAGGCATTGAGTTCTTACTTTTTCAAGTTAAAGACACTTTATTATATCCTATTGCCTCAGCAAAATCAAGCATCATCCTCTACAAATTTCCCCAAAGGCAGTCAGAAATTTACAGAAAGTATCTGTGCATACTCTGCAAAATCGCATTACCCAAAGATCCTATGACATTAAGGAATGCAAAATATATAAAAAAATAAATATTTCCTACTGTAAGTAGTAATGCCTACTGGAAAAATAACAGCAAAATAATTTGTACTAAGGAATTGCTTCAAACTGTGCCCAGTGTTTATGTCTCCATTATAACCTACCTATATTTACATTTGAAATAAAACTCAAAATGTTTGTGTTCCATCTAGGAGTACTTTTGTTATGCTAATCTGATTTAATGCTAGAATAATAGAAGGTCTACTCATTATGAAGGACATAAAACCTCAATCCAACAAACATTTTTTTTAAAGCCATGATTAAGCTCTAGGGGAGACTGTGTTAGGCTTCTGCAACTTTTGCAGAAATAAATAAGTGAAATTATCGGGAGAGAAAACTAAATATTAGGGATATAAGGAAATGATTCCCATAGGAAGTCTTTAAGGAGGCTTGTTTTCTAAAAGATATAGGTAAGAAGACTGCATATGTCAAAAATGAGCACAGCCTATGTAAAAACATGGAGGTGGGAAACTGAGTGCCAAATTTGAAAAGAAAGAAAAATTCCAGTTTTTCTAGATCGTATAGTTTATGATGGCTACCTGCTGTAAATAACTGTTGAAAGGTAGATTAAGGACATATTGAGAAAAAAACGAGAAGAGTAAACAATTTCTTTTGTTTGGATGGCTATCATTCAGGTGGTACTTCACAAGTGAGTACTACATGCTTTCAACAAGTCTGTCCATAAGACAGATTGCTGCTGGCCCATGTATATTAACTAGGACCTTTCTAGAAGCAACTATAGTGATTGAAGATAAACAGTACTTCTCTTCTGAAAAAATCCTGTTGTGTAAGAAGACAACCTTGCCCAGTAATCTAGATTTTTATCTTCTCAATTCATGCATGCATTCTTCTGGTGTCTCCTTGGCCTGGGTTTACCAAGTGGTCTTCATATGTTACATAATAACACACTAAAATATTTGTCATTCAATAGGTCATTTCAATATAAGATACAAACAAAAAGTATCTTAAAGGAAAATTCTGTAAGAACATTGGAATTTAGCATCAGGTGGTGAAAAGAGTTTTAGGTCTTGAAGTCAGGGTACCTAAGGTCAAAGTTTAGTTTCCACAATAGGTGCGTCATTCTGGGCAAGTCATTTTTACCTCCCTAAGCCTGTAATTTTTAATCTTAAAAATAATAGAATTTTTACAACCTATCTCATATGATTACAGAAGTGTCCTTGTAGGAAAACATCTTTCTAATCCTCATAGATATAATAGTCATTATTTGGGACATGTAAATATCTTTCCTGAATCAGAGAGCTAGATGCTTTTCATTGTCTTCATGATCTCCTTATGACTATTGTGGAAAACAATTTCTGTTTTAATACTGCCCTGCTTATGAAGATCAAAGCAATAGAGCACTCATTTTAGGCCTCAACACTTTCTTCTGAAACCTCAAGCTGTCTCCCATGTCTAGGAAGATATTTTTCAGATATGTGAATCAGCAAAATATAAGTGACCTACAGGTAATAATTGAATTCATCCATTGTTCATTTTGTGCGTTATCACAGGACATTTAAAAAAAGATATTTTGGAATATTCTGACTTAAACAGATATCTTGACATATTTAAAATATGTGTTTTATTCCCATTATATGCAAAGCATTCTCTTCTCTATTTTCCCACCCTGTTAAATTCCTTTGGATTCTATGTTGTCCACAGAAAACTAATCATCAGGAAACTCAATACTCTATGAGATGGGATCACTCTCTTTACTCACATCTCATCAAGTACCATCAACACCCTCTACTTCTCTCATTGGATGGGTAGACAGCAAAGTGAAGAAGTTATCTCAAAGCTTTCATTTAAGCAGGGTTCCCTGGGGATATGTAGCCAAGATGGTGCAGAGAAACCAGGAAGTTGCCTAAATCCCTCCCCCAGTTTCCCTTGGAAACAACATTAAAAAAGGCCTCTAAATGAATTCTGGAATGAAAGAACCTGCAAAAAGATGGAATGAAAAAATTTTCTAGCTTACAATAATTTAGAAGGACTTCAGGAAAGGTTTGTCTCACTTGGGTAAAAGGGGAGCAAAGCCCACCTCAAGCCATGTTTGGGCAACCCAGAAAGAAGCTGTTAAGGTAAAAATCAGCAATTAAGACCCTTGCCTCTTGGCTCAGCAGGCAATTTTCACAGTAGGTCATCTGAGAAGTATCCAACCCCAGCATGGAAGGCAAGTTTTCAGCCCCAGAAACGAGGCAATAGCAGAGATAACTGGACCAGGACATCACAGTGCAGTGAGAAAACTGCACAGACAGAGGCCCTAGCACACAAAGCCAGTGACCAGGCACCTAGTCTTGACCACAAGAAGCTTGGGTGGGTGGCCTCTGTGCTCAAGAGAGCTTAACTTTGAAAACCGTGACATAGGGAAAAAAGACAAAAATGAACAAGAAACAAAAAAGAACATTGATTGTAGAAAATTACTATAGTGAAAGGGAAGATTAAAACACAAACTCAGAAGAGGACTTCATTATGCCTACATCTGCAACCACAAAGGGGAGTATGAATTATCTCAAGAATAAAAATCCTTCTTGGAAGGGTCCAAAAGGGATTTTCAAAGTCAAATAAGTGAGGAAGAAGAAATATTGGGAAAAGAAAGGAGATGTATGCAAGAGAAAGTCAACAGCTTGGAAAAGGAAGGACAAAAAGTGACTGAAGAAAACAAGTCCTTAAAAAATGCAATTGGCCAAATTGGGGGGGGGGGGGTGTTACTGAAGAAAACAACTCTTTGACAAGTAGAATTGGCCAAATGGAAAAAAGAGGTACAAAAACTAGCTGAAGAAAATAATTCCTTAAAAATTAGACTTGGGAAATTGAAAGCTAATGACTGTATGAGACATAAGAATCAAAAGAATGAAAAAAAATATAAGTAAATGTAAAATACTTCATTAGAAAAAACAAACAACTGACATGGAAAATGGATCCTTGAGAAATAATTTAAGATAAATTATTGGGTTGAAAGCTATGATAAAAATAATAAAAGAGCCTGGACAGCATCTTTTAATAAATTACCAAGGAAAACTTCCCTGATATCCTAGAACTAGAGGGGAAAATAGTCATTGAAAGAACCCATTGATAACCTCCTGAAAGAAATCCTAAAATGAAAACTACAAGGAATCTTGTAGCCAAATTACGGGAATACCAAATCATGGAGAAAACAGAAAGAAACAATTTAAATATTGTAGAGTCACAGTCAGGTTTACACGACTTAGCATTTTGTACATAAAATGATCAGAGGGCTTGGAATACGATATTCTAAAAGGCAAAGGATCTTGGATTCCAGCCAAGAATCAACTACTCAGCAAAATTGGGCATAATTTTTCTGGGGGAAAGATTGACATTCAGTGAAACAGGGGACTTTCAATCATTCCTTATGAAAAGAACAGAGCTGAACACAACATTGAATCTTCAAATGCAAGACTCAAGAGAAGCATACAAAGGTAAACATGAAAGAAAAATAATATTATTTAATAAGGTTAAATTTTTTACATCCCTACTTGGAAAGATAATACTTTTAACTCTTGAGAACTGCAACTTTATTAGGGCATCTTTATTTATTAATAAATAAATCTTTATTTATTAGAAGGGGAGTTAAACAGAGGTTGTGGGTATAAATTGATTTTATGTGATGACATAAAAATATTATTTAATAGATGAAAAAAGAATTGCAAAAAGGAGAAAGAGACACACCATGACAAATTAAATCAATGAAGAGGAACAAAAGACCTATCAGAGTTGAGAGAAAGAAGGAGTGTTGTTTGAAGTTTACTCAGATTTGGCTCAAAGAGGGAATAACATATCACACAGCTAGATAGAGAAATCCACCTTACTCTATAGGGAAATAGGAAGAGGAGAAGGAAAAAATAAGTTGTGGTTGGTAGGGATGTCAGAAAGAAGGAAAAAAGTAGGAAGGGAAAAGGGAAAGAAAAGGGAAGGGGACTGATGAAAGAGAGAACAAATTGAGGAAGGAAGTGGCCAGAAGGAAAACACTGGTGAGGACAGGGTGAAAGGAGAAAGAAAAGTATAAACAAGGGGGAAATAGGATGGAGAGAAAGATACAGCTAATAAGATAAACTCTCTCAAGTGGACTGCAGAGTGGATTAAAAATGTTAGTATTACAAAATGCTATTTACAAAAAACACATTTGAAGCAGAGAGATATATACAATGTAAAGGTAAAAAGCTAGAGCAGAATATCTTGTGCTTTGGCTGAAGTATAAAAAGCAGGGATAGGAATCCTCATCTCAGACAAAGCAAAAATAAAAATAGATCTATTTAAAAGCGATAAGGAAGGAAACTAAGTCTTGCTAAAAGGTATTATAGAAAATGAAGTAATAGCAATATTAAACATATATGCACCCAATGGTATAACATCCAGATATTGAGAGGAGAAGTAAAGTGAGTGACATGAAAAAATAGTGAAACTGTACAAGAGAGGGACCTCAACCTCCCCTTCTCAAAACTAATCTAACCGTAAACTAAACAAGAAATAAATTAAGGAAGTAAATGGAATTTTTAGAAAAGATAGATGTAGTACACTTTTCTGGAGAAAATGGAATGGGAATATAAAAGAACACACCTTTTTCTCAGTGGCATATGGTGTCTACATAAAACACTGACCATGTATTAGGGCATAAAACCTCACAATATGGTGCCAAAAAAGCAGAAATATTAAATGCATCCTGTTCACATCATTAGGCAAAAGAAAAAAAACAAAAAAAAACTTAAATGTAATAAAGGGTCATGGAAATAGACTAAAAATTAACTGAAAACTAAATAATCTAATCCTACAGAATGATTGGGTCAAAGAAAAAAACACAGAAACAATCAATAATTTCATCAAAGAGAACGACAATAATGAGACAAAATAACAAATTTTATGGGATGCAGTCAAATCAGTTTTTAGGGGAAATTTTATAATTCTAAATGCTTGCATGAATAAAATAGAGAAAGAGGGAGATTAATGAATTGGACAGACAACTAAAAAAGCTAGAAAAATAACAAATTAAAAATCTCCAATTAAAGACAAAATTAGAAATTCTGAAAATCAAAAAAGAGACTAATACATTTGAAGTTAAGTATTGAGCTAATAAATATAACTAAGAGTTTGTTTTATGAAAAAAATAATAAAATAGATAAATCTTTGCTTAATGTGATTAAAATGGAAAAGAGAGAAGAAAAACAGAATACTAGTATCAAAAATGAAAAGGAAATTCACCACTAATAAAGAGGAAATTAAAGCAATAATTAGGTGTGCCCAACTCTGTTCCAGTAAATCCCACAATCTAAGTGAAATGGATGAATATTTACAAAAGCACAAGTTGGGCAGAATAACAGAATTGGAAATAAAATGCTTAAGTAACTCCATTTTGAAAAAGAAGTTGAACAAGCTATCAATGGGTCCCCTAAATTTGCCAGGACCAGAGACATTTATGAATTAATTCTACCAAACATTTTAAGAATAATTAATTCCAATACTATATAAACTATCTGGAAAACTAGGCAAAGGAGTCCTACCAAATTCCTTTTATGACGGAAATGCACTGCTGATACCTAAACTGTGAAGAACAAAAAGGGTGAAAAAAACCTACAAACCAATTCCTCCAATGAATATTGAATTTAAATAATAATTTAAATGAAATATTAGCAAAGAGATTGCAACAGTCTATCTCCAGGATAATACACTGTGAAATAATAAACTATAAAAAAATCATATGATTATCTCAATAGATACAGAAGAAAAGGGAAAAGGACCCACACGTACAAAAATATTTATAACAGTTCTTTTTATGGTGGCTAGGAACTGGAAATTGAGGAAATGCCCATCAATTGGGGAATAGCTGAACAAATTGTGGTATATGAATGTAATGAAATATTATTGTTCTATAAAAAGGGATGAGCAGTTGGATTTCAGAGAAAACTGGAAGACTTACATGAATTGATCCTGAGTGAAGTAACATTGTAGGAGAGAACATTGTACCCAGTAACAGCAACATTGTGCAATGACCAACTTTGATAGACTTCGCTCTCCTCAGCAAAACAATGATCTATGACAAGTTCAAAAGACTCATGATGGAAAATGCTATCCATATCCATACGAGAACTCTGGACTCTAAATGCTGGTTAAAGCACACTATTTTCTTTCATTTTTCTTGTTATTGTTTTTTCTTTCCCTTTTCCTCTGATTCTTCTTTCACAGCATGACAACTATGGAAATATGTTTAATATTCCTGCCCATGTACAGCCTGTATCAGATTGTCTGCTATCTTGGGGAGGGTGGGGAAAGGGAGGGACAGAGGGAGAAAACAACTTGGAACTCTAAATCTTATAAAAACGAATGTTGAAAACTATCTTTACATGTTAACTAAAAAAAAATAATAAAAACAAATGAACAGGCCTCCCAGACCAGTTGTCACTACATTTCTGACAAAATCATATCTTTACATTGGATTCCATCATACCCCTCCATGTGGTATCTCCCTTCTCTCTATTTCTTTTCCTTGAATGTGTTGTCTTCCTCTGTTAGATTGTAACTCCTTGAGAGCAGGGACTATCTTTCTTTTTAGTAAGTATATTACTAGTATTTAGCACAGTGTCTGGTTCATAATACACACTTTAAAATATTTATTTACCTTTTGTTAATTGACCATTAGCTTATCTTTAAAAATACAATATATACATTTTACATATACATTTACGTGTTTATAGATATATTCTATATGTACATATATGTGCATGTAACATCCTATTTTAAGGAAATACATCCTGGCTATAAATTTCAATTAGCTCTGTCACCCATCACATCTGTAGATCTCCAGATATCTGATTTTCTCCAGTGCCCCCAAAATACCCGAAAAGGCTTACCTAAATCTCAATGGATGTTTATCAAAATAAGTTGAAGGATAGTCTTTCTAAGTCTAAACAAAACAAAGTGCCACATGCTCTCAAACAACACAATTCTTCCTCAATTTGTAGATGCTTTCTACTGATTCAGCACCTGCAAGAGTATTATAAGATAAAATTGTTTTCTTATTTTAGAATGTAAGATTATGCAAAATTTTTTTATTAAAATCAGCTGACCAAGCTGAAAGAAACAAATTCTTTAGCCATAATCTTCAATCTTTTAAGTATTTGAGGATAGATGCACAAAAAACCCCCACACACTTGTACAAATATTTTAATTACTTGTATATACCTATGTTATATATAATACATGCATAAATATGCAATATAATTATACAAATGATGATTATATATGATCTAATAGATGATAATTTTACTATACTAATTATATTGTCAGAGATCATAGGAGAATATGATTTAGAGGTGGAAAGAATACATAAAATGCCATTTTGTTGAAAATTTTTAATTTATAAATGCAAGTGTAGAGAGAGGATGTGACTTGAATAAGGTAACAGTTAAGAAGCAACAGGTCCAAATTTGAACTCAGCTTCTCTGATTCCAAATACTATTAATTATATAATTTAAAATTCCTGTCATAAGACATTTTACAGCAAGGAATTGCATGAGAAGACAGATAGTTAAATTTCCTTGTTTTTAAATATAAGTATATTGAAAAGGTAAGAGCAAAGCAAGCATTTATTAAGCACCAAGTGCTGTGCTCATCACTTTAAAAACATTTTCTTGTTGTATCCTCACAACAACTCTGGGAGGTAGATGCTATTATTATTTTCATATGACACTTGAAGAAAATGAGACTGAAAACTGTCAAGTGATTTGCCTAAAGTCACACAGCTGGTGTCTTAGATGGGATTTGAATTTATGTCTTTCTGGAGTACCACTGTATTACTGAGCTTCACTAGGAATATTTGCAACATTTCTTACCTTGTTTCCATTTTAAAGCAAGAACCTATTTCCTTTTTCCTTTATTTGGATCTGTGTACAAATCTATGGAAAAAGGAAAGAGACTTTGAGGGATTCACAGAATTTTAATAGAATCCTAAAATTTCAGAGTTGGAAGCAAGCTCATACATAGGTCAATGAAACCAACAGTGTAACTGAGAATCCCACTTATTAACATTTTTGACAAGTAATCACACTGCTTTTCCCAGAATATCTCCAGTGGTAGGAAAGGCATACCCTTTGAAGTAGTTCTTTTTTTGTTTGCACAAAGCCTAAATATCACATAATTATTTAGTTGTAAAGTCATATTTGTCCATTGATGATAAACAATAACCACAGAAACACTGAGAATCATGTGAAAGAGGCACAAGTATAAAGGAATAATGATTTGAAAATATACACACATGCTGATCTACCATAAGAACAATACATTTGTCTACCTTCCAGGCACAAATTCTGTTTGGTCAAATCAACATTAACCATACTTATGGCCATAAGTTATACATAAATTCATACCTTTGTAAATTAACTATTTCTCTAAATCCCAGTGACAAGCAAAGGGAAATTAATTCTGATATGGCAAAATTTTTTCCACTATATACTCTTAAATTATTATACAAAATCTAGAGAAAATGGAATCATAGAGATGTTTAAGTTCCATTTTTTTAAAGTGGAAAAAGAGATGAATAGAAATTTAAATGTTTCAAGTAATACTCTAAAGGTATTTTATTTCATTGAGTCTGAAAAGAAGAGACAAAAATCACAAAAGGAGCATTATTCCAGTTGCTAAAAATCTTTGAACAATGCCTTTACCTGCAATCCTGCTGACTGTTTAATTTTTTAGTTTGTGTTTACAATGCAATGATCAACATTAACTGCAATGGAATAAAATCTTAAATTTTCTGGAATACAACTTCTATGTTTGAAACCAAATTACTGACATCAATGTTTCTATAATTTAATTGGTTAAGAAGTCCTAAATATTGCATAAAATAATGAATGTGGAAATTTAACAACATAAAACAAATATATTACTTCCTATAGTGAAAAGATTATAATATGCAACAATCAAGTAAAGTTTACCTATAATTTATTTTTAAGCAATTTTGCTTTAGTTAGATATTTGTATCAAGAAAAAAATAATGATATCTATAAAAGAAAATGTAACATTATGTTGACTTAAAAATAGCATCATAGCATTAATTCACTATTGCTCAAGAAGTTATATTCCAGAGGAAGCATAATATTTCAAAAGATTCATATCTTCATCATAAGGGACATCCCTCCATGCCCAAAAAATCTATTCTTATCTCAAGATCTTTATTCTAGAGAATGAGCAAGATAATAATGCTAGTATATGCTGCTGCGTTCAGAATACATTTTGATTGTTATATTCAATTCTTGAAATGATATTTTAGTAAGAAAAATGCCAATAAAAAACTATGGAAAGTAACTGGGACATAAAGTGAATAGAGATAATGCATTATTATGCATTGTGAGGATCAGTTGAAGGAACTAGTCTTATTTAGAATTAATAATTGAAGGCTTGGGCAAGGGCTGGAGAAGAGGGACATAATAACTCTCTTCATTTATTTACTGTCACTGCTCCTGTTCAGCTTTGCCCCACAAGATAGAACTAGGATCAAATGTTGAAAATTTCAAAGTAGATTTTTGTTTGAAATGGAGGTGGCTCCTAATAATTATAACTGTTTCAGAATCTAATAAGCAAAGCTACCCACAGTAGTAGTATTTTCCTTGTTAGAGGTTCTAAAGTAAAGGGAGGATTACCATTTGTCAAAGATGCTTTGGGTTTCCTTCCAACTCAATGATTATGTGTCTTAACATAATCATATTTAACATTCAGAAATGTTCTCCAGTCTTATAGAGTTATAGTTATAACACATCTCACCTTGCTAGATAAACAATTTTAATTGGAAGTAAACACCTGAAAATTTGAGGACATGATAGTTTGACATTATTTTTGGACTCATTTGTAGATCAAATAGTTTAATGCTCAGCAACGGATTGTTTGTAAGATGGGTATGTATATATCATATGTAGCTAAATGTCTCAAGGACTGAAACACCATTGTACTGAGCTGGAATTTCAGCAAAATGATGAGTCTCTGGCACAGACCATAATTCCTCCACATCTTTTTATCTCAGATAATCCTTATATTGTTCATAGAAGATCAATCAAAGGATGTGCAGGTCTTTATGTGGTTATTTGAAAAATTCAATGGCAGAAAGGGAAGTGTATTAGACTTGGAGTACCTGAATTTCAAATTTTGTTTTGCTTGTTCACTGATTATGACCATTAGCAACTCATTTAATATTTAAAGATGCATTTTTTATCAGTAAAATGAGGCACACTAGAAAAGTAATAATAAATTGAAATGGAAATATGGGATACTAATCTACATATATGGATACCAGCAAGTCAAATATTGACTTAGATTCAAAATATAATGTGTTTTATATTATTGTATTTATTTTAAAAATATTTCTCAATTATGTTTTAATCTGGTTCGGGCTTTCCAGGTATTTGTGAGTGCATCCTGCTCATCATTTGTTATGGCACAATAATATTCCATTACAATCACATAAATTCAATTTGTTCAACAATTCCCCAGTTGAAGGGTATCAACTAAACTTCTGATTCCTTTTTTTTCTGAATTTTATTTATTTCCAGTGTTCTACAATCACTAACATATAACTTAATTTTTCCTTCTCCTTTCCCTTTATTTTCCCCCTCCCTCCTTGAGACATCATACAATTTTATATTATTTTTTATTTCAATTTATTTAACTTTTTACATTCATTTTCACAAAATTTTGGGTTCCAAATTTTTTCCCCATTTGTCCCCTCCCCCTGCCCCAATACACCGAGCATTCTAATTTTCCCTATCACCAATCTGCCCTCTCTTCAATCCTCCCTCCTTTCTCTTGTCCCCATCTTCTCTTTTGTCCTATAGGGCCAGATGACTTTCTATTCCCCATTGACTGTATTTCTTATTTCCTAGTAGCAACAACAATAATACTCGACAGTTGTTCCTAAAACGTTGAGTTCCAGCTTCTCCCCATCCCTCCCTCCCTACCCATTCCCTTTGGGAAGGCAGGCAATTCAATATAAGCCATATCTGTGTAGTTTTGCAAATGACTTCGATAATAGTCATGTTGTGTAAGACTAACTGTATATCCCTCCATCCTATCCTACCCACCATTGTTTATATTCTGTCTTTTGATCCTATCCCTCCCCAAGAGTGTTGACTTCAAATTGCTCCCTCCTCCCATTACCCTCCCTTCCATCATCCCCTCCACCCTGCTTATCTCCTTCTCCCCCACTTTCCTGTATTGTAAGATAGGTTTTCATACCAAAATGAGTGTGCATTTTATTCCTTCCTTTAGTCGAATGTGATGAGGTAAACCTCATGTTTTTTTCTCAGCTCTCCTCTTTTTCCCTCCACTGAAAAGTCTCCTGCTTGCCTCTTGAATGAGATATAATTTACCCAATTCCATTCCACCCTCTCTCCTCCCACTACATTTCTCTCTCACCATTTACCTTAATTTCTTTTAAGGTATGGTCCCATCCTATTCAATTCACTCTGTGCTCTCTGTCTCTGTATGTGCGTGCACGCATGTACGTGTGTGTGCTTGTGTGCATGAGTGTGTGTGTGTGTGTGTGTGTGTGTGTGTGTGTGTGTGTGTGGTCCCACCAACTACCCAGATACTGAAAAGTTTTAAGAGTTACAAATATTGTCTTTCCATGTAGGAATGTAAACAGTTCACCTTTGGTAAGTCCCTTATGACTTCTCTTTGTTATTTACTTTTTCATGCTTCTTCTCATTCTTGTGTTTGAAAGTCAAATTTTCTTTTCAGCTCTGCTCTTTTCATCAAGAATGCTTGAAAGTCCTCTGTTTCATTGAAAGACCATATTTTTCCCTGAAGTATTATACTCAGTTTTGCTGGGTAGGTGATTCTTGGTTTTAATCCTAGTTCCTTTGACTTCTGGAATATCCTATTCCACGCCCTTGGATCCCTTAATGTAGAAGCTGCTAGATCTTGTGTTATCCTGATTGTATTTCCACAATACTGGAATTGTTTCTTTCTAGCTGCTTGCAATATTTTCTCCTTGACCTGGGAATTCTGGAATTTGGCCACAATGTTCCTAGGAGTTTCTCTTTTTGGATCTCTTTCAGGTGGTGATCGATGGATTCTTTCAATACTTATTTTGCCCTCTGGTTCTGGAATCTCAGGGCAGTTTTCCTCGATAATTTCATGGAAGATGATGTCTAGGTTCTGTTTTTGATCATGACTTTCAGGTAGTCCCATAATTTTTAAATTGTCTCTCCTGGATCTATTTTCCAGGTCAGTTGTTTTTCCAATGAGATATTTCACATTCTCTTCCATTTTTTCATTCTTTTGGTTTTGTTTTGTGATTTCTTGGTTTCTTAGAAAGTCATTAGACTCCATCTGTTCCATTCTAATCTTGAGAGGACTGTTATCTTCAGTGAGCTTTTGAACCTCTTTTTCCATTTTGCTAATTCTGCTTTTGAAAGCATTCTTCTCCTCATTGGCTTTTTGAACCTCTTTTGCCAATTGAGTGAGCCTATTTTTCAAGGTTTTTTTTTCTTCAGCATTTTTTTGGGTCTCCTTAAGTAAGGTATTGACCCGTTTTTCATGCTTTTCTTGCATCTCTCTCATTTCTCTTCCCAGTTTTTCCTCCACCTGTCTAAGTTGATTTTCAAAATCCTTTTTGAGCTCTTCCATAGCCTGAGCCCACTGGACATCTACCTGGGATGTCTGGGATACAGAGGCCCTGACCTCCACATCTTTCCCTGATGGTATATGGTAAGAATTGTTCCTTGTCATCAGAATTGAAAGGTGGGAACATCTGTCCCCCAAGAAAATAGCTTTCTATGGTCTTATTTTTCTTCCCTTTTCTGGGCATTTTCCCAGCCAGTTACTTGACTTCTGAGATTCCTCTCCACCCCTGCCTAGATCCAGTTAGTGCTTGGGGTCTGAGATTCAAATGCTGCTCCCCATTCTCAGGGCTTTCTGTGGCAGGTGTGGCTGCTATTCAATGTGAGCTTAAGTTCTGGTGCTGGGGTGGGGGCAGGGCATCCTCCCAGACTCAGTTTCCTCAGGGGGTTTATGCAGAGACCTTCAGTAATGGCCCTGAGCTCCTGCTTGCTTGGGGAGCACCTGGTCACTGCTGCCTCTGCCGTTGCCTCTGCTGCTGCTTCCCGAGGGGGCCCGAGTCATCGAGATACCCCACTCCCTTCTAGGCCAGCCCAGAAGTGTCTCTCACTGACCTGTAGTGCCTGTGGGTGGAGGGACCTTTGCAGCCGCTGGCGATTCCATCCCTGAAGCCTGCTTGGGTCTGCTCCTCTGGGGCCACGTGGTCAGGGCAGAGCAGGGGTGGGCTCTGCTGTCCGGAGTGTGACAGACCCCTGGGGACAGCTTTCCAGGGCTCTCTGGAATGGAAATCTCTTCCACTGTGTTTCTGTGCAGCTTGCACTGATCCAGAATTTGTGGGGAGTTCTTTTTACAGAAAATATATGGGCTGTGCATTCCGAGCTAGCATATGTAAGTCTTTCTACTCCACCATCTTGGCTCCTCTCCCCCATCATACAATTTTATATAGGTTCCACACATACATTCCTATTAAATACACTTTCACTGTAGTCATGGAGAGTAGGAGAATGAAAATGAATGGGAAAAATCACATGACAAACCAAAATAACATACAAAAGAAAATGATCTGCTACATTCTGTGATTGAATTGAATAGATCTTTCTCTGGATGTGGAAGGCATTTTGCCTTAAAAGAACTTTGGGAATTTTTTAAGTCTTTGCATTCAATAAAGCTCCAAGTCTACTAGAAAAAAACTCTCACACTGTGGTCACTAATGTGAACAAAGTTCTCTTGACTCTGCTCCTTTCTCTCAGGATCAGATCACATAAGTCTTTCCAGGTCTCTCTGAAGTCTTCCTGTTTATCATTTCTTATAGTGCATAGTATTACAGTACATTCATATACCATAATTTATTTAGCCACTCTCCAATTGATGGACATCCTCTTCAGTTCCAGTTCATGGCCACCACAAAGAGTGCTGCTATAAATATTTTTGTACCTGTGGGAACCTTTCCCATTTTTGTGATCTCTTGGGAATACAGACCTCGAAGCAGTATTGATGGGTCAAAGGATATGCACATTTTTTTAGCCCTTTGGTCATAGTTCCAAATTGCTCTCCAGAGTGGTTGGATTAGCTCGCAGCTCCACCAACAATGAATCAGTGTTTCAACTCTCCCACATCCTCTCCAGAATTTATCATCTTCCTCTTCTGTCATATTTGCCAATCTGATAGGCATGGTGCCTAAGAGCTGTTTTGGTTTGCATCACTCCAATCAATAGTGATTTACATTATTTTTTCATATGACTATAAATACCTTTAATTTCCTTCACTGAAAACTGCCTGTTCATATCTTTTGACCATTTATCAATTGGGGGATGAATTGTATTTTTGTATTTGGCTCAGTTCTCTATATATTTTAGAAATGAGGCCTTTATCACAGACACTCTCTTTCACAGTTTTCCGCATCCCTTTGAATCTTGGTTGCATTGGGTTTGGTTGTGCAAAAACTTTTCAGTTTAGTGTAATCAAAATTATCCATCTTGCACTTCATAATGCTTTCTATCTCTTCTTTAGTGAAAAATTATTCCCTTCTCTATAAACCTGATAAATACACTATTTCTTGCTCCACCAATTTGTCCTTAGTATCAATCTTTGTACCTAGACTGTGTACACATTTGGGCTTTATTCTTGTGTAATGTATCAGACATTGGTTTATGCCTCGTTTCTGCCACACTGTTAACCAGTTTTCCCAACATTTTTTTGTCAAACGGGGAGTTCTTATCCCAGAAGCTGGGGTCCTTGGGTTTATCAAACAGTAGATTGCTATATTCATTGCCTACTGTGTCTTGAATACCAAGCATATTCCACTTGTCTACACTTCTGTTTCTTAGCCAGTACCGTGGTTTTGATAATTGCTTCTTTACAATACAATTTGTGATCTGGTAGCACTAGGCCATGTTCCCTAGAATTTCTTTTGATTAGTTCCCTTGATATTTTGGAGCTTTTGTTCTTCCAAATGAATGTTGATATTATTTTTTTCAGCTTTAGAAAATAATTATCTGATAGTCTAACTTCCGATTCTTGTCCAAAGAAGAAGGCTGCTAGAATTATTTTTGTACATATAGATCCTTTTCCATTTTCTTTCAAAAAAATCTCTTTTGAGATACAGACCTAGTAGTGGCATTGCCAGGTCAAAGGGTATCCCTGGTTTCATAGCTCTTTAGGCATAGCTCCAAGCTACTCTACAGAATAGTTGAACCACCACAAATGCATAACGGTTTCATTTTTTCCACATCCTCTCCACTATTGTTCATTTTTCCTGTTTTGCCATGTTACCAATCTGAAAGATGTGATATGGTACCACAGAACTGATTTAATTTGCATTTCACCAATCTATAGCAAGATAGAGCATTTTTATGTAGTTATGATTTGGTCAGCTTTGATAACTTCATCTGAAAACCGTTCATATCTTTTACTCATTTATCAATTGGAGCATGACTCTTATTTTTATAAATCTGTCTCAGTTCTCTATATGTTTGAGAAAATTTGCTTCAGAAATGTTTCTTTCACAGTTACTGTATTTCTCTGCATCCTATATCCCCTTGTTTGTTCTATTCTCTCCTCTCACCCTATCCTGCTTCAAATGTTTTGCTTCTGACTGCCTCTCCCATAATCTGCCCTCCCTTCTATGATACACCCCCTTCTCTAATACCCTGTACCTCCTACTTTTCTCTAGGGTAAGATATATTTCTATGCCGAATTGAATGTGTAGGTTATTCCTTTTTTGAGCCAATTCCAATTTAAGTAAGATTCACTCACTCCCCCTCAACTCTCCTTTCTTCCCCTGCACTGTAAAAGCTTATTCTTGTCTTTTTTATATGAGATTATTTACCCCATTCTTCTTCTCTCTTTCTCCTAATATTCCTCTCTCAGCCATTAATTTTATTTTTGATACCTCATCCTTTCCTAGTCAACTAATACCTGGGCCTACATTATTACATATTATAGATGATGTCTAAACTTATTTTTTATCATGGCTTTATGGTAGTACAATTATTTTTAGATTGTTTGTCCTGGATCCATTTCCAAGGTCAATTTTTTTCCAGTAAGATATTTCATATTGTCTTCAATTTGTTCATTCTTTAGGTTTTATTTTATTGCTTATTAATTTCTAATAAAGTCATTATCTTTCATTTGCACAATTCTAATTTTTAAGAAATTATTTTGTTCCCTGAGTTTTTGTGTCTTCTTTACCATTTGACCAATTCTACTTTAAAGGAGGTTTCTTTTCTTTAGTGAATTTTTGTGCCTCTTTTCCTATTTTGCCAGATCTAATTTTTAAGGCATTCTTCTCATTTGTTTTTGTACCATTGTTTTTACCATTGGGGCTAATTTGTTTTCTAAGGTGCGATTTTCTTCAGTATTTTTTGTCTCCTTTACTAGGCTTGGTTTTCATGATTTTCTTCAGTCACTCTTATAACTCTTCCCAATTTTTTCTGTACTTCTCTTCTTGATTTTCTAAAGCATTTTGAGGTCTTCCATGGACTGAGAAAAATTCATATTTTTCCTGAAGGATATAGGTACTTTGAATTTTGACTATTCTTATCCAGCTAGTAGATATTACAATGATTTCAGTTGTGTTTACATTATTATTTAAGTAGACATATAATTTGGGAATAAATAAATAATTCTTTTTTTCTTTTGCATATGCATATGCCCTTAATTTCCTAGTTGAAATTAAAATGCAAAATCTTAGAAAACTTTTGGAGAATCCTTTGGTGACATTTTTTGATAAATTTTGTTTGCTGACCTAGCCAGAATTTGTAGAACTTTATCACGTCATAACGGAGATAAATGGCATTTTTTTGGTCCTTCATCTTACTGGAAAGGCTTCTCAAGACTGTCACATGTAAGGATGACATTTTAGTTTATATACTATTTGCCATGTTGATGAAAGGGATATTCACAGTATGATTTTTAATACAAACAGAAATAGGTATTTTTTATGTTAAAGATTTTTCTTTACTCAGTTATTTAAGGTGAGCTTTATCTTTGCAATTTATATAGTCTTTTCTTATTATAATTTCCTAATACTAGATCAACCTTGCACTCCAGAAATAATCAATTTTTACATCACTTTTTCAATGCACTTTCATAATATCTTTGCTAATTTTAGCTAATATTTTGAATTAATATTTATTACTATTATGATTCTATTTTTTCTTTCCCTTGTTTCCCCATAGGTTGGGTATTAAGACCATAATTACATTAGAAAATTAATTTTATAGGATAATTTTCCATTTTCATGAAAATATTTTATAAGATTACCATTACTTTTTCCTTTGAATGTGCTTTTAATTCACTTATAAATGGACTTGGCCATGTTTTCTCTTCCTTGGAAGTCCATTTATTAGCTATCCTACTTTTCTGATGTTAGGTTACTTAATTTCATAATTTTCATTCCATTAAATTTATTTTCCTTGATACAAATAATTTCAACGATTTTTTAAAATACTCATTTGTTGTGAATTGCCTCATTTATAATTTGATATTATTTGTCTTTTTCCTCTTAAAGATTAGCTAAAATATCCCATATCTCCAATTAAAAAAAAACCTCAGTATAATTTACTAATTAAATAGAAGTACTACTTTCAGATCATTTGGATTTTGGAGTTTTTATTTGTTGGCATTTGGTTGGGAATTTTGTATTCTCTTCATCTTTTTTTTTTATTAGTTGAATGTCCAGTTCATTGATATGTTCATTGTTTTATTGATGATGGTATTTAAAGCTTAAATTTTCCCCATGTTCTCCTTCACCACATCTCAATTTTTTTTTCACAATTGCTTTATTATTCTCTTTTTGTCTTTAATGAAACTGTCCTTAAATACCCATATGACTTTTCTTTGGCTTGACAATTTGCAGAATTATTATCCTTTCAAATAAATTATCTCCAAATTCATTATTAATAATCTTTTTAAATGTTTTAACATTTATTTAAAGGCTCTTTGTTATAAATTTAATTGTTTTGATTATTAAAGGCCACTTGTAACAATCCTACTTTTATGGAATTATTTTAACAATATTTTCCCCCAATTTCATATTAAAGCACTTTTAGAATTTTTTTAAGTTTTGAATATCAAATTAAATACTTCCAGCACACCATTTCATCCTCCCTTTCCTGTGATGGTGAAAAAATTTGGTAGAGGCTACACATGTGCAGTCATGTAGACATTTCCATATTATACTTTTTTTAAAAATAAGACTTGCAAAACATGGAACACATCAGAAAATTTGCATATTATTCTTGCACAGGGTCCATGCTAATCTTCATGTAACATTTCAATTTTAGTCTGTGTCCTGCCAAAATGTGAACCTTTTTTAGCTTATTAATGGTATCTTATGCCCCAGCACATTATTACATTTTTGTAAATTTGCCTTTAATATCTTAGGTGTGTGTAGAATCCTTTTTACTTTCATTAAATAATTTCCATAGATTGACCATATCTAACTTAGAAATATATTTTTTCTAGTCTCTAACTTTTTTCTTGTTTATGTGCTTGATATATATATATATATATATATATATATATATATATATATATTATATATATATATATTCCATTTGGATGCAATAACATCATATAGTCTTATTATTTTGTTGTCTGTTTATCTCTTGTATCAGTAAGTACCCTAGCATATACAGGAGGGCCTGCTGCACAGGTTCTTTGATTTGCTTTTCTTTTTGAGGGATCAACAATCTTCTTTAATTACATTCATCAACACAGAAAATACAAGTAGAGAAATAAAGACCAACAGACAGGGCTTCCAGCTGTCTGACCATTATATACATACATAGTTACCAAGGAGAGAAGCACCAACATCTGGGTTTTCAAAGCCAGGGGACTTCTTAACACCTACCTAGAATCTCATCTGACACATGAACCTTCTTCCAAAAAGTAAACCCCCAAAGCAAAACCACTTTTCAGAGCCAGAAGACATCATGACCCTCCTGACCCAGTGCCTCATTAAAATTAACAAAAGCTTCCTTTAATGGGCTTCAGGTGAGGCCTATTAATGGGAGGGAAAGATCTTTAACTTTAATTAACATTTCCTCTCTATAATTCAATTAACTTCTGAATGTACTTAAATTCTTTTCCTTCTAGTGAGAATATATTAAATATAGCTATTCTAATTGCATATTGTTGATTTAAGTATACATTATTTCTATTTTTTCCATTTTAATTATGGCTATTTTACTATTATCATGTCTGAATTCATGACTGATCTATTCCTTTTTGTGAGTTCACTAGAAGCATACTAAATTCTGTTTTAGGCTCTTATTTTATAGTTTGTATGAATATTTATTTTTCAAATGTGTTTCTTTAAATACTCTGTGCTTTATAATAAATTCTACTCCCCTCTTTCTATTTTTATGCTGGGAGAAACTATTTTTTCTCTTATCTATTAATAAGTAATTATTGACTCTGAACCAGGGTGTTCCCTCTTTTCTACTTCGTCTAGCAATCAAGCAGGGATAGGTATCTTTCTCAAAGACTTACCCAAGCCAAGATATAACCACCCAGTAAAAGAAATTCTAAGTTTGGGTTAATAGAAGGATTCCTGGTCATCTTGATTACTCAGACAGTTTTGGAAAAATGTTGACTCTCCCTTTTGTTAGACAGTGATATGGAAATTGATGAATCTCTAACCAAGATTTGGATGATGAAAGCTGCATACAACAAGACCTTCATTATAGTATAGTCCAGTCTCTCACTGTAATATTCATTATCTCATTAATTTTTAACCAATCAGAATTGATTGCCATTGTCAGAAATACCTACTCTTCCAAAGACATATAAACTGTGAACAAACTACCATGAGTGGTCTTTGATCTAAGAGAGATTGCCACATAACCATCTTTTTATTAATACACATAGTATTCTCTTCAGTAAAATAATTACTAAGAATGTGTATCTCTTGAACTGTTTAAACATCACAATGTTTTAATTCATTTGGCATACACTGACATAGATAGTTTAGTTGATTCAGTGGATAGAGCACTAGGCTTGGTGTCAGAAAGACCTGAGGTCAAATCCAGCCTCAGACACTTACTAGTTGTGTGACCTTGGACAAGTCACTTAATCTTTGTTTTCTTTAAGGCACTGGAGAAAGAAGTGGTAAACTGCTCTAGTATCTTTGCCACAAAATCCCCATGGATAGCATGCTCCATGAGGTCACAAACAGTCAAATACAACAGAATGACTCAACAATAACATTAGTGAGAACACTCATTCAAAGCTTCAGTTTTTTATTGTATATTTCAGTCCATCATATCCTTTGCCCCAAACTAATTTTATAAAGAAGAGAGTAAAAGAAAAAGAATGGCAGCAGCATTCTTGTTCTATAATTGAAATGATGGTTTTCCATTCTCCTATACTCCATTGTTCCCTTTGGTCAAACTCCAATCAACAATACTTTTCCTTTATTTCCTGTTTTGCCATCCCCATTATGATTCACTTTCCAAAATTACTTTTGCTTGGATCTCTTCTTAACCCAACTTTCCATCAACCTAAAACCTTCTATTTTTTTTTTTTTGCATTTCCTAGTCTTACTTTTATCTTTGATGATTTTGTCATATTTTGATCTCAAATTTTGTGTGTTTGTGTCTGTGTACTCAACCCTCCTTTGTCTGGCAACAGATAAAAGTATAGGTCATATGACGTCTTCTCCTGATGGGGCACTAATGGTGAACCCCTAAAAGACCCTGGAATTTCCCACATACCCCACTTCCCTGGTACTTACCTGGAGCACCTGGCCCATTTCACTTAATCCTTTCAATTACCCTTTCACAGTGGCATTATTTGTTTTCACCTGATCCTACCCTAGATCACCATTCCTTAATTTCTTCTATACTTCCAGCCACCCCCACTTACTTGGTCACTTCTAGATCGTATCCAGATCCTCCCACAGTCTTTTTGTGTAAATGGTCCATCTTGCTTCCATTAAAGTGCTCATATTCAATCTGGCCAGTTTGTCAATACAAGTGTCACAAAAGCTCAGATTCTTAAACTGTCCAATAGTGCAGACTCATTAGGAATCTTGCATACCCCAACCTGTGTTTTAATAAACCTTGTCTCTGACTGAAAGAAAGCTTGAGTTAGATTCTTTCAAGGTAGGACCCAAGTCTTTTGCCCTTGAATTTGGAGGTTCCTAGCACTCCTACGCTCCCACCTTCTTCTTTTGTGTTTTATAAAATTTATAAAAAAATTTTTCTTACTTCTCAATTAGGAGAAATAGCAACTTCCATTTGTTCTTAAGTTCTTTTTATTATCTATATTATCTTCTATAATATATTATCTATATTACTTAATATAGATATTTAATTAATACTTAATGAATAATATGACATCTATATTACTTCTCTTCCATTTTCTTTCTTCTATAAGTGCACAAAAACAGAACAAATGACCTCATCCCCTCAGTTTGTCTTATTTAACTTCCTTCACGAACTTTGAAGACATTAGGATTACTGAAGAACACTAGTCAATTTTCTCTCCTCACCAATTTAGAATGTACTATGTCATTGTTTATTCACTTCAAAATTCTCAACTATATTTAAATACTCAGTTTCCTCTTTATATCTACTCTTGCATTTGCCAGTTATTTTTCAGATATGATCCATTAAATATGCATTTCCCTTTAGATATTTATAATCAGTTTTTCAGGGTAAGTCATTCATATTTGTAAGCCTTTTTCTTTTAGATTTTGAAATGTCATTCATAAAATGTTATTACATGCCTTCATAAAAGTTACTCAAAGGTCCTGGGTGTTCCTTCTCATAGTCCTTCCTTATGTGACTCCTCATTTCTACTTGTAAGTTTCTTTTTCCTTTTCTTTCATTTGGAAACTCAATATTTTAACTATATCTTTTTGAGATATTTTCACTTCAAGGATGTATCTGATAGCTCCCACTTTTTTTCTCAGCTAATTCTATGAGATCCAAATAGTTTCCATTTATGATTTCTTCAATGCAGCATCCAGAATTTATTGCTTGGTCACGGTGTTTAGGGAATATGTTATCTCTCTATAAATCTTTTTCAAAGAAACTTATTTTTAATAGTAGAAAGCTTATATATTGTTTTATTTGTTAAGTTTAAAATTAAAATTTCTTTCCAGGAAGACATTTTGTCTATTGGGTGGAACGTAATGGTGCTTTTTGTTTTTGTTTTTTCGAGTGTCATAAGGAATAATATAGAGTTGCTCGGTAGAGATGGCTTATAATTCGTATGATTGGAAAGAGCACCAGAACTAAGAAAACAGAAAAAATTTTACTATTTTTTTTCTTGTTTCATTGACTCTTTGATCTTTTTTTGGATGATTCCAATATTCAGGGAATATTAGGTAAGATTTCCTCTTAACCTAATTATTCCCTTTCTAATTCTTTCTTCAAGAACTCTTAGTTCACTTACACATTTTTATTTTAATCTTTAGTTTCCTTTCTCCCAGGTACTATTATAAAATCCTTGTTGCTAAGGTATTTTCCATCCCTTTTTATGAGGCTTTGTTTATAATGATAATTTCTTCTAATAACAGAAATTTCTAGATCAAGATTATTTCTTCATATGGGTCAGTATCTTCTGTTTAGTTACATTCCAATCTCATTTCCTCATTTAGTACTTGGCTTCATGTTCAGGATCTTTCCTTTCTCTCATTGCTGGAGGAGATCATCAGACCCCATTTTTTCTTGGTCTTATTGTCCAATTCTGCCGCCAAAGGTGTCTACCTCTCCTAGTGTGTTTTCACTCAAAATGTGAGAATATTTTTGGACTTCCTGGATGATACAAGTTCATTGTTCTTTGATTTTCTGGGTCCTTTAGAGCATTTCAGTTCAGAATTTTATGAACTTCATTTCTTTAAGGTGTATAGCAACATATATGCTGTGCATTTTTTAACTCTCTAGACTTTTCTAGGTTATGAATTTTGGGCCTTCAGCTTTGTGGGAATAGATCACTATAGTTTTCAGGTGCCCCTAGAGCTTCTCCCGTTAGAGTACTGTTTGACTTCTGATGTGTTTCCCCACACTTACAGTAGCATTTTCCTGAATAGACCAATTTCCTTTAGAATACAGGTTGTCTTTTCCATGCATTTCAAGAATAGATTAAAGAGCTTACTATTGTTTCTCTTTTGATTTGATTATTATTTGGGACAGGGCAGGGGATCTGGTATGCTTTTTTAATTTTTATTTTGGAATATATATAGAAGAGATGGACTCCTCAGGAACTTACCGTTCTTTGATTTTAACTGGAAAACATTTTTCATGACAAAGGCAAATCCCAAAGGAGTCACATTTTAAACCTTATATTTGATAAGAGGCAACAAAAATTACTGATGGTCCATTAAATCATCATGACCAACACCACTAAGACAATTGAACAATGATAGCCAAATTTAGTAATTTTGATTAGTTCATTTGAAAGTCAGGAATTTATGTAGAAAACAATACATTATTTAAGAAAACTAATGTAAAGGCCAACATATTAATGATGTTTCTTCCTCAAAACATTGCTCTAATATACATTACTTGTTCTCTTAGACTTAGAACTATAGACAGACACCTTGAAAATATTTTCAAAGTATACATTTTCATTTTCCCATGGATATCAATTTCTATGTTTGATTTTGTGAGAAGGAATTATTTAAATGTATACTGTGTGTGATTTTATGACAGTAAAATTATATTGATTTTTTTGATGTGCTTATGATAAAGAGATCCCATGGATATTCTTGAATATAGAAGCATTGTTCAAATTTCATGAAGCCAGGGGAAATTTCAAAACCTCTTTGATGACAGTCATCACAATGATACAAAGGGTGATCTGATTCAAATAAGCAAAAGAAGCTGAAGTAGAAGAAAATATCTCAAATATGGTGTATATCTCAAATATGAAATCCAATTCTCTTTTCTCTAGTACTTGATTTGCTATTTCTCTGACCAAGAAGAACCTGGAAAAGTGCATGAATATTTATGCTGCTTATTGTACTGGTAAAACTATAGCTTTATAAATTTAGGTATAAATTATTCTCTATAGACAAACATATTTCTATTGAAGTGGTCCCATTAAGGAGTCTTGCAGTTAGTCTTAGGATATGTCAGAGCTTATATTTTGGATTAGAAGCTTTAGTTTATTTATGAATTCAGAAGCTATATTATAAGGAAAATGAAAAGAGAGGAAGCATAGGCAATATTTACTCAGTATCTGTATAGTAAATGAATTTTTCCAGAAGTTACATTGTGAAAAAAAAAATAGAGATAAAGAACAAAATAACTTGAAGGGATCATGGGATCAAATAAACGTATATTTTTTATAGTTTTTTTTAATGGCAACGGACCTTTGGACACTAACTCAACGCTTAATTTTTTTTCATTCTAGCTTCTGATCTCTTTGCTTGATTGAAATTGCTCTCTTCAAATATACCAGTGATTTCTTAATTGCCAAATCTAATTGCCTTTTAAAAAATATTCATGCTTCTCAAACTTTCTGCATTTGATACTATTGATGATCCACACCTCCTGAATATTATTTCCTCTTGGAAACCCTCACTGGCCTTTTGTGTTGTTATTCATTCTTGCTTCTCCTATATTTTCTAATTTTCCTTCCAGCCTTTTTCTTTTTCTATTTCATCATCCAGTTCATACCTGATAATTTTAGGTGATCCAGAAGACTATATCACAGGCCTTCTAGGCCATCTTTCTACATTATTTGTGATTTCATCAGTCTCCAAAGGCTTAATTATCTCTTTGGCAGTGACTCCCAGAACAATATATCCTGAAATTCAAAAACAAATCACTAATTGCCTTTAGGACATTTCAGCTAGACATCCTTTATACATCTCAAACTCAACAGTGGACTCTTCTTTCTTGGCACAGCCATACTTCCTCTAACTATACTGTTTCTGTCCAGGGCCCTCCCTGGTTCCTAACTTTTGTATTTGTTATTTTTATTCTCCCCCAGCCCACATAACCAACTAGTTGTCAATTTGTACCTCCCCAATACCTTTACTATTCAAGCCCTAAAAACTTCACCTTTCACTTATATTATTGTAATGGTATCCTAACTGGCATCCCTGTTTCAAGTACCTTCCCATTCTGTCCTATCCTTCATTCTTTGCTTGGAGGGCTTTTCCTAAAACAAAGATGTGACTATGTCATTTCCACACTCAATCCTTATTTTGCTGCTAGAGTCAATTATTAACACCTTGATTTGGCTTTTAAGGTTTTTAACAATCTTGCCCCATTCTATCTCTGTAACCTCATTCTATGCTACTCCCACTCTCATAATATTCAATCTCACCAAATGACACTTTTAACTTTTCTTCAAATATTATACTTCATCTAAATGTACATTATACTTAGAATACACTCTGTTTTCACTTCTACTTCACAGAATATTTCTCTTTCTCCAAAATTCTTTAATACATTTCTATCATCATTTTTCAATTGAATCTTTTGCATTAGCAAAAAAAGTTAACTGCCTTGTCTCTTAAATAACTTGGTATTTCATTATTTTGAATTTCTTCTTTTTAATATTTATTCAAAATATTTTAATATGTTCTTCTTTGGCCACTATTACAATGTGACATTGTTATTTGTTTTGTTACTTCCATATGACTATATTTGTATTTACAGATCCTATTATAGTTCCTGACAGAGAGTGGGTGATTAGTAAAGAAATGTTGATTCATTGGTGTATGATAGGAAGCAGAAAATGAGATATATCTTGAGAGGCTTAATATTAGTTGAGATTAAAATGCAGAAATTTAAATGGGGGGATGACATTGTTAACTAGAATTTCTACAAATACTAATTGTACACACATGTGTGTCTGTGTAATATGTTTGTTACATATGCATAAATATGAAGGTATAAAATAGAAACGTATATATATGTACATACATGTATGGATAGGTATATATGTGTGTATGTTTTTATATATCATGTAAGATAATTTATATTGGGAGTTAGATAGTATTTTGTTATTTTTTTCTTAAAATTAATATCCTATTTTCACTTTCAGATTTTTACCTAATTTTGGCTGAGAAGTGATTGCATGTATTTATTCAAAGTGAGATGTGCTTACTCCAAAATGATTTTTAAAAGTATAAAATTTAGAATTCATTATATAAATAAAGATGCATATTTATTTTAATAACATTTGATTAACATTTCTCATGTTATCAAAATATAATCTTGAATTTCAAATGTGAAGGTAATACTTTGTACAGGAGAGTTAAATGATAGCATGAACCTGTAATCGTGTTTTAAAAAGATAATTCAATCAGCATTGACCAATTTGCTTCACTTTACATGGGATCATGAGAAACATAAATGACCATGCCTTAATGGAATTTTGGACACATTACAAATTAGAAGAAAAAAGAACTTAGAAAATAAAGATAACATCTACAGAGTGCCAAAATAACCCACAAAAATTCTGGGAAAAGGGCATTCATTTATTAATTATTTACTTCCCTCATCTAGTCATTCAACATATATTTAGAGCATAAATGGGATTTAGGGGATACACCCAAATTTAGAATGTCTGACCTGATTAAATGTGCAAAGCAATTAAACACCATTTTTATCTGTTTTGAATGTTAATTGCTTTTGAAAGTGATATTTTCAAGGGGGAAGTTACTTCTATTTATGATAAGCACAATCTTAGAAAACTTTTGGAGGATCCTTTGGTGATATTTATCTTTTGATAAATTTTGTTTGTTGACCTAGAACATTTGAGATAAAAAAGAGGGAATTTGTTCATATTGCTTTTCGAAAATTTTCATCAATAATATCTTTTTTTAAAGTCTCTAATTGATTTCCTCAGACTTGTAAAGGTTAAATATGAACATATGCAGCTGTATTAAGCTTTTTACAGTGGCCTAACTTCATATGTGGGTCATAAAATATTGTTTCTTCCTCAAGAATTTATAGGGTATTCTTTTCACTGCACAAATTGTGTTATTTTCACAGGTTACTATCAATTCAAAGAGTTGTGTCAAAAAAAAAATGTATCTTTTATGCCTAAGTTTTTAAAGAACTTCTCTGAATTTAGCCTTTTTTTCAGATGATAATTCATATTTCTCACTGGACCCATAGTTGAAATGCTTCTAGTTTACTAGGATCTAGCAAGAACTCCACTATTGTAGGATTTTTGAAAACCCAGACTTATTACCAACTAATCAATCCAAAATAGATTGAGAATGTGTGTATATGCACATGTGCTTGTACCCATTTATGTATATGTACGTGTATTATGTGTATGTATGTATATATGTGTGTGTGTGTGTGTGTGTGAGAGAGTAGTAGTAGTAGTAGTAGTAATAGTAGTAGTAGTAGTAATCGTAGTAGTAAATGCGAGATAATTTCAAAGCACTAGTAGCTGGGATATGGGTAGGGACTAAGAAAGGTCTTTCTACTGAAGTAAGAATTTAAACTGAGTCTTAAAGGAAGCCACAAAATTTAAGAGATGTAAGTGAAGAGGAAAGAAAAACATTCCAAAAATTAGGGAGAGTCAGTGGGAAGGTATTAAAATGGGACATAAATTTTAAGCATGGAGAAAAAATGAAAATGAAGTTAGTACAACTGGAGTATAGAGTGCTTCAAGGGGAGTATTCAGTGCAAAAAATATGGAAAGGTAAGCAAGTGACAAATATTGAAATATTTAAAGGTCAACCAAAAGATTTATCATTTAATCCTAGAAATACTAAGGAGACACCAGAAATATTTCCTTAGAGTCAGGGTAAGCAGAATTTAATATAATCAGAATTTTGCTTTAGAAAAATTAATTTGCAAGTGGGTGGATGGACAAAGGGCTTTGTTGCTGAGGACTTCATTTTCTATTTCCTTGGTAATTATAATGGAAGCTGCCACACCTACAGAGACAGGTACCAAGTTGTTTCTCCATAGAGTTGCTCCCCTGCATAATGTATACAATGGATGGAAGAGAGAAGGAAAGTGTTGCAGTCTTGGTGTGATGGTGCTAATGTTCCTGAGGACTGGAGACATCTTCTTTTAAGTTGCAACTGGGCAGCACATGGGAGTAGGGGTAGCCCTAATGGCAGCTCCCTTCCCACTGGTAGTCCACCAGAAGATAATTACTGGTTTGGATTAAAGCAGGTCAGGTTGTCATGGAGGTGGGGGGGGGTAGTACTCTTTTACAGGGATTTGAGAGCAATGTGCTAAGCGATTTCCACAATGTCTGTTACCTCTTAATAAGGCTTTTTTGACTTTATGGTTGCCTTGATGAAGGAGGCCCTTGCTTCCTCTTCCTTCTCCCTTAGTACACTGTTGCTTGAAGTAGACTGGCTTGCCTGTTCCACTGATGACAGTTAGTGGTAGTAGTAACTGGGAAACTGGGCCATTTCTCTCCACAAAGGCTGATAAGAATTTGTCCTTATAGACAAACTTGACTAAAAATAACAAACCAAAAATAACTTTATTTAGCATCAGAAATTTTTGATTTCACATAATTGATTTATATTTTCTTGTATAATCTAATTAGAGAACTCCTTTTGTATTTCAATAGAAGACATATCATCTGTGAAGAAAGACTGGAGCCCTGGAGACATGCATTAGTATTAGTTCCTTTATGTTTATCCAAAACAATGTCATTATTTTCAGGCTAGCAGGGAAAAGAGGTGACTAGCTTCAAGTCATGCAAAGAGGGATCTAAAATAAAAATTTGATTTCATTAGGCTTCTAGTCTATGAGTCATCTCATGCAGTGTTATGACCTGAGTTATGGAAATAGTTGATAATATTCTAACAGTTTGTGGGCAACTCTACACTGAGCAATGTATTAAAGACATTTTCTTGTTGAAAATAAATCATTTATTCTTTCTATACTGTAAGTTGGGATAAAATATATATATATTCAAGGTAACTCTCAAATGTAGACTTCATGTTGTTTGATTTTTCTCCAAATGGCTATTTAAATAACATTTTGTTGACCATAACAAAAACTAGACACGTTTTTCTGCTGGGACCAGTACATCTGATTACATTGTAAACAGACGGAGAAATATTATTTGTTTTCAAGGAGAGTGACCAGCAGTTAGTGGGCTACTTCATGGCTCCTGGCCTTTAGAATAGTGAACTGACAAGCTGTTAAAGCATTGGCCTTTCAAAGGGCAAATCCCAGGCCATGTTTGAGACCAGAATTGATTATTTGTGTTCTCTTGCTGTTGGTTTTTTTCTTCTTGTGCACATGCTAGAGGCAACTCATCCATTCCCCAGTATTTGTGAATCATTCAGAACTTTCAAGGAAAGAAGCAAGCCCATCAATAGGTAGCACAGGTGCAGTGATGGCAAAGAATTTTCATTCAACCACCTATCTTTCTGCATGATTAATTTCCTGTGAAAAAAATGTCTAGGTCTGAGGTTTGTAGGAAGGCAATCTCAAAAACTAGATATGCAGAAATGATTCATTGTTTTTCATAACCTGCAATTGTAAAGCTGATATAACTGCGATTGGAACAAACTAATCTGTTATTTATCATTATTACTATTAAATAGTAACTCTTAGAATAAAATATTTCAGATTACAAAATACTCTTCTTACAATCAAAGTGTCATTTAGATAGAGGGGAATATTGGCATCGATATTTTATACACGAAGAAGCTGAGGCTCATAGAAGTTAAGTAACTTGTCTGTGGTCATGTAATTAGAACATGATTCCAAGTTTCCTAGCACATTTCAATGCTCTTTTCCGTTGCTATAGGTATGATGATGATGATGATATATTTATATAGCAATTTAAAGTTATCCTTATAAGATAGGTTGCTGATCTTTTTGCTTAGTCATTTCAGTCATGTCTGACTCTTCATGAGCAATTTTGGCATTTTCTTGGCAAAGATATTAGAGTGATTTGCCATTTTCTCTTCTTAAATGAGATAAAGTAGATTCTCTTAAATAAATAATTAAATAAATATTTACAGTTGAGGAAACAGAGACAAACAAGGTTAAGTGATTTGCCCAGGATCACACAGATACAAAGGTGCTCCTTCCTCCTTCCATTAATTGGTTATTTCTCAGTATTTTGACTGGATGCTAGCCCTGCTAAGCTGTTAGACTCTTGAATCCCTCAGTTCTGAGCCGGTCCTGTATTTTACAGAAAACTCACAGGAATTCCCAAGGTTTCTAAATCAGTATGAACATACTTCTTAATCAAGAGGCAGAAGGATCTGTGGTCTAGTCACTGTAGTATCTCCACCAATGAAGATCGCAATCTGTTATTATATGTGCTTGTGTGTGTGTATGTGTGTTTGTGTGTATGAAAATACCACAATGTAAATCTTTCTTACATCAAATGATAATGCCTGATAGAGTAAATAATCTTTGCAATTCACTGATGACTTGCACATAAATAGATAAGAAGACTGATCAAATTAAGTTTAGTTAAAGAGAATCTAACTCAAATGTTAACAAAATTTAATTCATTGTTTTAGCTACAAAGAATACAGATCATTAAAAGGATATAGAAATTCTAAGTGTGTCTATAAATATTGTCTTAAGGGGATAGTGTGATGATTAGAATTTTTCAATCACTCATGCTACTTCTACAACTACTAGAAAACCCCAGATGTTTTTTTCTATATAAATTCTCCTTTTCCAATCAGGGAAGTAGTATCAAACTATTTGCTATTGTCTTCATGAGGTGTATGGGGTGTTCAAAGAGGATTAGTACCTCTGTTGTAATAACCCGAAGAGCCTATTTTAAGGATGCTCATCCACCTTTGGTGTCTACTTGGCACTCAACTCTCATCTGTGACTCCAAGAAGCTGTAGCATGTACAGTGGCCACATGCTGGTAAAACATCTTCACAGATGGGCTAAACCAGAATAAAGGCCTTAACCCACTCAGTGAGTTAGGGAGATGTCTATCTCAAGCATGTGAAGATTTCCTCACAGAAAGGGCTGATGAGAACAATTTGTTCCAATGATCGTAGAGATGGCGAAAGAAGGTGCAATGGAGTGCTCAGTGCTTGGTCAGACATTGAAAATGTTAAAATCATTAACTGTATACTAGACCATTTGTCCTGAATTTTAACCTGCTACTAAACTGATGACTTCTAGAAGAGTAAGGGTGATGACTTTGTGCAATTCTACCTCATTTAAATCCTTCACAATTGGTCCTCTACAAAACAAAGGGCTAACAGCAACAATAGCCATTGTTTTAATATCTGTGTTGGTGCTAACTTCCCCCCCCCCATATAGAGATAGTATAGTATTTCTAGAAAAATTCAGGGTGAAATCGGTCTCTTGATCTCTTCTCTGGGGATATCTCCCCTACTTTAACCCAATTTTTTCCTCTGTAGAAGCAATTGCTAGTGACTGCACAAAGTTAAGCACTCTATTCCACTCAATCTAGCATACTTTTTGCTGTCTGAAATTGGAATTTCATCCCCTGTCTGTGTCTGTGTAAATGACATCCTACTGTATCTTTGATTCCTTACTTTCTCCACCCCCACCAAACTTAAGAGTATTTTATTTTTTTCCAATTTTATGTAAAGATAATTTTCAACATTCACTTTTATAGGATGTTGAGGTCCAATTTTTCCCCTTCTTTTCTCCCCATTAACTTCCCCAAGATGGAAAACAATCTGATATAGACTGTATGTGCATAATCATATTTAACACATTTCCACATTAGTAATGTTGTGGAAAGAGGAATCTCAACAACAGGGAAAAAACCAAAAGTAAGGAAAAAAAAGAAAGTAGTCCCCTTCAATCTGCATTCAAACTCCATAGTTCTTTCTCTTTATGTGGATAGCATTTCCAATCATGAGTTTTTTGGAATAGTTTTAGATCATTGTATTGCTAAGTAGAGTTGTCTTATCAAAGTTGGTCATTGCACAAGGTTGTTGTTACTGTATCCAATGTTCTCCTGGTTCTGCTCACTTTACTCAGCATTAGTTCATATAATTCTTTCCAGGTTTTTCTTTTTTTTCTGAAATCCACCTTCTCATTATTTCTTCCATTACATTCCTATAACACAATTTGTTCAGTCATTCCCCAACTGATGGACATTCCCTCAATTTCCAATTTTTGGTCACAAAAAGAGGTGCTATAAATAATTTTGTACATGTGGGTCCTTTTTCCTTTGTTATGCTGTCTTTGGGATACAAACCAGCAACATTTATGGATCAAAGTATGCACAGTTTTATAGCCATCTGGGCATAGTTCCAAATTGTTCTGCTGAATGAAGAATCCTTATTTTCCTTTGTGGCTGAACTGAAATGTCTCCTATGAGAGTCTTTCTTAATTCTCCTAATTCACAGAATTGTGATGGAATTACAGTAATCATTTCAATTTTCAGCCGTTTATCTGTCTTGAACAGTTCAATGGCATCAACAAGAAATTCAGGCTTAGAAAAATCCTCAACTCTACCAGTGGTGATTAGCCAGTGCTACTATGCTAACACTTTGGTGGATAGCAGAGAATAGTCATTAACATATCTTTGGATATTTAAAAGATCTTTGCCTTAGGCACCATAACTCAGTTGTAGATCCATGGATTCCTTGATTTTTTTTTTTATTTTTCATTTTTTTAACACAGTTTATAACAGATAAAACAATTCAAACTTTTGGTCAGGTGATACTTCTTTTTAAAACATTTACAATATGGACCACAAAAGAATTTTTTTTTAAAACATTAACTAACTGAGACACAAATAATATTTATGTTGCTAACTTCATAACTCTTGACCTAATTGTCTCCACAGTATTACTAAGAATTAAAGGACCCTAACTTATTGTGTTTGGTCTAAAGTCCTATGCCTAATAGCTTAATTTTAGACTTAACCTCGGATGTTCCCCTACCAATAATCTATAATTGAATAGATCTTGCAAACCTTTTGACAATAAGAAATTGCCACCAATAGTAAGGACATTGCAGGAATACAATATCTCCCTAACTTCATGTCAGTTCCATGCAGGATTAGATTATCTACTTGCATTCAGTCAGGCTTAAGGTCTGCCAGATGTCAGTGGGGAAACTGAGTCAGGAAAATCCTACATTAGCCCAGTCTGAACAGCTGCTCTTCTACCCTTCCCATGAGATCATCTTTTGCAATTCATACCAGCATCTCGCCAGCTTACTGACATCATAGGTTGGAGTCTCAGATGGCCTTTCTTGCTACCCATACCTGGAGCTAGACTCAGAAAAACAGTCATTTAATAGTCCCATAGCATCTAAAGATGGCAAGTTCCAGTAGCCAGGTTTAAAATATGATTATAATTGCACTTTGACTAAGGAACATCTTTTGAGACAAATCTTAAGTGGTTTACATGTCTTTCTATACACATTCTAGTTTCTGATTAAATAACAATCATAAAATTAAATTTACCACTAAAACCTTAACTTTTCCATCAATGCCAAATTTTACCTGAGATTACCTTTCTCTAGGAAATTTAGATTGAAATTCTTTTCCCCAAACCAAAGATGTCATTTATTTATTCTCAGTAATTAATTCAGTCAATTGTTTTAATACTAATTGTTTTTACTTCACTTTGCCAAGATGGCACATACACTTAGTTCTTACCCCACAGCCCATAAAATACCTGTAAAGAAGAATTCTCAACTAATTCTAGAGCAGCAGAAGCCACAGAACAATGGAGTCAGGAGATTTCTGTCCCAGAGAGACCTGAAAGACCAATGGGAAAGGTCTGCGATGCACTGGACATGGAGCAGAGCCTAGCCCTGCCTTCACTGTGCAGCATCAAAAGGAGCAGATCCAAGCAGGCTTCAGGGACAGAATCTCCAGCAAAAGCACAGATCCCTCAACCCACAAGTGCCAAAGGTCAGTGAGAGGGTCTTTTCAGCAGGCTGAGAGGGCAGCAGGGTGTCCCCATAACTCAGGCCTCCTCAGGTGGCAGCCATAGAGGCAGCAGCAGACAGAAGCTCCCTAAGCAGGCAGTAGCCTTTATCCATTGTTGAAGAGCTCAACAGAAAGCCCCTGAGGGAACTGAACTCTGAGTGGTGGCCCTGCCCCAACCTGAGCAGCTGATCTTAATCTCATACTGAATAGTAGCGCTGACCCCAAGGAAAGCCCCTGAAGGCTTGGGAGCAGCTCATTTGAACCTCAACCACCAAGGTCTGGCTTGGTGGAACTGGAGACCAGGTGGTTGTGGAGAGGAAATTCAGAAGTCAAGTAACTGACTAGGAAAATGCCCAAAAAAGAGAAGGAAAATAAGACCATAGAAGGTTACTTTCTTGGGGAAGAAGTGTCTCCTACCATCCTTTCAGATGAGGAAGAACAAGGCATATTGTCAGAGGAAGTCAAGACCTCTGCCTCCAAAGGGAACCTAAATTGGGCTCAGGCAAAAGAAGACCTTAAAACAAAAATTATCAGCTTACTAAAGGAGAACCAAAAAAATGCTAATTCAGTTGGAAAAAGAGGTCCAAAAAGCCAATGAGGAGAAGGAGGTTTTTAAAAGCAGAATTAGCCAAATGAAGGAGAAGATTCAAAAGCTTGCTGAACAAAATAATTCGTTGAAAGAGAGAATTGAGTTCAGGGAAATGAATGACTTTGAGTTAAATCAAGCAGTTAGCAAAAAAACCCAAAAATTTGAAAAAAAAATAGAAGACAATGTGAAACATATCATTGGAAAAACAACTCCCCTGGAAAATAAATCCAGGAGAAATAACTTAAAAATTATAGGACTACCTGAAAGCCATGATCAAAAAAAGAGCCTAAACATTATCTTCCATGAAACTATCAAGGAAATCTGCCCTGATATTCTAGAATCAGAGGGCAAAATATATATTGAAAGAATTCACCAATCACCTCCTGAAAGAGAACCAAACAGAGAAACTCCTAGGACTATTGTGGTCAAATTTCAGAGTTCCCAAATCAAAGAGAAAATACTGCAGGCAGCTAGAAAGAAACAATTTGAGTACTGTGGAAATACAATCAGGATAACACAGGATCTGGCAGCTTTAACATTAAGAAATCAAAGAGCTTAGAATGAGGTTTTTCAGAAGTCAAAGGAACTGGGACTGAAACCAAGAATCACCTACCCAGCAAATCTGAATATAATACTTCAAGGGAAAAATGATATAGATGACTTTCAATTATTCATGTTGAGGAAAAGACCAGATCTGTATAGAAAAATTTGACTTCCCAAGACAAGAATCAAAAGAAGCATGTAAAGGTAAACAGGATTCCTTGATGTTTAAAAGATTTTGTCTAACTTTAATGAGAAGCATGGTTCACTTCTGATATATATATTCTGAACAAAGGGGCATCCAGTTTCTATCTGTATACCTCTGCTCAAAGGAAAGTTAACCTACTTTTTTTATGCAGTTCTAAATAATTTTCTCTTGTATTTTAAAATGTCTATCCACCTCTGAATTCTACCTATTGTTCCTACTTCTGCCTTTTTATGGCAAGTAGAAGAAATTTAAATCTTTCTATATGAAAAAAAAACCCAACAAACTCGATACTATAAAACAGTAGTCAGCCAGTTAGTCAATAAACATTTAGCATCTACCCACTGAGTGACAGGATTTGTGATAAACGCTGTCATCCACTAAATTTTGGTTTTGTAGGTGAAGTATTACTAATTCCCAGAACAGAACAGAACACTGAAGACATTTTCTGACAACAGTGGCATACTATAAGACTATCACCTTCTTTGTTGTATAACCTATACTTCTGTTCAAAGACTTCATTATATTCTTTGAAATGATTATACCATTAAGCTTGTTATCACTCAAATGTACTCCACTTCAATGATCAAGGACTCCAAAATTCCTTTATCTAATCTTGTGTCATTCTTTCCCCCAGTCTTATGATCCTTAATGCTGTTCCTTATATTTATTATGTTATAATTTCCCCAACCCTCAGATTATCTCAGCCATTATTTCCTAAATTGGTTGCATTATTAACCCTTCCCTTTTTTCCATACTGTGGTGAATTTTTTCAACTCAACTTTATCCTAAAAACCCCAAGTCCTTTTTTTTTTTTTGGCTTCATTGTTTTTGACAACTCTAAACTATTTTTCCAAGTTTGGACACAATGAACTGAACTAGTGATTGAGGAGGAACTTGCCTCCTCTTTGCTTTCCTTCCTTTACTTAAATTGTGAGAAATGAGCCTGTGAGTGTTTGTTTCTGTTCTGTGCTGTTTTTCCTCATTTTCAGGTGCCAAAAGTGATTCTCAACAGGGATAAGGAGTTGGAGTAGTGACCTGGGAGCCAGGAATGTGGGTAACCAAATGAGGATCCTGAGATGGAACTTTTAGGAGTAGTTACCTTGGTATTTTAGAAGTTCCTGGATACCTTAGTCACAGAAGTCTAAATCTCAAGAAACACAGGAGGCAGATACTTAAAATATAAAAACATGATGTCCTTTCCAGAATTGCTAAACCACTATTTTACATTTCACTCTGTATTTTCCAAAAAAATTCCTCCAGATCCATTGCTTCTGGTGAGACACTACATTACATTGAACTACTCCTTAGTTGGGATCATCCTGATTCAGAAATTCTACTTGACACAAGAAGCTTCAAAAAGGGAACTCAAAATTCTTCATGCTGAAAAAAATCATCTCAAAAGTTTTACATAGCTAATTGAAATTACCGTTTGGTCACCTATACTTAGGAAATAAAGCAGGAAAGAATTCCCAAAGTTACATTCAAATAAGCTTTAAAAAAAAAAGCAAATGCATCTGCTTTTCTGGGTCACTGACCAACGAGATGATAGACTAAATAGTTTCTCAGATCTCAAAAGCTTCTGTAAAATAGAAAATATACATCAAAGATACGGCAACTTACAGTCTCCATGGTCTGCACCACTCAGAAACTGAAAGAAAAAAAGAAAAAATCAATGTTAATTCATAGAATCCAACTGGGCAAGGCAGACTGGAGTTTCTACAGAGAATGTTGTGTGCTGTTGGTGAGCAAACAGAAAACTGAGGAACAAAGGATGTGTGACAGGACACCATGATAGGACAACATCTGTGTGTGGCATTAGGAAGAGATATGTATCATACCAACCAAACTGAGGGAAAGAGCTTACCTTTCATTTGGAACCAGTTCCATACACCCAAATGTCATTTGGAGGAGAGACCTAAGAGAGTTAACTGTGAATTGTCCAGCTTGGGAGAAGGTTGAGACTCTCTGAGATCCAGTCCATAGGGAAACCACCAGCAGAATGGAGTCAGAGAATAAGGAAAAGGCTAAAATAAAGCCCCCGAAAAGAAAAAAATAACTACCAAAATATTAGGAAGAAGAAAACTCAAATATCGTGTACATAAGCAGATAAATAAACAAGGAAAACATTAACAATTAGAGGATATATGACCTTTTGATCAAGAAAATTCATTCAGTTATCTTTAGAAACTGATTCAACATTCAGTGATATACAGGACATGTGGAATGTGAAAATTTAGAACCACAGAATGCTCGCCCTCTTTTAAAAATAGAAATAAAATGATAAGAAAAGACTGTATGGTCAGCAGAGCTTAAATAATTGGCAGAATAGAAAAATTTGACTCTATGATGGCAAGTCTCAAAATAAAAATAAAGGAAGGATTGTTGATTGGAACGTAATACATGGACATTAAGGATAATCTAGAAGAGAAGCAAAAATCAGTAATATTAAAAGAAAATATGCTTTCTATTCAAACAAAACTTATTGACCTTGAAGACAGAATGTGGAAACAATGAAGTTTATAGGCATCATAAAATAACATGACAAGAAAAAAAAACATGTAAGACAAAATACAATAAAACTGCAGAAAATGTCTGAACACAGAAAACAAAGTGGGAAATAAAAAAACCCAAAGAAAGAAAAATTAATGTTGCAAATTTTAAAATATATAGTGATTAAATTTAACCTTTCAATCCAGTAAAAAAAAATATTCAAGAAATTAGAAGGAAAAAATAAACATCAAATACAAAGGAAAGGGAATTTGAATAACACAAGACTATTTATTTAATACCCACAAGAAAATTCAAAAGGGAATGAGGTAAACAGTTTTGAAGAGCTAGGGAGTTCAGGATTCAGCCCAGGATGAGCTAAACCACAATTCTGAGTTTAGCAATAAATGAATAAAGACAAATATCATTAAATTCATTAATAAAGAGGCATTTGAAATGTAAAAAAGTAAAAAAAAGATAGTAAGAAACATTTAAAGTTATTTGCTCTCTTATCTTAAAGCCTACCCTCTGAATTGGTCTTCCATGTAAACAGCATTCATCTTCTATGTATATATCTGCACATTGTCTCATCCATTTGAATGTGATCTCCTTGAGGTCAGGGATTATATTTTTGTATTGTTTGTTTCCTCAAGGTTTAGCTCTGTTCTTTGAATATAAGAAGTATGCAACAAATGGTCATTCACTGCCTAACTGATAGTACTCTTGATCCACATTGAGTTCATAATCCATTAAAACATCTCTTTCATAAGAATGACATTCAAACCATTCATTTCATATTCCAGTTTATATTCAACTTATTTTTCAAACCCAGAGTAGGATTTTATACTTTTTACAATCATATCTCATTCTTTCAAATTATTTTTGGCAGCAATTTTAATCATCTTGTGTATCTTTGCCACCAATTTGGTAGTCATGACATCCATGAAAGGGTGTTCTGATCTGGCTCTATAAAAAGTATACGATATCTAAAATAATCTATAGATATATAAAATCTATAAAAAAAGTAAAATAACACGAGTATAAAGTCTTATTGAATAAATATAGCATGCTTTGGAGTTTAATCTCCATTGTTAACATTTTCTTCATTTATTTCTTATATATAAACAATAAATTTAACCATGATTTACAGCATTTGCTGGCTTCTGAAGTATAAATGTTCACAATGAAAATTTTGCAGTTGGCTCTGAAGAAACCATTTAAACTGTCTCATCCACACCTTTGTATATATCTTGTGACTGTTGGTGACTGATAATTGGGCATACAGTTTCCAGGTCAAAGGTGATGCCATGTGAGAATCCACTAAATACCTCCCTGCAGATTGATATTTTTTTCATTAACCTTAAATGTATGGGTACAATTCTATAAACAGTTGTGAACACATTAGTATCATTTAGAATAAGAAAATTAGTAAATCTCAGATTTACATGGAGTATCATAACTCAAGTCCTGCCCACATATGTACTGTAATCTCTTCTTCAACCTTTTCAACAAGTATCCATTTTCTCATCTTTTTTTATTTCATTTTTTAAAGTGTTTTTTTTACACCTTCATGTAAAGAAAGTTTTCACTATTCCTTTTGTAAGATTTTGGCTTCCAAATTTATTTCTCCCTTCCACCTTCCTCAAGACAGTAATCCGATATAGTCTGAAGTCGTATAATCATCTTAAACATCTGTCCACATTAATTATGTTGTGAAAGAAGAATCAGAACAAAAGGGAAAAGCAAGAGAAAAAAAACAAAACAAAACAAAACAAAAAGTTGAACATAGTATGCTTGGATCTGTGTTCGGACTCCATAGTTCTTTTTCTGGATGTGGACAGCATTTTCTGACATGAATCTTTTGGAATTGTGATAGACGGTTGTATTTCTGAGAAGAGCAAAGTCTATCAAAATTGATTACTGCACAGTGTTTCTGTTTCCATGTACAATGTTCTCCTGGTTCGCCTTATTTCACTCAGTGTAAATTCATGTAAGTCTTTCCAGTTTTTGTTTTTAGGAAATCAGCCTATTCATCATTTCTTATATCATGATAGTATTCATATATCACAACCTGTTCAGCCATTCCCCAATTGATGGACATCCCCTCAATTTCCAATGCTTGGCCACCACAAAAAGAGCTACTATAAATATTTTGGTACATGTTGGTCCTTTTTTTATGTTCTCTTTGGGATACAAACTTAATAGTATTATTGTTGGATCAAAGGTTATGCAGAATTTTATAGCTCTTTGGGTATAGTTACAAATTACTCTCCAGAATGACTGGATCAGTTCACAACTCTACCAACAATAGATTAGAATTCCAATTTTCCCATATCTTCTCTAACACCTATCATTTTCCTTTTCTGTCATATTAGCCAATCTGATAGATGTGAGATGGCACCTCAGGGCTATTTCAATTAGCATTTCTCAGCAATAATAATTTGGAGCAATTTTTCATATGACTATATATAGCTTTAATTTCTTCATCTGAAAACTGTCTGTTTATATCCTTTGACCATTTATCTATTGGGGAATGACTTGTATTCATATAAATTTGACTCAGTTCCCTATAGATTTTAGAACTGGGGACTTTATCAGAGACACTGGCTATAAAAATTGCTTCCCAGCTTTTTCCTTTCCTTCTAATCTTGGTTGTATCATTCCCCACCTCTCACACCTCACCCCACTTTCTCATGTCTTAAACACCTTTATTTTACAGAGCATCCATTCTCTTGTAAGAAAGAAGTCTGTTTACTTTTGCAATAGCTCTTATTGTTAGAAACTTTCTCTTTCCTTCCACCATGGTGAAATCTGCCCTTCTACAATTTCTAATCATGGACTCTATTTGTATTCTCTGAATTTAGCAGAACAAAGCTAATGCCTCACTGACATGACATGTACCTGCAAACACCAACCATATCTTTTTTTTAAAATCTCTAATCTCTTAGCTAAATTTTTCGATCTATCCTTATGTGACTTCATAGTCTCCTCAATATCTTCATTACTAGTTTTACCTTTTTTTTTAACGTATGCTGCTTTTATTTGAAAGAGCAAATTACTTGTGTATATATATCTTAAATTCAAGTATTTTGTCTCCATGACACTACTGTGAGGTAGATATTGACACAGTAATGAGTGATTTAAATCACTTTTGTTTTCTTCTTGCAATAATGAAGGTTAATTATTTAAAATTGAAAAATTGTGGTGGTTTTGATATCTGACCAATGGGCAGGGTTTGGGGAACTGTCTGGACTCTATCTTGCTTCCCAGATAACTTATTAATTTACTATGTACTCCTCTGGGCACTCCGTGTCATCTCTTTGATTTGTGCGATTTTTTTTACCCTGAATCATGGGAAGTATGACTGATTTCAAACACAGATTAAAAAATGAAGAACTTCATTTGGTTGGAAGTTTAAACACATTAGTTTTAAAATCTTTTTACATCCATCACCAGAGCTGAATGAAATGAATATAAAGTCCACAAATCTTAAAATGCCCTTTTTTAATTCTGATGTGGCTTCAAATATTGAAATGCTTAAAATGCTACAAATTTTGATAAAATATCTTTATCCAGAATATTAAAATAAGACCAGTGTTCATCAGAATTATAATAGTAGGTAGTGTAGATATGGCATACATTCTGAAAATCTCCTTCTTTCACAGGATAATTCAATTTTGCCCAGGCTGGAATTCCTCAGTCTAGAATTTGTAGGTGTAGCAAGAATTCTCATAGCTGCTATTTTTCCCTTTTCTGATGAGCCACTGTAAGAATGAAGGTTTTATAAACAATAGTGAGAAAGTGCCTAGTTTATTTTTTGCTTGAGATTCACACCTAAATTATGCCATAGTAATGATGACTATATTACAAACACTTCCAGGGATATATTCTGGATTTTTAAGCCAAATTATAAACCCCCAAATCCTTCTACCTAAACACAATATGATACAATATGTCACCTTGTGTATCACTTCTCTGCACCTGAATGACTTACAAACAGGATTTTGTGATTATTTTCCTCTTGATGCCAATAACAGTATTACACACAGTAGGGGCACAATAAATGTTGACCAATAAGGCTAACAGTTTTGTTATGTGTCATCACTGATACATTAAGAACTGGCTGTCACTTCAATCTGTAATTGTTACAAAGCTCATTAAAAAACCATGCCAGGTTAAGTCAGTTGAGGAATTTTAAGGGCAAATGTAAATTCCCAGGAAAAGAAATATTTTTCTCCCTCACTTTTTCATTCCATCACTGCATAATGCACCCCAAGTATGAAGTGGTTTCATTTCTGCCAATGTTTAACTTGTGTTGTTTATCATTGTCACAAGCTTTAGAGTCTGCATTCCTATTAGATTTATCCAACTACTATGATTTTGCATTTCATTCAGCTTCCTGGATTCAGTTTTCCCTTTTTCAAAATACTGTTAAATGATTATATTTGTAAAAAATCAGGCAATTGATTTAAGTATTACCATTATTAATACTGTTAAGTATTAGTTAGTTAAGAAATGCATATGTTTTGTTCATTCAACAAACTTTTGAGTGCTTACTTTTTGTAAGTCATTGTACTAAGCTATGAAATTTGGAATTTATTAAAATTGTTTTACGTAAGCCAATGTATGAATTACATAAATCCTGTACAAGGTTAAAGTTCTTTTGGCTTTAGCTGATAAAGCAGTTGGACTGGAATGGAAAAGTAAAATTGTGTTACAAATGCATACAACATAATATATGCTAAAAATCCCAACTTTTCAAATTATATGTAACATTTTACTATAACAAGAAAATTTACACTTCATATAGGAAGTTAGTGAAAATTTACTATAACAAGAAAATTTACACTTCATATAGCAAGGTAGTGGAAAAATTACATGTTTATTAATAACTTTCTACATAGCCAATTGGTTTAGTTTTGAGGGATAAAATCAAGATATTAAAATATTCCTTTTCATTTAATTCCTACACTCATATAGTGACCTTTTCAGAAGATATTATTTTATATAGCTAGTTACTAACTAAACAGACATTGCTGAGACAGTTATAAATCAAGCTTCAGTATTACAACCTCCAATATACTGATAGAGTTCCAATTAGCAAAACTTCCTAAGATGATTTTGAATCAATATTATATTTAAGTATTTTGGTATGGTTTGTTATTGTTTTTCCACATAAGCTCAAGCAACATTCATCAATTTCTTATGTTTAGTCTTTGTGTTAGTACTTCTGAATACATGATGGAGATGTATATAAGCAATAAAAAGAAGAGAAAGAAATCATCTATATATCCTAGACTTCCAAACAAGGCTTCAGGAACAAAATGCAAGGATGATTATCAGACAGAAAAAAGCTCCCAGTAAATAAAGTGATATCCTGATGTGGAATGTCCTGATAGGGCTCCCAAAGGAAAACGTTTTACTGCAACCTTGTCTCAGTAAAGTGGGTAGATCCATGATTCTTTTTACAATAGATCTGAGTTGTCCGGAGAATCTTCAGTGATAGCCGTTAATATCTTGATGCGATTAGGAGACATCCAGAGTCTGATTATCTTCATCAAATACTGGTAAGAGTAAAGTAAGTGATTGTCTGCAGACTGTACAACTTATGGCTCCAAGCCATGAATCATATTGCCAATATGCAATAATGCAGATACCGCAAAAAAGATATCGACAGTTTGTTTCACTAGGAAGAGAAGTCTGAAGTTGTAACTCTTAGTTTTCAGGGTGAATGTTTTGTTCTACGTTATTAAAAAAAATGCATACACATACGTGAAACTGATCACAACTCCCACAAAGCCTTGAACACATTCATTCTATAATCGAATTATCCAGTTCCAAATTTTGATTTCCAGACTGATGTTTGCTCTTTCCAGCTGTCCGGGTCCACTCCCTTGAAGGCTTGGCCTCAGAGTGTGCACCTAGTCCAACTCCAGTGATCTGCACTTGGAGTTTCCCAAGAGCAGGGCTAGAGAAATCCCACTGCCACTCACAAGCAGGTGGCTGGCCAGCCACCTATGCCTAAGGAAGCAGAATTGTTCCAGATAGCCTCTGGGCTGCCCAGCAAGTGGCAACTCCTCCCACCCCCACTCCCAACTAGCCCTATGGAGGAGGAGGAGGAGGGAGGAGAGAACAAGAGAGACCTGCCACGAAGTTTGGGTGGGGACAGGACCTCTCTGGCCACTCCTTAGTTCTTCAGTGTGCTTTCTAAAATGTGCTGTCTAGAATGGAATAAAATATGACAAATGTGGTCTGACTGTGGCAGAGATCTAGGGGCTCTAACCTTCTTATTCTAGATGGTCTGTTTCTCTCCATTCAAATGAAGATATCGTTTGCTTTTTACACTTAATTTACATTAGGTTTCACAGTTGGCTACCTACCTCCTCCCCACCAAAAATACCTATAATCATATTTCCCCTTTCTTAAATTTAAATTTTGATTTGATTTAAAATTTAAATTATGATTTGATAAAAAAAAACAGAAGAAATTGTATTTGTGCTAGAGTAAATGTTTTGACTCATCAATATGGGTATTCCTTCCAATGTGTTAGAACACAATGTATCCCTACTTACATAAAATGTTTGATGTTCATCCATATCCTATCATAAGTGGGTGTTTTATCAAATCTTAAGTGAGTGACTCCTTTAAATTATTTTGACATCAGGAAGATATCAAATTTGTGACTGCATCACTTCACTCCCTTTCCCCCAATCAAACAGTTCTTTGACAGCAGTCATTTAAATTTCCATTGGTTAATAACTCCTTATTTGTAATATGTTACAGCCTTCTCATTATTCATTATTATTGCTATTCAATTACATCCAATACATCTCCACTCTGCTTTGGGTGATTCTCACCTTCGATACTTTTCAGGATATTATGTTCTTGGATTGAGTCATATCACTGGAAATAAATATTGGTAGAAAAAGGTATTTATTTTAGAACAACATTTTTTCAAGCCAATCTCATCTTAGATATTTTTGCCTATTATTCTAGTCTTATGAGAACTTTCTGGATCCTAAACTTTTTCTTTTATCTCTCTGTACTTACTTTGTGCCACCAGAAAATCTAATACAGATGTAATAATGATATAGAAGCATCTCCTACCCAACCTATTTACAACTCTGACCAGGGTCAGAACAGGTAAGGACAAATACATTGACAGGGAAAGTAAAGTGATTAATGATGCATGTTGTCTTAAAATCAGTGTGGATTTGATTGAGCAATCTGGGGAGATAGTACAACAGGTTGACAAATTTTCAAGGTGGAAAAAATTGGAAAGACACAGAAAAGACACAAAGAATGAAAACAGAAGAGAAAGGCTACCCATGTGTTTTGCTGTTCTGACACAGGCACAGAAATTTGCTATTCCTCTAGCAACTAAAACTTCTGTGAGCAAATATGTTCACTCTTTTTACTTATCTATCCTATAGGTTTCTATCTAGTTAACTTGGAGTTTACTGGCAGATTTCTTTCTCAAAGACCAAACCTTAAACTCAATTCACTTTGTATCTCATAGATTGAGTAATAATAGGTCCTTGCCAAAGCACCACATAATGGTTATTTTTGGGACCCTTCTGGCTCAGAGTCAATGTAAAAAGTAACTGTTTCTCTTTTAGCCAGCAATCCTGAGGGTCTTCCTCTCCCAGTTTGATTTTTTTTCATTAAAACGACCATCCCTTGATTCACTTTTAAAGAGGTCTGTTCAGTGTGGCCTTACTCAAAGTGAAAACATGAAAAGATCTCAGCTTAAAAGACTTTGGCCTGCATCCTGGGCCATCTCCCGTTGTCCTGATCAATATCTGGGCATTGGATCTAGATGACTCTGGAGGAGCAAGTGAGGCTGATGATTTTACACATCCCTCCCTCACTCAAATCAAAGTCAACTGCAAGTCATGTCATCTTTTCCCTGATGTTGTAGTTCCCTTTGAGAATGGACAAGTCATACAACCTTGAATGAGTTTTCGAATGATTTGTTGTTTCACGTTTCTCTGTAAATCAAGCTATTATTCTACAACTGTATATTGCAATTCTGCTCCCCAAAGATCAGCTCTTCTCTAACATGTTATGTTCATTGTTGACTTTCTCAGGGTACCAGAACTTAAGAATATGTGATGGTAAGCAAAATAGGATATACTGATGCATTTGTTATAGTATAATCAAGTGCTTGATTGAATTTTGCCTTTATCAATCAAGAATCTTTACTAGGAGTAAAGTAAAGACATTAGAGTTTCTTTAACTAGAAACAGTATATGTATTTGTATATTTGTATTGTTAATATAGTTAAAGATCTTCCCCACCCATTAATGGGCCTACCCATTAAGGAAAGATTGATTAGGGAAGATTTGTAGAAACACCCACAGCTTTTGTTAATGAGGCACTGGCTCTCAAGGGTTGGGATGACCTCTGGCTCTAAAACAAAATACAAATACTCTGAGTGTGAGGTTTCACTTTGGGCTTAGTTTATGTAAGAGTGTTTGGCCAGATGAAGACTCTGGGAATCCCTTAAGAGCCCCTGGCTTTGAGAACCTAGATGTTAAGCTTCTTTCTCTGGTAACTATGGTCAGGCAATTGGGATCCAACTGTGTGTTGAATTGAGGCGGAAGATGCCATGTCTGTTGACTTTTAATTATTTTGTATTTTCATTGAAGTTCGGGGTGCTGACCCTGTTGAACTAAGTGAATCATATATGTGCTTGCTTAAAGGAATGATTCATGTGTTTTGATTAAAGTGATTATTAATTCCTCAAAAGTTGTCTTTCCTTTTATAAATGCAGATCTAAGAACCTGTGATAGCAGGCCCACCTGTGTATGTTAAGGTGCTTACTGATACAGCATATGGCCTGTGATGGTTAAAAAGTTTCGAGAGAAATTGTTAATGTGAAATTTAATCATTTTATTAATAAGGCCATCTTTATTAATAAAAAGGATGGTCATTTTTTTTCTATGTCTCTTAAGAAAAAGACAATCATGGTTTCAGTGCTCACAGTTTATAGGAGGGGCTGAGAGGGACATAAGTTACCCTTGGACAGAGAAATTACTTCTGTGCTCAAGAGAACTCCCAGCCTTGGGCTATCTACACAAATGGCTCTGTCTTTACCCATGCTTGAATAGAACACAATGGGCTTCCCCACTTTACATTAAGTCCCTTGTAAAGTTAGGTGTAATCTGACCAAGATCTAGGAGAGCTAATTCAGTTTCATTATCAGTAGTGTCCTATAAGTGACTGAACTTTTTAAAATTATGAATTTAGAACGAGAGAGTTCTGAATCTCCCCAAGATACTAGTCATTTAGAGTACTTTTGCTTTTCTTTTTTGCAATCTGCCCTTTACCTTTTGCTCCCTTGGTGTTCTCTCTCTCTCTCTCTCTCTCTCTTCACACACACACACACACACACATCTATATGTCTATGTGTATGTATATATATCCACATGTACATATGCACATATACAAATAAAAATAGATATACACACATATCTACATATGTGTGTATATGTATGTATGTATGTATGTATGTATGTATGTATAGAAATAGATATAACCTGAACTGGGTTATTTAAATTATTCCATATAATTTCTGAAAATATTTACAAAGGTGGAGGTATTCATGGCACCTCACATGTTTTCCTAAAGCAGGAGATTTCTCAGTAAATTTAAGATGTCCTAACTTGTGCAAGAAAGATATACCTCTATCTATCTATCTATCTATCTATCTATCTATCTATCTATCTATCTATCTGTCTGTCTGTCTGTCTGTCTACCTGTCTATCTATGTACTTGCTATATGCTTATCTTTGTCATTTACCTCTTTGTGTTTCAGTAAATATGAGGCAAAAGGAAATCAGATTGTGCAGAGTAGAAATGGATAGAGGCTTCAGAGTGACAATTTTTTCCATGATAGAAGGAAAAATTCCAAATGACTATATTTATTCCAAAGTGGAATAACTTAGCAGACAATGGATTCTACTTCACTGAAAGGCTTCAAAAAATGGCATAATAAGCAACTGTAAGAGTGGTTGAAGGAAAACCCCTGCTTATGTATGAGCAAGACAAAGTCACTTCAGGTTTTTCAACTCTGAGATTCTTAAATATCTTTTCTTTATAATCTATAATATTCTTGCACATCAAAGGATTGTGAGTTGATGTGAGAGCTGAACTGATGCAAGATAAAAGTGAGGAGAGAAAATATGGAGTAGAACAGAAAGAGAAAGATGGAATTAATGATTAGCTTGAACATGGAAAGAAAGAAAAACAACGTAACATGGGCAATAAAGAGGATTGAAGGGGAATATCGTGACAAAATCATTGTCCTGTCCTGAAACAGAGGTCTCCTGCAGGCATTTTGAATTAACAGGGAAGCAGAAACACTCATTCTATGTATGGTATGCATTTAGAGTTAGATGAATGGTTAGAATGTGGGGGAGATTTCCCAATGGATCTAGGAAATCTCCAAGCAGATAACAATGCTCACACATTCTCTAGTGTGGCCACAAATCTGTATAATCCATTGATACAAAGATATTATACCTGACTTTTGCAAATGTCGAGGATGGTCAAAGACATTGACTGTTCTGTGCTCGGTTTTTGTGGGCATGCTAAAACGACCTTTGAAGAAAAAAATTCGAAGCACTCATTTTTCAAGTTCTCTTTAAGGTCTTTAATTTGGTAGATAATGAATAAATCTTGATTCTTTTGGCAGGCTTTCCATTTTCCTCTCCTTTCTTCATAGTTTGCACCTAATTCATAAAGTCTGTTAAGGAAGAAGTAAGATCAGGCTTTGTAAAGTTAAATTGTTAGACCAGGCACATAGAACTATTTCAATAGCTCTTCAATGTTATCTGATAGAGACCATATTGAATTAAATGGAATTGAAGAGATTATGACTAGTATGTGAATAAAATGCCCATAGTAACAATCCAATCTTTCAAACCCTGTTTTCAAATCTCCTTTCCTTTGTTGACAGACTTTAAGAATGCTGGGGATAAAATAAATCAGAATGCACCTGTTGGTTGCAGAATTCCAAGGAATTTATTCCTTTTATCTCTGATAATCTGCCTGCTATTCAGCTTTTCTATTAATGCCAATTCCCCCACAGTTACAAAGCATACTACACGCATAGCTCACTATACTAGAAGATACTAGGTAACATTTTGGTCTTCTTAAGGTAATTAAGCACTTATACTTCAGATGATAATTATCTTTCTCAAAAACATGATTTTCTCTAAAGACTATAGAAAGTTCAATGGAAAAAGCTATATTTTCCTTTGAATCCAAGTAAAATGCTACATCAGAACAAAAGGAAGAATCATTTTATGGTGAACCAATCAGTTTTTGAGAAAGCATTTGTTCTATTATTCTATCTCATTAATTGTGAGCCAAATAAACTATTTTAAAGAAATACAAGAGCCCACTCTGCCCTTAGGAATAAATGAGTGTTCTGCAAGTATATTTAAGGGTATAATTTGGCTAATAGAATGTTCTCTGTCTCCCTTTTCCTCTTTCTCCTGTTCATGTGTCAGCGATAATGAAGTTGGACTTACATTTAAATAGAACCTTTTTTGAGCCAAGGAATTTGTAAGTACATTACAAGCCTAATAGCCTGATATGTAAACTCTACCAAGGGTACACTCCATCCACCACTGACAGCCACCCACAAAACTGCTGCCTCTGATCTGTAAAGCTGTAAAAATGGGACACAGCTACATTGTGCCCTAGAGAGCAAATATCTTTCTTCTGCAGGAGAGAACTGGGGAGCTGGCACTGAATCTCATTATCAGAGCAAGAATATAGGTAGTACAGTGCGGTGAATGATATTATTTGTAGTCAGATTGATTTGCAACTGGTTCATCTCACAAGGCTTTGGGCTTCACAGTGCTTCAGTAAAAGAATATTTTACAGACAACTACCAGGAAGTCTTTCCCAGCTAACTGGAAGTTTAAAAAAGTTATTTCTTCTTCTCTTTTGCACTATACCCTCCCCCAAATTTCTCTTATTCTGATTTTGTGATTGTCATTCTTCAGCTTAAATAAAATGAAAACAAAAGGAAGGGAAGTTAAATATCCAGGGGAAGACATTGATTACCAGTATAACCAAGACTGGAACACCAACCTAGTAACTCCTAGGCTTTTTGCTCTTAGTATTATACCATACAAGATACTAGGTGACAGGCAATATTGAGAGCAAAAAATAAAGAGAAGGTGGAAAGGAGGCAAAAAAAAAATAATTATCCTAAAGAAGAATGGCAGAGTATGCATTGATTCCTTTGCTTAATTATTTAGCTAATCTTTTAATGCTAAAGGTAGAAAAAAAGAAGACACATGTGTCTTCTATGCCATATTGTCAAAAATTAATGAGAGTAAAAGGTCTTTTACATTTAATGTTAAAGTAGGGATGGTTTATATAATGGAAAATGTGGTTAAAAAGAGCAATGATTGGGAATAGTTGGAAGGCAAGAGGATATGGTCTTCATGATAACTACTTGAGCTTTAGTAGAAATAGGCTTTCAGAGAGGTGATTTGGCAAAAGACATGCATAGATTCTTCTTGTAAGAGATGACAGAAATAATGTCATCTTATTCCTACAATGAGATCTTTGGACTTGTTTCCTAATGTGTACAATGGGGGAGCTGGATGAGGTGATCTCTATGGGGTATTGTGACTGATGATGATGATGATGATGATGGTGATGGTGGTGGTGGTGATGATGATGATGGTGATGATGATGTGATGGTAGTGGTGGTGGTGGTGGTGGTGATGATGATGGTGATGATGATAACTTGCATTTATATAACATTAATAGTTTGCAAAGTGCTTTACATACGCTTCCTCATTTGATTATAACATGCATTGTGTTGGAACAAATGAGATAACGCATATAATATGGTTAGTTGAGTGGTAGAAAAAATTCGTTACAATTATTAAATGAAATAAGACATTAAAATGGTTTATATTTATATAATCATTTAATTATATAACCATATAATTTATATATTTATAAATATAGATATATTTACATGTAATGAATTGATTAATGTTTCCATTATTATCCAGTTCAGATTCTATCTCTGACATCTACTAGCCATGTCATCTTCCTCAATGTATTTAACCTTCCTGAGACTCAGCTTCCACATATTAAAATAAGAATAGTAACTCCTGTATTATCTACCTAACAGGATTGTTGTGAAGATTAAATGGAATCATGTATCTAAACCACTTTGTAAATCAGGTAAATCTACTCATATAAACATAAATTATAACTTTTAGCATTACTATTATTTATCCAGTGCTTCAAACTGTAATAGGTTCTACTTTACAGTCATACTGCAAATGAGCATGTGCTTTATGCTAATACAAGAACTGCTTCTAAGAAAGGACTTATACTAATACTTCTGCTCTTTCAGGATGATGAAAAACTGATGTGTTGAACATTTAACACCTCTAATGTGACTTTAAAGAACAGAACACATTGCAAGAATACTTATTCATCTGAAATTAGATTTCTGCCATAGCTCTTTGGAAGGAAATAGGAAATTACAGTATTGTAACAAACCTTTCACTTTTTTCATATTGCTATTGCTTTTACCATGGCTTCCTGCCTTTCTCCCTCCAAAACATATTAATTGAAGGTCCAAAATGTTCAATGTTTAAAAAGAAGTTCTTCAGAATATGCTGATATGTATGCCAGTCCCTGTTCTGAAGGAACTTATATTCTATAGTGATGTAATATTGCTCAAATAAATTTGTGAACACTTCATATTAGAATCTCTCTACAGCATCACAGATTGCAAACCTTCCATGCTTGTTCCTTCTGTGTGACCATTGTCCTTGTTCATTCAAAAATTCTTCACAATATTTCCACTCAATGTACTAGAGGTATGTCTTGATTTTTCCCAAGAATACTACTAGAATATTGTGGCTGGCTACTTGTCACCATTTGATCTTGTCACGTAACTAGCTTTTCTCTTCCTGTCATACAATTCCTACATGGTATTACTCTTGTTATTTGGAACTCATTAGTTATATGCTGTAGTATGCTTAATATCTACAATACATCATTCTATTTATTGCCTGATACTCATCTTCAGTTCTTTGGTGGTCCATTTATAGCAACACCAGAAAAAAATGTTAGTATTTAAAAGAAGGACTATGCTTTCATGAGAAGATTAGGATGAGGAAAAGAGTTTCAAAATTCTTCAAAGGTGGTCTAAACATCTCGCTTCCTCCTGTTCAACTTTAGGCCCTGATTTTTGTCCACCCATGTTATCTGTCCAAAACAGACATGTTATCATAAAAGTTCTACAGGATAAGTGTCAAAATTTATGTTAAGTTCTGGGAAATAGTGAGTCAAGTAATCAATCAAAGGATGGCCCCTTTAAAAAATCAAACTGAAAGAGGAAGACCCTCAGGATTGCTGGCCAAAAGAGAAAAGGTTACTTATTTATATTCACTCTTAGCGAGAAAGGCCCCCAAAAATAACCATTAAGGGGTGTTTTGGCAGGGACCCATTGTGGTTCAGTTGCTGAGATCCAGAGTGAATTGGATTTAAGACTTGGATTTAGAAAGGAATCTAGCTGGTAAATCCCAGAATAGGTAGCTTTTGGGTGTCAAAAAATTTCCTTTCCTTTAGGCAGAACACCCTCAGGCAAAGGGAAAGGAAGGCAGAGGAGAGATGTTGAGTTGCCCAACTGGAAATGGCCAGCTGGATCCCCATTCGGGCATCTTGAACAACTCTATTTTGGCCACCAACCCTGAGGGTCTTCCCCTCCCAGTTTTATTTATTTATTTTTAATTAAAGAGGCCATTCCTTGATTTACTTCTTAAAGAGGCCTATTCACTGAATGGGTGTTTTCTCACTCATAGTGAAAACCTGAAAAGATCTTAGTTAAAATGGGCCAAGATCTCCCACTGTAGCCTGGGCCATCTCCATTCATCCTAATAAATATCTAGCCATTGGACCCAGATGGCCGTGGAAGAGAAAGTGAGGCTGGTGACTTTGCACAGCCCTCCCTCACTCAGACTAAAGTCAGTTGCCAGTCATGTCATCATCTCCCTGATGACATGGTCGTCTTCGAGAATGAAGGACAGATCAGAACATGTGAGTATCTCTATGTATGTCTCCCAGATGGACATATCCAGCTACAATGTCTCCCTTGAACTCTAGCCATTTATCAATATAATGAGACTCTGTATTTACTCTACAACAACGAACTTAGGTAATCTCCTTACTCAGAAATTTGAATATTCCTAGGAAACTGGAGGAATTTCTCTAATTCACTGATTTAAGCACTTTTTCTAATGAGTTCCTTGTTCTGCTAGTCATAGATGATAAATGTCCAGATTTCACTTAACCAGTTCATATGATTTATGTTTTATAAAGAGATATACTTCACAGACAAAACCAGAAGAGAAGAATAAGTATTTTTACTAAATACCTGGAAAATACTCTGATTTATACCATCTCTGTTCCTAGGGAGAGTGATTTCAAACAATTTATTTTCCATATAGCATTAGTACCAACAAATTATTTTCTGAATTCAGTTTTCACCTTTTTTGAACTGGGACAATCAGATCGATTGAGACTTCATTCTGCATTGTAAAGCTTCTGGAATGTTTTGTCATAGCTCCTAGATTCTGGTGGCTCAGTCTCCTGCCCTTTAAAATCTTATAAAGTTATAGATATCATCAGTATATTTGGTATTTATTCTTTCCACCCAGAGGAAAGAAGAAATGTGAAGAGGCAACATATGTTCATGAGCCACATATTGGCCTTTGATAGGGAAGATCTGAATACTCTCCCCTTACAGGAAATTGTTTGTTTCCCAAACTCCAACTAGAAAGAAAAAGAAAGATAGATGACAAAAGGAGATGTCCTGGCTAAAATGTACCTTTCCAGTACACAACCATTCTAGTTCCACAGCCAACCCACAGTCCATTTCTTTAATATATAGTTAACAGACCAGTTGTAGGATGTCTCCCATGTTCTAATTTGGTTAGCAAGGTACTTCTATTTTATACTATCATGCCATTCTGAATTAAACCTCCTTCAGCTCCCTCATAAGGAAGATTCATCATCTCTTGTTATATAAGGGAAGGGAGAAGGAGGGGCATTATATAATAATTTATATTACACTGAAAATATACTAGGTATTGAACTAAGTATTCTACAACTTTCTCATTTGATTTTACAATAATCTTGTCAGGGGCAATCACTACCTCATTTTATAATTGAGGAAAATGAGACAAACAGAGGCCAAGTGAACTGCCCAAGGTCACACAGCTAATAAGTGTCATAAGCCAGATATTACTTCAATTCTTCCTGACTTCAGGCTCAGCAGTCTTTCCACTGCACCATCTAGCAGTCTAAATCAATAACTAATTTGCATTCCAAAGTGAATATCCCAGAGATATCACAAACTCAATATGTGAAAAAGTGAATTATTATATTCCCTGAAATTTATCTCTTCTTCCAAAATTCACTGTTTCTCTTGTGGGTATTCACAGCTTCACGACTGTTGTGTTATCTTTGAAACATTCTCCTTCACCCATATATTTAATGTTTCCATATTTTTTCTTCAGAATCTCTTTTATATTTCCCCTTGTATCTGTTCATATAATCACTATCTTAGTTCAGGCCCTCATCATTCAGCAGCTGGGTTATTTCACAAACACACACACACATACAGAGTTTGTGTTTGTCCTTCATTTTTCAAAGAAAACCAGTGCCCTCCTGATTAGTATCCTTTCCTCAAAAATATTTTGGGAAGCTGGATAGCAGGAAGATCTCACAACCAGAAGCTCTCAGATCCCACTTGTCTTTCATATACACTTTCATCCTTGGCTTTCTCCAGGGAAAAACTATTGGAACTGACTGATTGCTCAGACAGTTTGGATGAGATGGGAGTGTACAAATCTATTCCTTCCGTTAAGATGAAAGACTATCAGCCTCCACTATTTGACCTGCCAAAGTCTCCTATATCCCTCCAGACTTCATTACGTTGCAGATCCCTGTCATTTGTAATTTGACTTGCTAATGTATCCTAAGATGCTTGGCCTTCACCATTTTCCCCTACTATGGAAATGTTAAGAATGTTGCACCTTTCCATCAGCCCTGCAGCTGAATTTTCTATTTTCTATTATCTCTTCCAATTTGAGCATGATTTCATTGAGAACTTTGTTTTATCACCAGCACTTAGCACAGTTCTTGGTAGAAAGTAAGAACTTAAACATTATTCATTCTTTCATTCATTCAAATCTCTTTCCTCTCCAATATTTCCTTGACAAAGCTGCCACAGTGATGTTCCTTAAAGGCAGGTCTGACTATCTCACTGCCCTCTTAAATAAAATCCAAGACTCCCTATTGCCTCTGGGATAAAATATAGACTCCTCTGCTTGACTTTTAATTTTCTTCAAAGCCTACCTTGACTTAACTTTACAGTCTCATTGTATATTAATCTTTCCCTTATTCTCCATTTCCCAGCTACTCTAGTCTTCATGTTGTCCCCTATCTCCCATCTCTGTGCTTTTGCACTGGCCATCATTCAGTTTTTTAAATTTGTTTTTCTTTTAGTTATTTATTTAGCATTTTATTTTCCTCAATTATATTTAAAAATAATTTTAGTTTTTCTTTTTAGTTTTGAATTCTAAGTTCTTGCCTACTGCCTCTCCCTTCTCCATTCACTGAAAAGGCAATGACTTTGATAAAAACAAGGGCAATCATTCAAAATCTACTTCCATATTAGCAGTCATGTTGTTAAAGAAAACACAGAACCTTCCCCCCACCCCCATAAAGAAATAAAAATAAAATTAAAAGTCCGCATTCCGACTCCATCAGTTCTTCTCTGGGGATGGATAGCATTTTTTTTTTTTTTATCATGAATCCTTCAGAATGATCTTGGATCATTGTATTACTGAGAGTACCTGAGTCATTCACAGTTGATCACACAGCATTGTGATTCCTGTGTGCAAAGTTTTCCTGGTTCTGCTCACTTCACTTTGCATCAATTCTTGTAAGGTTTTTTCAGGTTTTTCTGAGAACATCCTGCTCATCATTTTTTTAAAACACAATAGTGTTCTATCACAATCATATACTACAACTGTTCAGTCATTCCCCAATTGATAAGTATCCCCTCACTTTCCAATTCTTTGCCACCACCAAAATAGCTTCTGGAAATATTTTTATTTATGTAGGTCTTTCATCTCTCAGGTGTTCTTTCTTATGCTTTTGGAATGCAGACCTGCCAGTGGTATTTCTGGATAAAGGGTATGCAGAGATTTATAGTCCTTTGGTTAAAATTTACAATTGATTTACAGAATACAGAATACTATCAGTTTACTTCACTAACAATACATTAGTGTCTCCATTTTCCAAAATACACTTCAACATTTGTCATTTTCTTTTTTTGTTACATTCCTCATTTTTCAAAGGTACTGCCCTCTCATCTACACCTTATGCATTCCTTTGCTTCCTTAAAATCTCAAATCAAGTGTTCCCTTCTACATCAAACATTTCTTGAACCAAATGCTAGCACCCTCTTTCATTCAATTGATATATTTTATGTTTTTATGTGAATATGTTATATTTCCTAATATAATGTAAGAATTATAGAAAAAATTTTCTTTTGGGGAGGAATGTTAGAGCTGCACTTAGCAAAGCAGACATTAATATTAATATTAATAAATACTTATTAACTGAAAGAAAATGTTTTAATTATAGTTTCATTATATCAGCTATAGGTTCAAAATTTCTGTGACAAAATTTATTCTATATGATATTGTTTTTTTCTGGGCAATTATTATAACACCTTTAATTTATAAATCTTAATTTGAGGGGAAGATGATTATTCTTTCACATAGTCTTTAAGTAAAGTATGTATCTTGCCATATTTTTTCCTTTTAACTTTGCAGCAAAATTTTTGGGATCTTGATTAAACTTTCCTAAAATTCCATTAAAAAACCTTTAGTCAATATGACAGAGAGAAGGAAAAATAAAAGAAGGAAGGAAAATATGGAGGAAAGATTGGAGGGAGAGAAGAAGAAAGAAAATACAAAGCAAGACAAAAATGATAAGAAAAAAGATTACAGAAAAGGGAAGAAGAAACAAAGAAAGAAAAATTGTGAAAAAACACTTCTATTTTGAAAATAAATTATTTCTTCTCAAGTTCAAATAAGATTCAATTTTGTGGAGATGTACACTTCACATTCTTGATGGGATTATCTGTCTGGCATATTGCCAGGGCTTGAAACATTTTTACTGACTGTCTCTGACTACATGTTAGCATAGACAGACTAAGAAATATTTTATTAATTTACTTTACCTAAATGCCTTTACAAATTCTGAATGAACTTCAACTACAAATTTGTGTTCCATTAAGATTTCAACATTAATTTTAAAGAAAAAGAAACATTAAAATACAGACATAATCTTTTTTCAGTGTCATGGTCCTTTATCTTGGGCTTCTCAGAGTTCTGTTTCTTTGTGACATGTTTGTGCTTTGCCACTGGAAGGAGCTAGAGTAATGATATTGAATGAACTCTGCAGTAATTGGGCAGCAATATGGTTAAACTTATCATAGGAAAAAGTGCAAAAGGGAAAAAAAAAGATAGTTTTACCTTCTCAAAGACAGGGACTAGGGTGGTTGCTAAAATTTTGTGACTAAGCTTTATAAGATCATTTTAAAAATATGAAATGTGGACCTTACGTATAAAAGTCACAAGACAATGACTTGGAAGTCTTTTTTTTTCTTTTGGTTTCTGCATCAAAGATTTGAAGGTATAGTAGAAAGAGAGGAGAGGGGACAGGGAATTAAGTAGCACATGAATATCATTCAGAGAGTTTCTTCCTTTTTAAAGAAAATGGCCCAAGGGAAAGAGAAAACATTGAGAATGATATTAAGGTAGTTGCCAGCAAAAAGTTAACCTGTAATAGTCCAAGTCATGTCCCATTATAGCTATCATAAATCAGACTAAATGAATGTCTCCTTTGGATCAGTTATATGACTTTTTCCTTCTATTTTAGTATTATGAAAAAGATGAGTATGAGAGTGATGATTTTTTAAAAACATAATTACCTATATTTCCAAAATATAACCACCTGTCATTTTCTAGGAAAACAAGAAAAGAAAAGAAAAGGTGTGCTGAGATTTTATTAATTCTGTTGGCAATATTTTCCATGGTAAAATCGATGGGGTGTTTGTGTGCATGTGCTTGGACCCCAATTTTAAAATCACATTTCTCTTTAAAAATCCCTTCCAGCCCTCATCATAATCATAATTTCTTTTGGAGTAGTTTTTCTTCCTAAGTCTTCCAGCTAAAAAACATGCAGACAAAAATTTCTTATCCATTTTAGAATTTATCATACTGGAGTTGGCCATTCATTTCATCTTCTTAAGACCATTCTTTTTTTTAATCTTGATTATATCATCCAGTGTACTAACAATCCTTCTCAACATATTTTCATCCACTCTGCCTCTACTCCTGCAGTCTTTTTCTCTGGTTGGTGAGATCTTCCTTGGAACTCTGAAGTAGTACCCAATTTACCATTCTTACCTCCATTCTGGTGTGGCTCGTGATTTTAGATTAATGCTTCCCCTCTTCTTGTAGTGGAGATGCTTCCCACTTTGCAAGTTTATCCTCCAAGTACTATGTTCCTTTTGAGAATCTTCATTTAAAGAGTTATCTATCCCAACCATAATCTTTCCTAACCTGGTTTGGCCCTTAGTATCCAGAAGCTTTCTTTTCCCTCCCTTTCCAGTTCCTTTATATGACTATTTTACGTCATCAAAACGTAAGTTCCTTGAAGGCAAGTACTGCCTTTCCTTTTTGCTTGTCCTTGGTTGTATTTAGCATAGTGTCTGCTACATGGTAAATGCAAATAAATGCTTAATCCAACCTAATCTAATCCATTCCATTTTTGATCTTTAAAAACACAAAACCTTCTTATAGGACTAGAGAAGCAAAATATCATTTTCACAAAAGAGAATTTAGCAGATTTGTCAAAATAAAAGTGAATTTTACTTCAATTCATGGCAAAAAAATGTGTAATTATTATGAATACAATGTTTTGGTTTTTTATTAGAAATGTGAAACAATAGTAGTTATCACCTAGAGGAAATAAAGAAATAGGCTATAATGGATTCATCTCATTTTTTAGTTGTATAATGAATTGGAAAATATCATAACATAGTATATAGGGCTATATTTCTGCAACCTATGTCATAATCTTTCATATTTTTGTAGATTATAGAAAAATATTTCATGTAATTGAATGTACATTTTGATCATATAATTATGAAGATTTAAAGAGAGATGAATGGACATCAACTGTAGTCATTAACATGTAGTTTTCAATGTCTGTGTATTGGAATGCTCTTAGGATTAGTCTTTGGTTTTTTCCTCCAGTCAATATTTTATCAGTAACTTGGATGAGGACATAAGTGGCATAAATGTCAAATATAAAGATGTTGGAAATTCAGAAATGACAACAGATTCATTGGATGACAGAATTGAGATTTGAAAATATTTTAAAAGTTTAGACTAAAAGAGAATACCATGTGATGACAATTACTAGAGATAAATATAAAGTTCAACATTTTGCTTTAAAAACAGACTTCATAAATACAAACAATAGTACATGTCACAAAACATATCAAAAAATTTATGTGACCTTCAGACTCAATAAAAATGGTATTATGTTGCAACTGCCAGGGGAAACATATCCAATGCTATATTTAATTACCTTAATAGAAAGAGAATGCTGTTGTTTTTCATCCTTTATTTTCAAAGAGGACTGATGACATCATGGGATAATGTCCTGACTTGCATGAGAACTGAACTGAAATGAGGCATAGTCAAGGTTTCACAAAGTCATCAGATTCACTTTCTCTTCCACAGTTATCAAAATCCAATAACAAGAGAAAAGGCAAGAGGATTGGCAATGGCCAAGGAAACATTGATTGAATTTCCCATCTTCTGTGTCTGAACAAGTTTGAAGTGCTCCTGCTTCAGCTCCTTCATGACAATTGGAACAAATTTTTCTCATCTGTCCATTGCATCAGGGGGAAGGAAACCTTCACCTGCTTGGGTTAGACATCCCCCTTACTCACTGATGGTTTTGAGACCCATTGGCTACCCTCAAGCTAGTTTAGCATGTCTGCCAAGATGGTCTTACCAGGATAAAACGACTGGGCATGCTACAATATCTTAGAGCCACAGAATATAAGACAGTGTCCTATAGCAGCCTCAGGGCAGAGCCCAATAGAAAGCTTTACACCTAAAGGGTACTTCATGAAAATTTTCAGAGGCACAAAATAACTTTCATGCATTCTGGAGCAATGAATTATGGCTTTGGCATCTATATTCTCTAAACTTGAGCCTTTCCCCCCTGGATTCTGTATTTATGTGTGGGAGAGTATGTGCCCAGTTGGGGGTATAGTTGAAAGAAATTGTTTTTCCTATATCACCTTAGTAAATACCAATTTGTAAAAGCTTAATTGATATAACTTAATTGAAAATCATTGGGGAGTACATTTTAGGGGTCACAGTAAATAATCCCTCATCACCATTTCCCTTCAATACAACCCCTCAGGATTAGCCCTAGAACCCTAAGGATAAGTGTAGTCACCTACTTTCTGAGTCCTAAGTCAAGAAACATTAGTGCATTAGTGCAATTTTGGTTAGGAGTTCTCTTCTTCTTTTTGTTTCTCTTTTTCTTCCTCTCTCTCTCTCTCTCTCTCTCTCTCTCTCTCTCTCTCTCTCATCCATTTATCTATCAAGTTCTCTGTGGAATATGAGTTCCTGAGCCTAGTGTGGGATTTCACACAATAAAAGGACTTGAGAACTGCTTGTCAATTAAACAATTATTCTGTCAACTAACATTTATTAGGCACTATTTATACACCAGGCACTGTATTAGAATATGGAGATACAAAAGAAAAAATCGTAAAGTAGCTTTTGCTCTCCAGCAGCTTACAATCTATCACAAAAAACAAGCTATATGCATATTGGACAGTCAGTGTGACACAAGTGGATGAAAAGATGACCTTGGAATAAGGAAGACTGGGTAACAAGTCTGGCCACTGATAATACTAGCTTTGTGATCATGGATAAAATACTTAACATTTTAGTACTCTAAATGACTCACTAAGAAGTTTTTTTTCTAAGAAGAGTTCAATTTCCATTGGTAGAGGAAATTCCTTATGAGAAATTTTATCACCATCAATATCATTGGTCCAGTACCTATGCCTATAAATGCATACACACACACACACACACACACACACACACACAAGTACATATACATCCAAAAAAATTGGGTGTATGGAGGCATTACCAAAAAGGGAGATCATGAAAAGAATTCTATAAACTCTGGAGCTTGGATTTGCCCTTTCCTGAGGCTGTTTTAGTAAAATTGCAAAAAGTCTGAAGGCATTACCAAAAAGGGAGATCATGAAAAGAATTCTATAAACTCTGGAGCTTGGATTTGCCCTTTCCTGAGGCTGTTTTAGTAAAATTGCAAAAAGTCTGAAGGCTTCTGTGCTTTAATTAATTTTGAAGAAGCCAGTCCCAATTTGATATAATTTGAGTCAGCTACCCCAAAGTGCTAGGAAGAATATTGTGAGTGATTTTAAGGTATCTCACGATGCTGTCAGAAAGCACCCAAGCAATAAACACTTACTACTAAATGACAGGTTCTGTGCTAAACATTAGGGATACACATGAAAAGGGAAAACCACAAGTCCTCACCTCAAGGAGTTCACAATCTAGTGGAGAAAATAACATGCACACATTGAATACATACTTTCCCATGTACAGAAAGCATAGAAAGAAGGCATATGTGATTGAGAGGTACTCAGAAGGCCTCCTGTGGATGATAGACTAGAAGGTCCCAGACATTAAAAGCTTGAATGAATTTTAGAGATTTTATATTTTACAGAAAAATAAAATCAAATGCAGTGGACAGTTCACCCAGGTAGTGTCAGAAGCAAATTTTGATCTCAGATCCTGACTCCAAAACCCACTGAATTTTCTATTTTATCCATCTTGTAGGGCGATGGACAACCTTAATGCTGAGAAATAAATATTTGAACAACAGGGAAAATTGTGAAACTAAGTTAGCAAGAAGAAAGATGTCTCTGTATTTTTTTTTCACTTTTCTCCAAGGAAACTAGCTACATTTCATCACTGAGATGAACTACCAGGAACTTAAACATGGAAGAAATTGGGGTCATAGGATCATAGATTTAGAGGTAGAGATCATACCTTCATCTAGTTTAAATCCTTTATTTTACAAATGAGAAAAGCAGGACTCCCCCCCCCCGCCCAAGAAGATGACTGACTTGTCAAGATTGAATAAGTGAAACAGGACAAGGATAGGAACCTAGGTCTTACCACTGTTCTTTTTCTACTATATCCCACTTATATGAGTGGGATGTTACCGGGAACAAAATTACCAAAAGCTCTTGTAATTTTGCTGATTCTCTTGTTAAGAATAAGGGTGGAGATGTATCACAGTGAGACTATCTGGCCTCAGCCATCTGGATTCCACAGTTACCTTTCCTACTGGGCATGCTTTGAGCTTTTCTGGCATGTTTTCAGTGAAAGGAAGGCATCCAGCAGGGCATTTGTCCCACATATTCTCCCACAGCATGGCTCTTGTACCCTTGTCTACACTGAGGTACACTTGGCAAACAAATAGAGAATTCATAATGACAAATTCTAATTCAAGGTCATTTATCGTGTCTCTTTCTGATAATTTGAGACAATTTCCTTTCCCTTGAGCAATATTTGCAAAATATTGAAAGCAGAAAGGATATTAAGGTTGGGATTAGGTTGCTATCAACACTCTGAAAATGGAATTTTCATAAGGTACTAATGTTGTTTGAGTTGAGGGAGGTCCAGGAAAGCAAAGGGTCAAGTCTAACAAATATTTATTAAGTATCTTCTATGTACTAAATCCTGAGGATACAAAGAAAGGTAAAAGACAGTCCTTCCTCACAAGTAACTCATTCGAATGGGAAATCTAAAAAGAAAGTCACTTCCGAGCAAGGCTTTATTTTCATTTTGAAATATATGGAAGTTCTTATGGGTGATTGTCTCTGAATTTTATAAGCCTTAGTAGTTGAGGATCTTTGTCCCAAGATTCCATTGTTAATGCCCTTAGCAATGATGTACATCCTATTCATTTGTATATAAGATTGTAGCTTTTGAACTAGCAGAGGTCTTGGAGGCCAGGGATGGGAATTAATTCCAAGGTTAACTTAAAATAATTTATTGTTCTTTTCCACAAACACATGCTCTTTTGCCCCATTAATTTAAAAATACTTCCATTTCTATCTTTTTTGCTGTAACTGTGGTTGTTCATACTTTCTCCATAGACAGCAACAAGAACAAAATTCCATACGCCATGAGTACAACGAATGTTGACTTGCTACCTCATTGATCATCTGTACATACAGACTGAGTGCTGAATTATCCTTTGACTTAATCTCATAAGATAAAATGAGCGATCAGGATACACAACCTCAAATATAAACAGTATTTTTCTCTAGTTAGCTGATTTCCATAAAAGGACAGTCTATAATGTAAAGGGAATTGGAATTGGGGTTAGAAGACTTGGATTTGAATCCCTGTTTTGTCATTTAAAAGTTATGATGGCTTTGCCACTTGGAACAAGTCATATTCACTTTTTGGGTGTCAGTTGGGTCAAATAAAAATAATGGAGTTAAAAACTACATGATCATAACTTACATATTTGTTATAATATTCCAAAATAATGTAATAAAATAAATTTGACCATTATGTATTTCTTTCCAAATTTATCAGTTAGAACAGGCTTGATGGAGGGCACAGAAGAGAAAGGATGTTTAGCTCAGATAATTTACCTTATCTTTTTTATGCTCTCAAGTTCATATTCAGCGCACATGTTTTAAAAAAAATAAATCAGTAAAGAACATGCTTCTAAATGAAATTAGCAACATATGAATGGGTGATTGTGTTGGAAATGTTCTAAATTTAGCAAACTTTACAAAATTATCTGCAAAGTGCAAAGCAACTGACCAAATTGAAGGTGTCAACATAAGTATTTCAATATCAATTTTTAAAAAATTAGCAATCGCCAAAAACAGTAAAAATGTTATTCAATAAAAGTAATTCAATGTATGCACTTGTTACCTAAGCTTATTTGACTCACGCTGATCTCAAGGTGTTGAGAACTTTGTTCAAGTCAGGAAAAGCAAAGTAAAAGAGTAGATTGACTGGGAAGTATATGCAGGAGACAGCAGAGGGTCAGAATCATTATTCAAAAAAGTAAAAATGGAACAAAGAAATGGTTAAAGAAAACGTGTCACCTGGAAAAGTTAGCTAGCGAATGACTGACAATGCAATTAGAGAATCCTCTTTAGGCAAAAATGTGTGTTGGAGTAGAAAGTTATGAACAACATAACGTACCATGACACAAATTCCCAAGGCAGCTAGTACCATACCATTTTCAAATATACGTAGGAGCAATGTTACGAATAATGCATTTTATATAACGTCTTTTCTATGCATTATTTAACCTACTTGTGCTAAGTGAAAGTGATCAAAATTTTTTTATTACAGTTTTATGATATGCTTAATATTCTCTGTTTAGGACATTAATATAAAGACATGACACTGGACCTATTGATAAAGAGCATACAACTTATTTTCAAGTCCATATTAACTCCTTAAATATTTGGATACCAAGAATTCCAATCTGAATTAATTATGTGAACAAATGGATATTTATGATGTGTTTGACTAATTTTCCAGGGAAATATTGTGGCTTCTTAGGTCCAAAGGAAGATGGACAGAGGAAGAAGATTAAAGTGAAAAATACTTGGAATTAAGACACAAGATGTGGCTTCAGTTCTCAGTCCCATCACTTCCTCCTAGTGATTGTGGACAAATTCTTTAATGATTCTGGTCTTCAATAGCTCTAAAATTAAGGTAATTATACTTTCTATTCTTCACAGTATTGTGGGGAGTAAAATTCATTGCATATTTTGAATTTTATTGTTTATCTTCATTTTTTGGAATGGTTCTAAATTACCATTTTCTTCAGTATTTCCATGTCAATGGTATCTTTTGTCATTGATGCAAGATAGTGAAAGAATTAATTTCAATTAAAAATGATGTAAGTATCCACAAATATTATTTCCTTATTGTTTCAGGAAATTTGCATGTGGTTAATCTATTTTTCTCATCTGGATTATGTTTTCTAATGGGAATTAAACCAATACATCTCCACGTTGCTTCTAAAACACATAATCGGAAAAAGGCTTCAGAGATAATTTGCCTTTGAATTTTACCAGACTAGAGACATAAAATGAGAAATTAATATCTAGGGGACATAGAAACAAAAGAACCTAACTCTTAACCTTGGAGATCTCATAGACATTCATGAATAAATTGTTTATTCAAAAGGAATAGCTGAGTCATTGTTAATGCATATATATGTAACTTCTTATTTCTCTGATGAAGGATCATTTGGTAGGCAATTTTCTCTGAGATATTTTGAAAACATTTCATGGCCTTGGACTTGCTTTTGTACTTTTCTGCCTATAAGATATGAGGCAGATTATGCTTTCTGGGTCATAATTTCTTCATCTATAAAATGAAGTATTGGACAAAATGTGCTAAATTTTGATCCATCTCCAAATCCTTGGTACTATAATCCTGGACTTTTGAATACCAGACCATCAGGATTAAGTGGATTTCAAAAGTCAGAGAAACAGAAGGAATAACAACTTTTTTTCCTGTCACATTTTTATTATTAGGATTTTATCTAGGAAGATTTCACTGAGTGTAGAGATGATCTTTTTATCCTAATCCTTTTATTTGGAGAACATTAAATAGAAAAGAAATAATAGCAGGATAGTAAATTGGCCAAAGGCAATTTCAATATGAACCCCAGAGGTAAAGATGAAAAAGAAATGGTATTACCATAGTATTAGTAATAATCCCATTAAGTTAAAAAAATACGCTACAAATTTAGCCACACACACCCATGCAATAGCAAATAGACAATTACATGTGGTCAAGAAGATCTGTATTAAGTGCCTATTATCTGCTGGCCTCCTGCTAGTCACAGAAAGAAAAACTGTTGCTTTTAAGGAACTCATAGGCTAATGAGGAAGGGGCGGGGAAGAGGGACAACATAAAAATGGTTTTGGACAAACAAGATATGTACAGGATTAATAGGAGATAATCTGAGAGGGATGGCATTAGCATTAATAGGGACCAGAAAAAATTTTAGGTAGAAAGTAGATTTTTTAGCTGGAACTTAAAGGAAGTCTGGGAATCTGGAGACAGAGATGAGGAAAATAGCATAATTAAAGCTAAATATCAATTGGCAAAAGTACTACATCTTTCAAAATCCAATAAAAAAGATAAAAATGAGATGAAGGTGAGGATGATGACAATGAACTCATCATATTTGCATATATAAAGAATGAAGCAAAATGCTTCCATCTCTCTCCAAAAGCCCTTTACAACCTAGTCTCCTTCCACCTTTCCATATTAAAATTTATCCTCCCCTTTGCATCTAATTTTTTTTGCCTAGTTTCATCTCCACAGAATAAGATGCTTCAAAACTAAGTATCACTTGCTGTCCCCTACCTCCTTTCGTTTATTGAGTCCCCATTTAGGTAATAAACAATAAAGACAGCCAAGATCTTTTTCTTAATTTTATGTGCAGTACTTAGCACAGTGCTGGGCTCATAATAGGTGCTTCATAAATGATAATTGGATGATATGAGTTGTATTATTCATCACTACAAACACATCAAACCAGTAGTACTGGCCTCCTTGATGTTCCACAAACAAAACACTCCATTTGTCTTCTCCAACATTTAATCTGGCTACCCCATAGACGGAATATGCTTCTTCTTCAACTACACCTATTGATTTTCAATCTTTTAAGTCACAATTAAAATCTCATCTTCTATAGAAAGCCCTTCCCAAATCCTCTTAATTCTTGTGTCTTCCATTTTGAATTATTTTCTGTTTATGCTATCTTATTTGTACATATTTGCTTGTTTTCTTCCCCTTTAGATTGAGGGCTCTTAAGAGGACAGCAACTGGCTTTTGTATCTTTTTGTGGCTTTAGTTATTAACGGTGGCTGGTGCATGGTAGGCACTGAATCAGTGTTTATTGACTGACTGATGTGGAAAATGGTGGTGAGAAATCTGATTCCACCTTCTCCATTTCATTTACTGTAAAATCTTCTGTTGTATCAACTATGGAAATGTGTAGATGAAGTCCAATGTTTAGGTGAGTTTGGGGAAAATTCAATCAATTATTTGGATTATTCCTTTTGCAAACAAACATATATACTCCACATTTGCAGAGATTTGTTTGGAAACTAAATCTATTGTTTTGGCATCATGTAAAATGTCAGAGTTGACCACGTATTTTGAAATCCTATGGACAAAACATGTGGGTATTGTTCCTTCCTTGGTACCTGCTATAGTGCCTAGATCAATTCTCTTGAAGTGGTAGATGTGGCATAAAATTTATTGACCATTTGGTTATTTGCAAATCAAAGTCAGACCTTTGGAGATTAAAATGCTCATGTATCTCCTTTAGGAACAATAATGAAAAGTGACCACATTAAAATTATATTTCATTGGACTCCTGAGAGACATAGTTGAAGGATATGGATAGTCATGAAAAATAGGACTAAAAATGAGATAGAGATAAATATACTTTAAATATTTTCTGGTTTTAAAACTGACTCCAGAATTAATTTTCAGCAGACTGCAGTTTTGGTTTAGGCTGAGACGCTCAATTTTCAGATGATATTAAGTTTCAATTTCAGACTAATAAACCGAGAGAAAAGTAAACGTGCCTTTTGCATGGTGAGAATCTCCACGTTTTTTATGAAGCTTGTCATGGGCATGTGGGCATGTCCAAATTGCTGTCAGACAGTCTGCTATATATCTCACTACATGTAGACTTGAATTAGAAATCTTCAGCCATTTAAAGGAAAGTAATTTAGATATGGCTGAGGAGTCTTTGGGAAAGATAAACGACTTTGCATTCATCACATTAATAGAGTGACCATAAACAAATAGAGACTTTATAATGGAAGATGACTGATGGTTTAATTAGTTCAATATAGTAAAAATGACAAGTCTTGTGTTCCAGGGAGGCAGCAGGATGTCTTTTCATATTTTAAAGCATATGGATATTTTTTTTTCTGGAAGAAAGATATTCTTATTCACACAGTGGTCTTCTTAAAACCTAGTTCTACACAGTGTCTTTAATCATTGTCACAAATATTCCACTTCTTAAGTGGGCTTTGCTGTCTTCAGTCACTGTGCTAGTAAACTAGGAGGCTGTAATTTCCATTTTCATTTACCGACTCATTTAAGCTCCCCTAGAGAAAGAAAAGTGTTCTGTTTGTCAGGGAGACTGATGGAGGGATAAATGGAAGTTTGAGAAAGAGAAGATGGTCTACTTTGTCCATCAAGCTTTCAAACATCCTTGTTGTTCGTTTCACCTTCTCTACTTTTCTACCTATTTCAAATTAAAAATGTTGAAAATAAAAAAAAATACACATAAAAAACACACACCATACTGCAGGCACTGCTTATGTTCCTGTTAGGCAGCATTCAAAATCATCTTAAAGTATTTTCCACCATTTCCATTAGAAGTATAGTAGATAATATTGCCCATTCAAATTATGGGCTCATCCAAATAAAGGATGAAATAAAGGTGATTTAGTGGAAAAGGAAGTTGCTAAATTTTCCAAGTTATTTAGTCTTACTACAGCGTTTTAATGAAGTATTTAGGTAAATATGATCTCTAGGAGCCTATTTCAACCAATTATAAATTTCAGTAAGTCCTACTTACCCGAAAAGACTTTGAATATTAGTCTGATCATGTACTACATATGACAATTTATGAACTTGCTAAGAAAAAAAAAAAACAGAGAAATTCAATAGGGTGCCAAAAGGGTTAAGAACATTTTTACTTTAGCAGCTTTTGAAGATTAGATTTTATTATATTCATGCATATGGACTTTGGGCCTTCTCTATCATACTATGACTGATCTCTTATTTTGTGTATTGTTTTTCCAAATTAAATATAACCTCCATGTGAGTAAAGAGTATATTGCTTTTCCTATTTCCAGTTATTAGAAGGATGCTGGCACAGAGACAGGCTTCATAATTGCCCTTTCATTTAGTTTTGAAAAATTCCTTCCTTCCTTCCTACCTTTCTGAATATTGCATATTACTACTGGATACTTTTGAATCTCATTCCTTCATTGCCTTTCTGAGTTGATGTAACTGATGGTAACAAATAATATCTACATCTACACCTATATGATCTATATCATCTATCTCTAAATCTAAATCCATGTAAACATTTATTAAGCCCTCCTGTGTGTAAGAAAGACTATGTTAAGTATTGGAGATACAATCGATTAAAATTCAAACAACTCCTACCCTCAAGGAGTTTACATTCGAAAGAATTGTATTTTTATTGCTTTCTCTACTTCAATCTCTATCTTTCAATAGCATTTATACATCTATACTATCTGTATCTGTATCAGAACAGCTAGGTGGTAAAGTGGATAGAGTGCAGGGCTTGATGTCAGAAGACTCATCTTCCTGAGTTCAAATCTGGCCTCAGAAATTTACTACCTGCATGATGCTGATGAAGTCACCCTATTGGTCCCAGTTTTCTCATCTGTAAAATGAGCTGGAGAAGAAAATGGCAAACTACTCCACGATATTTACTAAAAAATGTCAAACGAAGTCACAGAGTTAGTTATAATTGAGAAACACCTGAACAATACTATACTGTAGTGATAACATCAATCAATATCCAAGTGTGCTTCTGTCCATATTTTCATGTATATTAGCATACATGCCTACATTCATATATAAATTTGGGAGGGAGACAAAAATTCTTGATTTGCAAGTACATAAAGATATGGAACTTTTGAAACTCATTCTATGGATGGAGATTGGTAATTTATATTTTTAATTCAATTTTGTTTTATTTTCAGCTCTAAATTTTCTCCTTCCCACTTTTACCTCCTATTCCATCATAAAAAAGGAGGAGAAACACAATGCAAAAATATATAATCAAGCAAAACAAATTTACATATTACATTTTTCAAAAGAAATGTGCCTCAAAGCCTGGAAAGACTTGTATGAACTGATACTGATTGAAAGAAGCAGAACCAAGAGGACTTTGGACAGAGAAACAACCGTAGTGAGCGAGGAATTTTTCTGGTAGATTTAGTCCTTCATAGCAATGCAAGGACCCAAAAATTCTCAGTGGACTTTTGAGGTAAAATGCTTTCCACATCCAGAGAAAGAACTATGGAATTAGATCGCAGAATGAAGCAGACTATTTTTTTTGTGTTATGTGTTGTTTTGATTTGTTTTATGGTTTCTCCCATTCATTTTAATTCTTCTATTCAACAAGACTATGGTGTAATTGTATTTAATAGTAATATATATGTAGAACCTATAAAAGATTGAAAACCACCTCAGGAAGGGAGGGGAAAAATATATTTAAGATATATGGGGGTGATTATAGAACACTGAAAATAAATAAAATAGCTATTTAAAAAAAAAAAAAAACAAAGGAAAAAAATGTGCCTCAGTCTACGTTCAAAGTATACCAGTTCTCTGCCTGAAGACTGTTTGTTTTGATTTAAGTCCTTTTCATATTTCTTCATAAATCTTCTGATATTGTGGTAATTCCTTCTCTTCATCAGAGTTCCTATAGCTTTCAAAGTTGTTTCTCAATCATCTTTATTATTATATGTATTGTTATCTCTGATCACTTTGGTTTTCATTATTTAATTCAAATATTACCAGGTTTCTCTCTAACCACCCCCTACACCATTTCTTACAGTACAATCATATTCTATCATATTCATGAACTTATGCACAGCTTATTCAATCATTCTCCAATTGAAAGTCACCCTCCCCCTAGGTTACAATTCTTAGTTATCATAAAAAATGATTCATTATAAATATTTTTTGTATATATGGGTTTCTTTCTTCATTCATTGACATATTTGTGATATAGACTCAGTATTGGTATTACTGAATCATACATCGCAGTTGCTTCTGGATAGGCTGAGGAAATATAAGAAAAATAACCATTCTATCTAAATTAATTTACATATTCAGTGCCATCCCCCTGCTATGTTTCTCACAAACCAGATCCATTAAACAAATCACAAGCAATCCCTTTAACTCATTCTACGCAGAAGCCTGAACCTTTCCTAGCTCTAACCATTCTCTCACTAATTTCCTCAACTATGCTCTAGCTCTCCCTCTTCCTGTTCCACCCATTCGGCAAACTCCTCCCACCACAGGCTCCATGTGACTCAGACTTATATGACTCACTCTTCTATGTGACCCAGTTAGGTAACCTGGGCCTATTAATGAGTAGGTAAAATCTCCTCATTTAAATTACCATAACATGTAGCCCCAAGATTTTTCATGTTCATTACATAGGTCTGTGGGGCAACTAGTATCAACAGAATTGTAACAGGGATAAAATAAAATAGCATATAAATCGATATCTTAAAGTGGGGCTTGAGCACCCCATCATTACCCTCTTGAATGAATGGGACCCAAAATGTTGGGGTAAGGGACAAAGTGATCTTCTTCCATAGCTACTTCCTGTTTAAATTGGATGTAAACTGTCCCTGCCCCAAGAGGTCCTATTTGAAGTTTCAGTTCTTTTATTTAAATTTAAATAATTTGTTTTCTTTTTTCAACAATGACTTCCATAAGTTTTAAATTTTCTCACCCTCCCTATCACCTCCTTCCCTGAGACAGCATGCAATCATATGGGTTCTACACTTACATTTTTACATCTTTTTCACATTAGTAATGTTGCATAGAAGAATTAAAACAAATGGGAGAAATCCTGAGGAAAAAACAAACCAAAATGTAACAGAAAAAGAATAGAAAAATAATGAATATGCTTCATTCTGTGTTCTGATTCCATAGTGTTTTTCTCTGGATGTGAATAGTATTTTCTTCAAGAATCCTTTGGGAATGTTTTAGTTTCTTGCATTGCTCTTAAAGGCTAAATCTAGCAGCAGCAGTCCTCACACAGTGTGGCTGTTACTGTGTATTATGTTCTCCTAGTTCTGCTCATTTAACTCAGCATCAGCTCCTATATGTCTTTCCAGGTTCTCCTGAGGTCCACCTCTGCATCATATCTTATAGCACAGTAGTATTCTATTGCTTTCGTATATCACAACTTTTTCAGCCATTCCCCAAATGATGGGCATTCTCTCAATTTCCAGTCCTTGGCCACCACAAAAAGAGCTAATATAGATATTTTCATACATTTGGGACATTTTCCCATTTTTATGATTTCTTTGGGATACAGCCCTAGAAGTGATATTGCTGGGTCAAAAGGTATACATTCTTGTAACACTTTGGGCATAGTTCCAAACTGCTCTCCAGAATGGTTGGATCAACTCACAGCTCTACCAACAATGAATTAGTGTTGCAACTCTCCCACATCTTCTTCCACATTTACCATATTCCTATTTTGTCATGTTTGCCAATCTGATAGTTGTGATGTACCTCAGAGTTGTTTTGATTTGTATCTCTCTAATCAATGGTGATTTAGAGCATTTTTGCATATGACTATAGATATCTTTAATTTCTTCCTCTGAAAACTGCCTGTTCATTTCCTTTGATCATTTATAAATTGGGGAATGAGGATTCAATTGTTTAGCTGGCATCGAGAGCTTGGTCAATGCCAGTTCCAGGGGAGGCATATCACAGTCATGGACAAGGAGTGACATCCAGTTTAAGCAATCAGGCATCTGGAGGGGGAGGGATTAAGCTTGCAGAAAACAAATCTGACAAACAAGATGAACAGACAAAATGCCGAAAAGGAACAAGGAGACAATAACAAGAAGCAGGGTTGATAATAGGGTTAGTCATGCTTCTGGAGTCCATGAAACAACTATCATAGCCTTATTCATTATTGCTTACTGTTTTCTAATTTGCAATTTTGAGGTCATCATTCTGGCTAGAGGTATACTTTCTTTAATCTGATCTGGGGCCTGGCCAACCTCCATTATTCCTGCAGATGTGATGATCTTACATACAATGTTTTCAGGAGAATCTGCAGGGGCAGTTCTCATCTCCCTGCTCAGTCTAATATCAAGCCCCTTTTCTCAATATGTTTTATGTAGTTCGTTAGTTGAAATGCCATCTATTCTTCCAAAATCTACCCTTGCTCTCAAGAGAGCAGTAAACAATCCACAGGCTATTACTCTTCTCTCCCAAGGAAATTTTCTTTTTCAAAACTTTTCACTATTCAAGATATCATTGTGTCTCTCATCCTTTGGGTGAATGGACTCAAAATGTCTGTGATATCCTGCTGAGGGGAAATCCTCAATTACCTCCCCAAATACTGTGGGCCCCCCTTGATTCTCCTGTTGTTCATCTGCCTGAAAAGCTGCCCACACATCCTTTCTCTTGCTACTTTGGTCTTCTAAAGGAGAGCTCAGCAAAGAAAGCTTCTCTTGCAAATTAGCTACCTCCTTTTCTGTCTGAGTTTTCTCCTCAACCAACTTGTTTCTACTTTTACACATAATTCAATGGCATGTTAGCATGGCCCAGAGTCTCCTACATAACCATGCCATTTCTTTCCCTGGTCCTTTGGGTATTCCCTGCAAACATCTTTCTGAATCTCTGGGTTCTCCCTTCTGTAGCCTTGGTTCCCAGTTTTCACAAAGCCCTGTGCCCATTCTCTTGCAAGGGAGGATAAGGCAAATCCTCCCATCCTTGAACATTCATTTCTCCCTCTGTCTCCTCTGCCTTCCTGCCTCTAAATAGAGGTCTGATATTTTTGAGATCACACTCTCATAGCCATTCGTAGTACCAATGCAATATTCACAACACCTACAGCAGCCATGAATATCCTGACACAGACAGGAGTTGTGAAATACCACAGACTCTCCACATTGAGGGGAGAACCAAAACATTTGTTCAGACACCAGAAAGTCAAATTCATCATAGCAACAAAAATCTATAAACAATAACAGTATGAAGAAAAACATCAACTCCAAGGCTTCCTCATGCTAGGCTTCTCACAAACCAACTCAATAAAACAAAATCACAAGCAAGCTGTTTCACTCGTGCTAGCCAGCAGCCTGGATCCTTCCTAGCTCTGACTGCTTTCACTAATTTCCTCTCAGCTCTCTTCTAGATCTGCCTTTTTCTGTTCTACACATTCAGCAAACTCTTTCCACCACAGACTCCATGGGACTCAGACTTATGTGACTCAGGCTCCTATGTGACTGAGGCAGTTCACATGAGCATATTAATGAATATGAAAGAACTTTTCATTTAAATTACCATTACATACAGCTAGAAAATATAATAACAAAATACATCTGGAAGAACAAAATGTTAACAATATCAAAGGAAATAATTTAAAGTAAAGCAAGGGAAGGTGGCCTAGGCATACCAGATCTTAAATTTTATTATAAAGTAGCAATCTTCAAAACTACTTGTTAGTGACCAATTAAGAGAGTGGTGAACTTGTGAAATAGGTTGGGTACAAAAGACAGAGCAGTGACACTAGCATTCTAGTGTTTAATAGTCCAAAGACTGCATATTCAGGGATAAGAATTCATTATTTGAGAAACACTGGTGGGAAAAATGGAAAATAGTATGGCAGAAACTAGGCATAGACTAACACCTTGTACCATATACCAAGATAAGGTCAAAATGGATTACTCAATTTAAACACAGTAAACTATAAGCAAAATGGGAGAACAAGGAATAATCCTCCGTGTCCGATCTATAGAGAAAGGAAGAATATTTGACCAAACAAGACATAAAGAACATTATGAAATGCAAAACGGATAATTTTGTTCACATTGAATTACAATATTGTTGCTCAAACCAGGCCAATAGAGCCAAGATTAGAAGCAAAGCAGAAAGCTAGGAAATGATTTTTACAGCCAGGGTCTCTGATAAAGGTCTCATTTCCAGAATCTTTATAGAACTGAGTCACATTTTTGAGAATATAAGTCATTTCCCAATTGATAAATGGTCAAAGGATATGAACAAGAAGTTTTCAGAAGAAGAAATTAAATCTATTGATGATCATATGAAAAAATTATTTAAATCACTATTGATTAGAGAAATGTAAATTAGAACAACTCTGAGATATCTTGTCACACCTATCTGATTGACTAATGTGACAAAAGAGGAAAATGATAAATGCTAGAGAAGATGTGGGAAAATTGAAACATTAATGCATTATTGGTGGAGTTGTCAATGGTCCAACCATTCTGGAGAGCAATTTAGAAGTATTTTCAAAGGGCAACCAAAGCCTTTATGACCTTTTGATCTAGAAGTATCAGAATAGGTCTGCATCCCAAAAAGATCATAAAAAAGAAAGGAACCCACGTATCTAAAAAATTTTTCTGTCAGCTCTTACATGACTTACATGAGCTATATAGACTTACATGACCTGAAACTGAATGAAATGAGCAGAACCAAGACAATACTGTACACAACAACAGCAACATTGTGCAATAATTAACTACAATGGAAGTTCTTTTCAGCAACATATTGATCCAAGATTGCAAAAGACTCATGATGGAAAATGCTAACCACGTCTAGAAAAAGAACTATGGAGTTTGAATGCAAATTGAGGTATACTTCTTCACTTTTTTTGTTTTTTTCTCTATTGTGGTTTTTCCCTTTTGTTCTGATTTATCTTTCACAACACAACTAATGTGGAAATATGTTTAACATGATTGCGCACATGTATAACCTATATTAAATTGCTTACTATCTTGGGGAAGGGGTGAAGGAGGTAGAGAGAAAATTTGCATCTCAAAATTTTACAGAAGTCAGTGTTGAAAATTATCTTTACATGTAGCTGAAAAAATACTTTTTGAGGAAAATAAACAAATTTAGAGTTCAGAAACTTAGAGATGTTAAGTGACTGCTCCACAATTCTGTATCTTACAGATGTGAACATGAGGGTTAATACTCAGTGTTTCATGATCTGATGTCCAAATTCCATTCATTACATTATATTTCCTCCACCAAATAGAATGGAAATAATATTTATATTATATAAAATGGAGTATGTAAATAATTATCATCTATGAAGTAAGACGTCCTCAAAAGAAAGTAAATTCAGTATATACAATTTGTGTGAGAAAATCTTACGAAAAACATCTAAAATCATACATGAAAGAAGTAAAGGATCTAAGTAGAATTTTAGATGGGAAAACATATAATACAGATGTGTCCATTAAGATTTTAAGAAATATAATTTCAACTCATCCTCACATTAAGTTTTCAAGAGAAGTGGTATTATTATTTCCATTTTTTGGTTGAGAAAACTGATTCAACTAGAAAATCAGTGAGTTGACCAGTGTGACACAGTATCTGAGGCTACATTTGAAAGTCGGTTTTTTCTCTCTCTATGTCCAATACTCTATCCATTGTGCCACCAGTTCCCTGATGGAGCAGAAGTACTAAGTAAGTAATTTGTCAGGCTTGCCCATCTAATTGTGTACATCGTAATGTGAAAGATAGTCTTGTTTTTCTCTGTCTAGATGATTAGACTAATCTTTTAAGTGGTTGTAGATTTCATTGAGAGTATCAATGACATAGTAATATTTAAAATTTTGATAAAATCAGCAAAGCATCTGCAAAAAAGAAAAAAAAAGCTTTGAGTGCCCTTATCATAATGAACGTCTTTTTTTTTTTTTTTTTTTTGGCCAAGCAGAATGCAAATACCTTCCAGTGAGAGATTTGCATTTACTTCATTTGCTTATTTATTTACTTGGTTTCTTTAAAAATTTTTGTTACATTTTTATTTTAAATCCCTGAGACCCAGGGGTAGTGTCTGACATGTAATAGACACTTGATAAAATGCATACTGGTTGGCATTATTATGTAGGGACAGACTTTGTATTGGTTTTCTTCTTCTATGAAACTGGTAAATACTTTAGGCCAGCATACAATTCTCTGCTTTGAGCCTCTCTACTACAAAAAACAATAATCATAATAATAACACTATATGGATTGAATGAGTTACTACCTATACCTTTTTTTTCTCTCTTGAGAGTATTTTAAAGTTTCGTTGGTTCTCTTTTCTATTTTCATTCTTATCACTATCTCCCAATGCTCCCCGCTTCCCTTTCAAAATGAATTGCTCTCCAACATGATAAATATACATGGTTGAGTAAAACAAATTCACATATTGACTCTGTCTAAAAAAAATTATTTCTCATTCTACACCTTTAGTCCTTCTTCTGCCATGAGGCACCAAGTATGTCATGAGTCTTTAGGAGAGAAGATTGATAATTTCACAGATCAAGATTCTGAAATATTTGAGAATTATTTTACTTTACATTATTATAACAATTTAAAAATTATTATAACAATTTAAAAATTATTTTCTTGTGATCATGTTCACTCAAATTTCCATCAGTTGATAGAAATATTCCCAGATTTACTTGAATTTATATTTTGCATTGTCTTCGCATAACAGTATTCTATTATGTTAAAAGACCAACATTTATTCATAACCATTCCAAAATCAGCCATTACTAAAATTATTACTGGTTCTTTGCTACAATGAAAATGGTGCTATAAATAATTTTTTTATGTGTGGTTCCTTTCCCTTAAGGGAAAGTCTTTGAGTCCTTTGACATACTAAGTCATATTATATTTATATGTATATATATATACATACACATGTATGTGGTATATAGTATTTTATTTCTACACACATATGTACGTATACACATGTACATACACATACATATATTCATGTATGTCTGTATATGTATGTATATATATATGTGTGTGTATATATCTGTACCTATATTTATATTTAGATATGTAGTCGGTTGTTGTCCTGACATCATCATTATAAGGTGAAATTTCGGTGTGTCTGACTGACTGATCAAACCAGTATGATCTCAGAATGCCCTACCACAGGTTGAGAACTGATAGTCCATATGAATATTTGGAGTAGATATCCCAAATTTGCACATCCTGCATTTACTTTGTGCTGTCTCCATTCTGCTTTGCTCAAAGAGCACAGCACCTTTTCTTATGTGGGCACGCCATGCTGAGTGGTCCTGCGCCACTGTCTCCCATGTTGCACAGTCGAATCCAGAATTCTTGAGACAAACCTTGAGAGTGTCCTTGTATCGTTTCTTCGGGCCACCATGTGATTGCCTGCCCCATGCAAGTTCTCCATAAAATAGTCTTTCAGAAGCGTATAACATGGTCAGCCCATTGGAGTTGTGCTCTCTGAAAGCAGTTTGAATACTTGACAGTTCAGCTTGAGTGAGAATGTCGGTGTCTGGTGGTACCTTATCATGCCAGGTGATCCTTAGCATCTTCCTAAGACAATTCCAGCGGAAGCGATACAGTTTCTTGGCATGGAGCTGGTAGACTGTCCATATTTCACAAGCATATAACAATGAGGTCAGCACAATGGCTCTGTAGACCTTCATTTTGGTAGTGTCTAATACCTCTTCTTTCCCAAACCTTTCTTTGGAGCCTCCCAAACTCTGAATAACTCTGACAATGCATGCGTCAACCTCCTTGTCAATGTGTACTTCCTGGGAAAGTACTACCAAAGTAAGTGAACGTATCCACAGCATTTGAAACTTCTCCATTTGTTGTAACCAATGCTTCCACACTATGGATGGTGTGGTGGTGACTGATGCAGCACTTGTGTCTTTTTGGTGTTAATTATTAGGCCAAAATTAGCACAGGCAGCAGAGAACTGATCCATACTTTGTTGAATCTCAGCTTCAAAGGCTGCACTGAGTGCACAACCATCTGTAAACAGAAAATCATGCACCAACACTCCCTCCACTTTGGTCTTGGCTTGTAACCTTTTCAAATTGAAGACCTTAACATCAGTACGTTAGTTGGCTTTGATGCCATGTTCATTCTCATTGAAAGTATTTATCAACATGGCTGAAAATATCATGCTAAAAAGCATAGGAGCAAGCACACAGCCCTATTTCACTCCACTGGTGACTGGGAAGGCACAAGAGCTTTGTCCATCATGAAATTATTGTACAATATTGATGAACTTCTCCAGGCAATAAAATTTTGACATAATTTTCTATAAGCCCTCACGACTAACAGTGTCAAAGGCTTTGGTCAGATCCACAAATGTTGCATACAGACCTCTATTCTGCTCCTGGCATTTCTCCTGGAGTTGTCGGGAAGCAAACACAATATCAACTCTCCCTCGGCCCCTTTCTGAAGCTACACTGAATCTCAGCTAATGTGCCCATCTTCCAGGTGAAGGATCAGCCTGTTAAGGAAGGCCTCTAGCAGTGAGGCAGAGTTGCACAAAGTCTTCAGCCTCAATTTCTCCTCCTGAGTCATCCTAGTCTAGCGACAGGACAGAGTCAAGACAGCTGGCAATGGCTCAGGATGCAGTGGATAACCTTGGCATCTTCGGTGTCTAACCAAATTCTAAGCACTCTGCATCGTCTGCTTCATCTGCCTTTATGGACACTGAAAAAAATTGTTCTCATCCTCCCATTCAACCAGATGAAGTCTTCACATGCTTGGGGTAGATGCCCCTCCTAACTCACCAATGGGTTTGAGAACCCTTAGTTATCCTCAACCTGGTTTGGCCCATCTGCCAAAATGGTTTACTGGGGTGTAGCTGCTGTCGTGCCGCAGCTTCTTGGAGCCACAGGTGAGAGGCAGAACAGGAAAGAGCCCTGAAAAGGGCTCAGCAAGGATCACACCAAAGGTACTAGTCCTCCCTGAACACATGCACAGCCCATATATGTAGTATTATCTGGTCAAAGGAGGTGCACAGTTGAGTGGATTGGGCTATAATTTAAAATTGCTTTCCAGAATGATTAGACCAATTAATCGCTCCATCTATAGTGGATTAGTTTCTTTGTTCTCCCTTAGTCTTTCCGACAATTGACATTTTTATTTTTTTTGTCATCTCTGCCAATTGATCCACAGGAAGAGAATTTATACTTCTCAATTGATTATTCTAAAATTTTCTCAAATAATTGTTTGTAGCTTGCAGTTCCTCTTTTAGAATATGCTTGGCTATTTTATTTACTGGGGAATGGCATATCTAGTCTGCTCAAATGATGAAGAGATATAAACAATTAATTTTCAAAATAAGATATGTAGGAGAAAATGCACCTCAAAATGGTATTTGCACAGGCAGTCCCTCATGCCTCTAATTCTTTCCTTCCTCACATCTTTTCCTGTCTTCTATGACTTCTTTTATGTCTCAGCTAAAAATTCCCCTTTTTCCAGAAGCCTTATCTTTCCCAGTATTAATATCTTCTTGCACAGGGCTACCCCCTAGCCTTGGTCGGGCTTCCTAACCCCAACCGTATCTCACTGGGCTACGTCCGGCCTTCGCTTGTACTTGCCCTGTCTCCAGGTCTTTGGATGTTTCCGGCCCCTGCGGTGTGGCCTACTGTGCAGCAGGGTTAGGGGAATCCCCTCCTGTGGGGGAGGGGAAATGACTACACAGAGCACCCGAGATGACCAGTGAACTTCACTTTATTGCTTACATCTCCTCCTGATCCTCTCCCCAACAGCTCCCTTATATCCCCAGCCAGAGCCCCTCCCATGTTTCTCCCCTCAGGGCAGAGCCACCTCCCGAAAGGTGGTCCCCAACATCCAAAGGCGGTCCAGAGCTTGGCCCCTAACATCTTCCCTCGGAGATTATCTCCTAATTTCCTGTCCATATCATGTTTGTAAATTATCTTCTTCACTATATTATGAGCTTCTAGAGATCATGTACTGCTTTTGTTTAAAAATTTTCATTATACACCTATTGTTAATACAGTACCTAGCATTTAGTAGTTGCTTAATAAAGTATTGTTGACCTGACTCAAGTACAGCAATATAAAATTTGGTCTTTTAGCAGGTTTTTTTTTCTCCAGAGCAATATCTTCCCCTGAAGAAATAAAAAAAAAAAAAATTCTGAAAGAGTATTTCTTTTAATGATATTGGCCCTTTGCCCCCCAGTATTTCATATTTCTACCAAACACCACTCAACAGTGATTAGTACCCTCACATCATCTAAACAATGAACATGACTTAGCTTTTACAAAGGAATATTTTCTTGAAAAGACATACAGGAAACCAAAATACAAAAATATTCATCCAAAAAGGAGTACACTTTCCAATACCATTTTGTCCCTTACAGAGAGTGGCTTCAAACTTAAAGTATGTATTACTAATATTCACTCCAATTTCACATTTAAGTATGGCATCCCCAATAAATGCCTTGTTCTCTCAGTTTGAAGATACTGCTGCAGAATTGAACCATTGCTGAACTGGGTCAAATAGTTTCCTTTACATGTAGGAGTTGGTTTATGAGGCTCAGCTCCTGCTGCTGTAGTAGTCTCTGTCACAGACTCTTGACACTCAATCTCTGGTATATCTGTTGACTTTTTGAAACTCAAAAGGTCATTCCATAGCCATATTCAAATAGTCCTTTACTTTTTGAGCAGAAAATTATGAAATATAAGAGACAGAGAAAATACAAGAACAAAAGTTGTACCATGTATTCCTACATTTATACTGACCAAGTGATAGAGGGTGTGTCTACAAAATTTAAGATCTCACATGTCACCAGAAAAGAGAAAGAGGTAGATTTGATTAATTAAAACATTTGTGTGCATACTAATTTCTACCACAGTTGGCACTTAAAAGTCAATTCAACAAGTTTTGATGGGAAAGAGACACAGACTACATGAGCATGCTCTGATTTGGTGAATGGGAATTTCCTTTATTTACCTTCATACACACACACACACAAATTGTAATTTGTTATATTTTATTTTCTGAAAAGTCTAAAATAAAAGATATAGAGAATTTATATACATTCACACACATCTGTATGTTTAAATAAAATATAACAAATATATTATTTATAAATTATACTGATATAATTGATATAATAAATAAATGTAAATATACACAGACTACATATTTATATAGACACTATGGAGATAAGAGGGAGTTTATGAGAAATATTATAAAAGTAGTATATTTAGTAATTGACAAAAAATTAGCTCTAGGGCTGAGAGAGTGAGGGAGAAAGAATAACAAACAGATTGTGGCTTGGAAAACTGGGAGGAAGATGGTGCTATGAAAACCAATAAGGAAATTAGGGAAACAGGAAGGATTGAGGGGCAGAAGACAATGAGTTCAGTTTTGAACATGTTAAGTTAAGGTCCAAATGTCAAAAGGCTAGTAGAAACGCTAGACTAAAGTCAGGCAAGAGGTTTGAAATGGACAAATAAATTTAAAAATTATTTTACAGAGATGATAATTAGATTCATGATAATTGAGGATATGACAAAACAATAGTAATTAAGGAGAAGAAAATTTCAGAGGATTGGGGGAAAACACACAGCTATCACAATTTTAACCTAAAAATCCAACAAAGGATATTAAACTGTGATCAGACAGATAGGCAGTGAACATGGAGAGAACTGCATCACAAAATTCTAAGCACGGAGTATTAGGATAAAGTGGATGATCGATAGTTCCAAAGACTTCAGAAAGGTACATAAAATATGAAAATTGAGAAAAGATCATCAGATTTGGCAAGTAAGTGATTATATGACAACTTTGGAAACATGTTTTAGTTGAATTATGAGCACAGAAAACGATTAGAGTTAAGAAAAGAAGTAGAGCCCCCAATTTTAAAAGAAACAGCAACAAAACACACCCTTTGTACTTGATGTAATCATGACTGCCAATTTATTCTTATATCTATCTCTTATTTCATCCAGAAATATACTCTTTCCTATACTTTCAAAAGTTATATTTTTTCATCCTCTTTTAATTTGTTTATGGTCATATATTATTCATTCATTATTATTACTCCTTATATTCCTTTTCCATTTGCATGTCATTGTGGCATATATTGCAAGTCGTTTCTATAAATCTAATTTGTTACAGATTTTTTTTCTGTTTTTCCAACAGTTTTTGTTAGGGAGATTTTTAATTAATAGTTTGTGCCCCAGTGTGTATAAAGCATTTTTCTGCTATATTCATTTCCTTCTTGCTACTTACTGTTAGAAAACCTTTGCATTCTATTCTTAAATCATTAACAAATGACTTTGCTGATAATTCCCTGGCAGTGCATGTGGAGATATGGTATTGATGGGTTGCTTCCTTTATACTTTTCACCTAATTATTTCATTTTAGAAGCTTGATATTTTATTTTTCTATTTGAGGCTTTTTGTTTTTGTTTTTTGCTTTTTACGCCTGGTTCTATAAAGTCATGCTTTGGTAATTTGATTGGTAAAACTGAAAATATGCAAATTATGTAGGTTTTTTCATTTTCATTGTTACTAATTAATGTAAAATTAGTATTTTTCCAGCTATTTGTCTTATATCTCTCCTTATTTTCTATTTTAGCAAGATATAGAAGATCTGATTATTCTCATTCTTAACCTCTTTATTGTTTATATTTTTCTTTGATTAGTCTAAGTCTGAGGGGATCATACTGAAGCATCCCCTAAAAATTTGCTATCTCTATCTCCACTCTTCTGTGCTTGTTTTTTAGTAGTTGCTTAATAAATGTATGTTGACTGACTATAGTTTTCCTTTAAGTATTCAGATTCTATGAAATTTAGTGCACATATTTTTAGTAGTCATTATACATTATCTATATTGCCTTTAAGTATAATATCCCCAATCACAGCTTTCAATTGTGTCTTTATTGTTGCTTTACTTGAGATGATGATTGCTACCGTTTAAAAAAGAAAAAAAAAACAGCTACAAAATTGCATGCTGTCACGGGGAGGGAGGGGGGTAGTGGGGGAAAGGTGGGGAGGATAAAATCTTAACTTTGAGGAAATGATTGTAAAACATTAAAAAAAAATAAAATTAAAAAAACAGCTGTGGAATAATTAATTATAATTTAGCCTCTGATTTTAATTCTGTGACTTTTTTTATGTTTCCAAAGATTTTCTTGTACAAAATTAAGTTTTATACTCTACTTTGTAATTCATTCCTCTGAAATCCTATTTTTCAAGTGAGTTTAATCTACCCACATTCATAATTAACTTGTTATGTACTTGTATTTCTCTGCATTATAGCATCATGTGATTTAACATCTTTAACGACTCTCCCACTTTCTGTTTAGAAAGAAAAAAAGGAAATATAAGGAATGGGATCATTATGAATACTTGGATAATACACTTCAATCCCTTCTCCTTTCATCATTTCCAGATCCCAATCAATTTTTCTTGTACCTTCTTATTTCTTTATATTCTCTTATTATTAATTTACCTCTAAAATTGATGGATTAGAAACCAATGGGTTTCTCTCCAAATCTTCCCTCTATATTAAATTTCCCTTTTCCAATATATTTGTTTGTTGAACTTTTTAATTGTACATTGTGTGTGTGGGATGGAGGGTGAGTGTGTGTGCATGTAGAGGACCCACCTTTGTCTAAGTGAAATACCTAAAAAAATTTGTACCTGATAAGACAACTCAATTTTTCTACACTCTTCTGGTGGATCACAGTAGTAAAGTACTAAGTTCCTCCATCTTCATTTCTTTCCTATAGTATCCTTTTCTGCTTTCTCTTCTGTCTTTTTCTAAAACCAAAATTTTAATTTTCCAACTTTATTTTTAATTAATTTCTTCTTTCATTGCATCCTTTCATTCTTTTGCTTTGTTATGTTTTTCTGAGAGTCCACAACATAGGTTATGTTTTCTACTTTCTGTTCTAAGTTATTTATTCTACTTCTATTTCATTCCCTTCCCCTTAGGAGCTTTTATTTCATTTTTTTCTCTCAGTCTTAAGAGTTCTTGTTATTAATTTTATCTGAAGCTTTATTTTTTTAATTTACTCTATCCTTTCCATTTAGCTCTTGATATTAACAAATTATATTCTTGTTCATAATATCTGGAATTTTCTTCTTTTAACATCACTATCTTGGTTTTGGCTGAAGATTTTGTGACAGAACCAAACTCTACTCCCTGTATCACTAAAGAAAGAGATGAACATGCCCTACCTGATCCTTTTTCCTCTAATATTTGAAAGGCTCATGTAACTCCTTTGAAATAGTACTGAAAGAGGGGGCCGAATGTTCATCTCTTTCCCTGTACTCTATCTTAGACAACAAGACCCCACCCTCTGCCAAAATCCATTGTATCTTTTGGTTGCCTAGGTCAGTTGCTAGCTCAAACCATGCTTAAAATCCTTTTCCTAGTACAATCAATACAATACAATCAATACCTGTCCATTTATTTTTTCCTGTACTGAATTTTTGACAGACAATAATTAGATTTCAGAGATTGCAATAGCCTCATCATCCCTCAAAGACCCTAGGGTATCTGTTTGTGTATCTTTGATGCTCTGGAACAGATAACGAATATCAAAGATCATGCTTTTTTCACACCTCTTGAAGGACTGTCTTAAACCTCAATCAGTTGAATGTAGTACCTCTTCATTGACCTAGGAGCTATGTTAGCTTCAAACCTTTCATTATTGATATTCAATCATTTCAGTTGTTTCCAGTTCTTGATGACCACATTTGAGGATTTCTTGGCAAAGATTCTATTGTAATTTGCCATTTCTTTCTATTGTGTGTTTTTCACATAAAGAATCTGAGGCAATCCTATATCACACAGATAATTAGTGTCTGAAGCCATATTTGAAATCAGGGCTTCCTAATGCTCTATCTACTGTTCCATGTCATTGCTCTTTTTACAGGGTCCTATTTCCTGCATTCATTTGCTGGGATGGAGACATATAGGTCTACTTGAGTAATTACAAGGCATTTGTTTTTCTTTTTCTTTTCCTTTTGTATATCTCCAAAAAGCCAGAACCAAGATCCCAGTAACTTCATACCCTATGTTGCAGAGATTTTATCACCTTCAGGCCGTTTCTGCAGAATTTTAGCTTTCATATTATGTAATTCTGTGATGGATAAAAGAACTTAGTGGTGTTTCATTTTGGTTTTATTTTTGGAATATGTAAGAGATAAAGGATGAAGCCATCTTTATAATCAGTGACCTTAATCTTTAGATGAATATCTCTAAGTGGCCTTTTAATGAACAACCTTCTAGTCCATCATTTAAACGACCCTATGGTGTCTTCCAACTCTAAGATCCTATTATTCTATGAATAATAATTTATATCTCATTGTTATATGGACAGTTCAATATATTTTCATTAAATGCATTATGTTATTTTAACCATGTTGAAGTCCATCCTCTTTTATGCTTATTAAAGTAGTAATTTAAGATCATTATGTACTCATAGCCCCTACACTTGTAAGGAACATTCATTCAGAGGTTCAAGTCATGCATAAATATCATGATTTCTTTGTATTTTCATCCACCAAATACATTATGAAATATGGATAGCTTCTATGCTTATCCCCGAGACTGAGCAGTTATAATGTTTCAATGCATTTATTTACCTCCATTCTATGTTTCTTTAGTCAGATATTCAGATATGTAAAAATGTGACAATTTATAATAACTCAATGTCTTCCATAGAATTATTGTGGAATCTTAGAATTGGAAGTGACATGATTTGTTACCTTGTCAAAGGAACCTTATGTTATTCTTTCTATACCTCTTGCAAGTGGTAATCCAAGTTTTACCAGAAAGAAAATAAAACCTTTATTACTCGCCTATTTATTACCTGCCCTTGGAGTCAAACATGTTTCCTTCTGCAGGACAGCCTTGTGAATATTTGAAAACAGTCATTATTCCCCATATTTTGTTTTCCTAGTGTGAAAATCCCAGTTCCTTCTAATAATTCTTATATGAAATAGCCCTATAACATTTTAATCACTCTACACTGGAAATTGTTTGCCTTGTTAACATCCTTCCTAAAACTGGATACTTTGAATTCAATATGACTGTGCAGATATGATCTGAGTAGAACAGAGAATGGAAGTAGTCTTCCTGAACTCTCTTCTTATGAAACCTAGATTTGTGTTAGTGTAGTCTAAAATGGCAACCAGGTGACTAGTGTTGAACCTTTCATTTTGAAATCCTTCCAAGGAAAATAGTACATTAACACCCCCATATCATTGTCATATAACCTACTGGCAATCAGTGTTTCCCCTATCTTCTACTTCCACAATCGAATTATTAATATCAATTGATGGTTTTCTTTTTTATTAGTTTTGTTCATTATTTGTTTATTATTCTCAAATTACATCATTACCTTCATCTTCATACTCTGTGTAATTGAGATTTTTTTAAAGTCCCCATTTTATCATATACTCCACTAGTTCTAGTTCTCACATTTATGGCATCCATGAATTTCATAGTTATAGAAGATATGACATTAGTCAGTACTGAAAAATTGGAATTGGCTGCCACTTTATTGATTTGATCACTGCTTCCAGGGCAGTATTGGTGCTACACAAGGGAGTTGCTGACTGGTTCCTAAGGGATATGAAACTGAGTATGTCTCATATCTGACTTACAGTAGATACCTGTTGAAATCTGGTCCAATTCTATTAATCAGTGATATCTTCAAATGAAAAAGAAGGAAATAAGAGGGAGGGAGAGAAAATGGGAATATATAGAGAAAATGGAGATAAGTTTATTAAAATATTTTTGAGAGAATTGGTTTGGGTAATAAGAGATGAGGGATTGTAGAAAATGACTGAACTTATTTTCGTATAAGGGAAGAAAATACCATAGAGATCTAGAATTGGTTACAAAATAAACTTGAACAATTTACATGGAAAACCATGTGTGTAACACATATACAGAACTAAAATAAGGTGCTATAACTGAATTGGCCATTCTTCAAGTGATTGCAAAGTAGCAGCAGTTTTAGCTATGATTTCAGATGAGAAAACAGAAGGGAAAATTACATTGTACTTAAAGGCACAGTAGAGAATGAAATAATATCATTTTACACACACATACCACACAAGATATATAAGTCCTTAAAGAAAAATTTTAACTAAAATACCAATCTACATTAATACTAAGACAAAAATGAAGGATTATTTTAACATTCTTCTGACACTAGAAAAATCAAATAATATAATCAAGAAAGAAATTATCCATCTCAGTTCTAGATGGAAAAGAGGTATGATACACCTGTAATGATTTATGAAGAGATAAGAGGTAATATTTATAAAATAACTCTCTAGTGGTTTGAAGTTGAAGATCTTCATACATGTTACTCCTTTGCATGGAGAAATACACCTGTTGCAGCATCACATGGCACTTTTATAGATACACACAGGCATAAACACACACATATATGCATACATACATACATAAGTATGTATAGATCAGGCCAAGACAATATAATAAAAATGACAATTCTACCTAAATTAATTTACTTGCTCAGGGATATTAAATAGTTTACCTGTCAGATCCCTGATAAGAGAACAAATCTGGATCAAACAAGAGATAAAGAGCATTAAGCATGTAAAACGGCAAATTTTGCTTACATTAAATTACATAGATTTTTTGCAAACAATAATAATGCAACTAAGATTAGAAGAAAAACAGAAAGCTAGAAAAAAATTAGTGAAGCTTATCTGATAAAATCTTTGTTTTTCAAATATAGAGAGAACTGAATCAAATTTATAAAAAATGCTAGCCATTCCCCAATTGATAAGTGATCAAAGGCTATAAACAGAAAGTTTTCAAACAAAAAAAATCAAAGACACATATAGTCATATGAAAAATTCTCTAAATCACTATTGACTGGAGAAACATAAATTAAAACAACTTTCAGGCACCTCCTCACACCATTTCAATTGCCTAATATGACAGAAAAGAAAAGTAAATGTTGGAAGTGATGTGGAAAAAATTAGGTACATCAATGCTCTGTTGGTGAAATTGTGAAATGATCCAACCACGCTGGAGAAAAATTTGAAACTATACCCTCAAGGTTATAAAATGTTATTTATCCTTTGACCCAGCAATTCTAATGCTAGGGTTATATTTGAAAGAGAGAAAAAGAAGAGAAAAAGTCCCTATAAGTACAAAATGATTCATAGAAGATCTTTTTATAGTGTTAAGGTATTTGAAACTGAAGGGATCTCCATCAATGAGGGAATGGCTGGACAACTTGTGATATATGATTATGCTAGAAGAAATGACCAGCAAGATGATTTTTAAAAAAGTGGGAAGATTTATATGAACTGATGAAGACTAAATTGAGCAGAATTAAGAGATCATTGTACACAGTAATGGCAATACTATATGATGGTCAACTATTGCTGTTCTCAGCAAAACAATGATCCAAGATATTTTCGGAGGATTTACAATGAAAAATACCTAATTCCAAAGAACAAATTGATGGAGTCTGAATGTATTTTGAAAGAGAGTTTTTTCAAAAATGTTCCAGGCACTGTCCTAAGTGTTCTTCTAAAAAAGAGAAAAAAGTGAAACCTTTCTTAGGAGGCAAATAAAATCATTTTCAGAGGAAATAAATCTAATCTATGCATCTCTCTCTCTCTCTCAATATATATATATATATATATATATATATATATATATGTATGTATATCTGTAAGTCCATCTAGTATTCCAAGTTTAGCAATTTGTGCTGAAAGCCTTGCCCTGCCTTTTTTCTGATTTTTTGTGAATACAAGAGGAGTATTTCAGATATCCACTTGTGATCCTTCGCTATTATCCATGAATAATCTTTTTTGTTTTTCTGTCATGCTTTTTTTCTTAATTCAGTGCTTTTCCCCCCATTTCTTGCAGACTTCCTTGGTAGTCACATTGTGATTTTCTCATGCCATGAATCTTGTCACTGTCCTCTTTGTGTTATTCACTTCCAAATCTTTGTAGAATACTGTTTTACATGCTTTGTAATCATAAACAAGTGATGGTACAAGACTGATACAAAAAAGTCAAGCCTTTTTCCTAGGAGAAGATTGAGGTTATAAAAAATAATTTTATAATTTCCTGAAGCGAATCATACTGTTTTCTCTCTGTTCAATTTCAGGCCCTGTTTAGTGTCTATTTAAACTGTCAGTTCCAGATACACATATTAACATACAAGATATATTAGTCTCAGAAAATATTTATATATATATATATATATGCAAGAAAATTTGAAATACCCACAACAATTTAATGTTTAACAAACAAAGAAGACATACTGCTGTGGAAGAGATTCTTTATTTTGCAAGTATTATCAGCAAACTCAAAAGCAGTTTGTAGGAAAATAGATTGAAACCAACCTTTACACCGTATACTACAATGCAATCTTAGTGAATAAACAACCTTAATTTAAAAATGTCACTTCAAAAAACGTGGAGGTCATGTCTCATGCAATATTATTTATAATTTGATCTAATTGAAAGCATGAATTGTTTCACTTACTATTTGTATCAGACTACTTAGCACAGTACCTGGGTGATTAGTAGAGGAAAGTAAAAAAACACCAATTGATAAGTAATTAAACTGTTTTGGCTTTATAGAATTTTTCTCTAAGTTTGCCTTGCAAAATTAATGAAAAATTTGTACCAATTTACCACTAAGATCTATTGTCTAATAAACAAGTCAAAGAATAAGAACAAATTATTCTCAAAAGAACAGAAACAATTAGCATCTTCATGAAAAAATCTAGATAACTAAAAGTAAGAAAAATGAAAATTAAAACAACTCTGAATTATTATTCCATATCCACGAACTTGGCAAAGATGCTGAAAGACAGAAATAATTATGTCGTTGTATGACAGTTGAAAGAGAATCAAATGCATGACAACAATATAACAGAGATCACACAAAATAAGCACATAAAGCAATATCTTAGGCTGGGGCTGGAACACAAATACCTCATCATTCCCCCTCAAATGAAAGGGAACTCAAATCTTAGGCTAAGGGGCAAAGATGTGATCTCTTCTTCCATAAATACTTTCTGCTGAAGGGCATAAAGCTGCCCTTACCCTAGGAGGTCCCATTTGAGAGGTCAGTTCTTTAGCTGGCATCTGGACATTGGTTGATGCCAGCTCTAGCGGTGATACATCACAGTTATGGGCAAAGGGTGACATCTGGCTTAAGGGAACAGGCATCTACAGGTGAAGGGTATTAAGCCTGCAGATAAAAAATCTGACAAACAAGTTAAACAGACAAAAAGCGGAAAAAAAAATAAGGAGACAATAACGAGAACAAGGTGGATAGAGACAACCAGGCTTCTGGAATCCATGAACACAGTATCATAGCCTAATTCACTGTAAACTGTTTAATAATTTGAAGTTTTGTGGTCATTGTTCTGGCTAGATGTATACTGTCTTTAATCTGAGCTGGGGCCTGGACAATCTCCCATTCTCCCTGCAAGTGTGATGAACTTGGATACAATGCTTCAGGAGGATCTACAGGGGCAGTTCTATTTCCTTGCTCAGTCTAATATGAAGCACCTTTTCATTTTGCGTAGTTCATTAGTTGCAATGCCATCTGTTCTTCTCAAATCTACCACTGCTCTCAATAGAGCAGTAAACAATTCTTTTCTTGTCAGTCTATTCTGACTTTTAATCCACTGGCTATTTATTCTTCTCTCAAGGAAATTTACCTCTCTAAAGTCTTTCTGTCTCCAAAATAGAGGTCTGATATTTTGTGATCCTATTCTAATAACAGGAGACAGTCCATGCAAAGTCACATGTCATGAGACTGTGGAATCTCTTTGTACAAGATAAGTGAAATTTTTTCTTTTGACCTTCTAAATGTGCACCAGGCAGATAAGGGTGACTTTATCTAATGCTATTGTATTAAACTCCTTAGTATTCCATGATTAATAGCCAGTTATTAGAATTATAATTACATGTTTAGCCAATTAATATCAACTAACCTTTATAAAAAGATATTTCCTTCAAAGTTATCACAATAATTACTAGCATTTTCCCCAACACTTTGGGATAGAATTTTACATATACCATCTCAGGAAATGGGAAGAGTGTATTCAAAACATAAAGCAGTTTTCCATAACATCAATCCCCATTTGGTTCACTTTCAAATGTAGTATGAATAATGAAAAGCACATATTTCTGCCACTGGAAAGGTTTACCCAGGTAGGAGTCTAGACTTTGAATGTTACTGTCTGGCTTCTGCTAACTTCTGTCCCAGCCTCTTGCTTCTATATTTCTGACGGCTTACCCTCCTGAACCTTTAAAGGTCACAAGGATATATCTTCAGCTAATATCCTAAAAGCATGAAAGAATAGACACAAGAAATACAGAAGGAAAGGAAATGCCCTTATTCTCAACTTTATCCTAACCTCGAATTAGAAAATAGCCAAGAACCCTCCCAAAATGGATACTTTCAGCAGTTTATGTGTATTAAAAAAACAACAGCAACAACAAAAACATATCAGAAAATACTGGAGTTAAAGTTGTCCTGGTAAACTGATATCTTTTGAGTGCACCAAACTTTCAATGTCAGAATCAATCAGAAAGGCTTATTTTCCTAACATGGTTAGCAGACTGGGATCAGTGACAGGACTTTTATATATGCTGCAAAGGTCAGATGGGAATTGCACCAGTTGAAAACATGCATATGATCAAAAGGGACTATTCTTATTGGCCAGTCTCTCATCATACACAGAAATAAGATATGCAGCATCTTGTGCGGAGGAAAGTTGGTCAAATAAAGCAGGATTATAGAGAGAGTGGAGTAGGGATTATAGATAGATATTTATCCATATAAATCTACATTTAAGTCTTCATCTGTCTATATCTATTATATTAGAAAGGTAGAAAAAGTCCAGGTTCTAAATATTTGTAAGGCTAACCAGAAGTCTTTATTTATCCTTGAAGAGTTATGGAGCAATGCAGTTCATAGAGTAGTTGGTGACATGGTCTGAGTGTAGGATTCATTAGTGTGGTAAGAAGCTTGAGGAAAAGAGAAAAAAAAATGACAGTTTATAACAATAGTCTAAGAAAGAGATGATAAATTTCTCAGGACAATGATTATTTTAGTGGGGGGAGGTGATTTATATGGAAGATGTGGAAAAAAGGTATGACAAAATTCGGTAATTGACTGAACACGTGGAAAAAGAGTTGGGAATTAAATATGACTCTGAGGTTGCAAAGCTAGCTAGATGATTCAAAGAATGACAGCAGCCTCAATTTAGAAAGCAAATTTCAGAAGAAAGGGTAAACTTAGGGGAGAAGATGAGTTATATTCTGGAAATTTTGTTTATGAGATTTTTATGTTGATCCATCTAAATATATATGGTGACTGGTGGTGCTGGACAGGAGTAAAAAGAGAGAATAAAGCTATACATAGAGAGAAACTGAAAGTTATCTCATAGAGAGTATAATGGAATCAATTAGAGCTGATGAGATTCCCAAGTAAAAGAGTGTAAAGAAATATAAAGAGAAGGACCAGGGTGGAATCTTGATGTATATGCAAAGAGACTATGAATGGACAGTCTGATAGGTAGAATGAAAATCAAGAAAGAAAAATATCAGGAAAATTTAGACATGAGAGAGTATGCATGAAAGGAGAGTGACTAAGAGTGTCAAATTCTGCAAAGATTAAAAAAAATAAGATTTAAGAAAGGGACATTGTATTTGAGTGTTGGATCATTAGTAATTTTAAAGATTTCATTACCAGTTTCAAAGAGATTGGAAGAAAGATTACAGACAGTTTAGAACTGAATAAGAAGACAAAAAGAGGAAGCACCAAATGTAGATGGATTTTTAAAGTAATTCAACTAATAAGAGGAAAGATTTAGGATTAATGTTTAAAGAAGTGTCAGGAGAATATGTGGGTTTGAAAAAGTTATTTTTAAACAATGAAATACAGAAAGTTATATATGATCTTCATTATCTCATTTTCTCAATTGATTCCACATAAAACTAAAAGAAAACATGCATGAAGAAATTACTTACCTTTAATATAGAGTATTTGCATATATATTCAGTGTTGATATATTTTGTTAGATGTTCCACCACTTTGACAGATACAAATAAATTTCTGATTTCCCTTTGGCCTCTTCTAAGTCCTTATTTTTGGAGGTGGCTTTATTGATGATAAAATCTTGTTCTGTCCTTTGGAATCATCTGTCTGTTTTTCCATGGCCTTTATGAAAGTAATGTTCAACATTAGTTGATATTTGTATTTTGCATAATTACAACTGAATACATATTTTTAAAGTTGCAAATCCTCAAACCTTATTTTATATACAGTTGCCTTTCTGGGACTAATTTTCTCAGTAGGTAATAAAAGCACTGTAGAATTTTGTTGAGTGAAAATTTCAAAACCATCTGCAGAATGAATGCTGTCCTGCTTTTGGTATTGTCATTGTTCTCTTTGTAATGGGCAAGTACACTTTCAATTTCTTTTTAGAACCTTCTTGGAAATTTCAGAGCCTTATCTTGAGATTAAGCAATTTGACAGAAACTCCTGTTGAGCAGAAAAAAATGCCTTTCTTATGCTTTGTGAAAAGTGAGATTCCTCTTAAAATATGAAAATTTATTTAGGAAAATGCTGCCCATTAAGGAAAACAAACTTTTATAAAGCAATCTTTAGATAGAGAGCTGTGATTGGTGAGACCAAATTATGATTACTCTTAGATCTGGTACTTCCAGAGAAATATCATGGCCTTGTGGAAAGAATGTTAGATATATGAATAGAAAATTTGAAAACAAATTTAATATTAATCCCTGTGTCACCTCAGGGTTATTATCTAACTTTTTTTTGACCTTTAGTTTCTATGCCCCTAAAATACACAGATTGAATTGGATGATCTCTTATGTCTCTACTGTGGCCACTATAGCCCCCCAAAGCCCATTGCTGGTGCTGTTGCTTCTTCTCTGCCACCACCTGAGGCCAGTCCTGGGAGGACCATATTCCCCTCTTGCCCAGCTGGACAAGCCCTCCCACACTGACCTTTGGAGTTTGCTTTGTCACTTACAGTTTGAGGGATCTGGGGCATGCCCTTCTGAGAATTCTGCCCCAGAGGTCTTTTCAGGTCCTGTTCCTCCCAGTGCCACGCAGCCAGGGCTGGGCTCCGCTCTACTCAGCTTCCGGTGAGATAGACCTTTCCCGTCGACCTTCTAGGTTACCACTTTCACTTTGTTGTTCTACTGCTTTAGAATTTGTTGAGTCATTTTTTTACAGGCATTTTGTGGGCTGTGGGGAAGTGCTAGAGTATATGCGACTTTCTACTCCACCATTTTGGCTGCTCCTATGATCCTGTTCTTTTCAGATATAAATTTATAGGATTTTATGTCTTTTTCATACTCATTAGAATATGTAATTCTTGAATATCTCTGCACTTCTTGAGTGTTTACTTTTTGAGTGTACTTGCAACCCTAGCACTCATCACAATGTCTGGCACATAGTAAACCCTTAAAAAATTACTGGTTACTAACTGGGTAATTATAGATTAAGCATTGATTTCATAGAGAGATATGCTATGGACATGCATTCTCAGGATATTCTGTCTTTTTTAAAAAATTAAATAAAATGATAACATCACCTGTCATGTAACTGACCTCCTCACCACTAATTTAAGGTAGTTATATGGTTTCCCCTTTAGCAGAAGGAGAAATAATTGTGTCTCATTTGAGAAAAATAGTTACTTTTCCTGTGAGCACAATGGTTTTTATATTAGGCCAAGAATTTTCCTTCAGAAGTAGATCTTGGCTGGATTATGCTGCTTGTCACTGTGACTGGATAGTCAGAAATAGAAGAGTATGTTACAGTTTGCTCAAGTGACCAGAACTCACAGCCACAAAAACAATTTATGACAGCATGTTGGCTTGACATGTATTCAAGATATCCAGGGGTAAGACCAAGAGAATATGATATTGGGATACAATAGGGTGGGGTTAGGTGGGCAAGTTCAGGAACATAGGGAAAAGCATCACTTTGAACCAGAAAAGCTGAAAAAGAGGTCGTTTATGTAGAAAATTAAATCAAAATAGATCATAGGTTGGAATTCTAGGGCTTTATAAAGTCTAAGGTTTGAAGGGTTAGGTAAAGCAGTATAAAAGTCAAAATCAATGTCTGGCAAGCTATACTGACAGAGACTTTCTTCCAAGCACCAATTTATAAATCAAAGATTTGTAGGACATTGAGTCTTGCCATTAGACAAGCCATTATTAGCTTGTAGAGCCATGAATGGTCAGCAAGTTTAGAATTAGGAAGCATTGTTGAAGAGGAATATCTTTTTTTATTAGGTAAGTGCTTTATTATTCTTTCGCCCAATAATAGACTAAAGACCAATAAAAGCTTAGAATGCTCTACCATAGGTTGGGCACAAATAATATGTGTGAACATTTGGAGTGGATATTCTAAATTTGCTCATTCTTCATTTTCGTTGAGCTGTTTCAATTCTTTTCTCATAGAGCACAGCACCTTCTCTGATGTGGGCATGACATGTTGAGTGGTGCTGTGCCAGTGTTTCCCATGTTACACAATCAATACCAAAATTCTTAAGAGAAACCTTGAGAGTGTCCTTGCATTGCTTCTTCCGATCACTATGTGAACACTGGCCCTGTGCGAGTTCTCCAGAAAACAATCTTTTTGGCAAGCATGCATTTTGCATTCAGAATACATGGCCAGCCCATCAGAGTTGCACTCTCTGAAGTAGAGTTTGAATGCTTGACACTTTAGGTAGAGTAAGGACCACAGTATCTGTTACCTCAACCTGCCATGTGATATTCAGAATCTTCCTAAGACAAATCAAAAAGAAGTAATTCAATTTCCTGGCATGGCACTGGTATACTGTCCAAGTTTTACAAGTATTCAACAATGAGGTCAGCACTATGGCTCTGTAGGCCTACCTTTTCTCACTTATATTTTCCTTCACAGCCTCTTAAACACTGTTTTAGCTCTAGCAATGCATGCATCAACTTCATTATCAATGTGTACATTCCTGAGTCCTCCTTAATAGTTCCCTATGTAGAGGTTGCTTAGAGAAAAAAAAATAGGGAGAGAGTCTGAAAGTGGTGATGAGGAAGAATAGGATATACCTACATCTCCTTTTGGCCTAGGGTGTCAGCAGTCATGAAACAATATGCATCTCATAATGATGAGGATGTCCAGGGGTGGGTTCATTAAAGATATCTTCTATGAAGGGAAAACTTCTTCCTATGATTGGAAGAAGATGAAAGGTATATGAGAAGAAGAGGTGTAACATAAAAAATAATTTTGCTAACAATAGTGCACAGTAGAAGGCAAGATCATTGTAGAGAAATGGAATGAGTCTAAAGCAGATGAGAAATGAGAGAATGAGAAGTGCTTGCTAATGTCATCACTTAGGTAACCTTTGAATCAAAATTGTTGAGAGAAATGGGAAAAGTTTTATTAACCATAAAGCAGTAGATTATTCTCTTCTCAGTATTAAGGGGAGCTCTGTGTTTTTTCCAACTAAGACATCAATTCAATTTTCTTCTACTTTAAAATTCTAGAAAATCCTGCCCTCAATCCTGCATCACCTTGCAGGAATTCAAAACTTGTTTAATCAGAGAAGTCATGTGGACTAATAAAAGGGAGTCAATCAATGAAACCCAATAGAGTGAACTTGGTACTTGGGAACCCACTAAATAGAGGATGACTGATTTATTCATTTTTCTTTCTTAAGCAGTGACAGATATCTCTACTCCAGTTTTCTTCTCTGATGGTGACTGATTTTCCTGGCTCAGGCAGAAAGGGGAGAAGACATAGTCCCACAATCTTTATTCGTGGAATAGTTTGAGAGTTGTAGTAGCTTGGGAATCCGGTTGGTGAGTTACATAATACCAATATCCTCACTGGTGATGATAAAGTGAATTTACTTCAAAACTGAGTGTGACATTAATAGGTAGAATTGAAAAGGAGAGTATTACAAGTAGCAACAAAGGCATAGATAAGTTTGGGGCCATATAAATGCAGTAGACTAGTTTTCTAATCCGTAAGTAAATGACTTCTGTAAGTTTCCAATTCCACTGGCCATGATATCACATTTAGAAAAATTCCATATATGAAGATCCCTGGATAGAGTAAAATCAATATCCTAACTATAGATTAGGAAACAGTTGCCCTTTAGAGCTCATAATAGTGACTGTGTGAACTCAGATTCCTTCAAAATGCCTTGGTAAAAGTTTCTTGAAAAAGCACTCTGATATTTACCATATATTTTTGGCCTGTTGCCCATACTGAAAACCATCTGTCTGGCCTCCTGAGTCATAATACAGAATCTGTTCTTTACCCCAAATGGCAGTTCTTCCACTGATTCCAAGGAAATGTTCAATATAGCAAAGAACATATGTCCATATGTGTTCTATCCTTGCCTCTTTCACTCAATTCCATGTTTTCTCAAGAAAGGCTTACCTATGAGAATCAGCAAGTATTGACCAATGAGGATAATTTTAGTGGTTTGTCAACACAAGCAGACAAAAATAACAAGACAGACAAGAAGAGTAAGACTATTTGGATTAGATTGACATTGGTATATTATTGAGGACTAAAGGGAATAGGTAATAGTACCATCATATTCTTCCTTATAATACATCTGTATTACTTTATTAACTTCTGTAAAGTGCTTAGCATATTGCCTGGTATAGTCCAAACACTAGAGAAGTGTTAGTTACTACTACTACAACTAGGCTCCAGGTTTTAATAATAATACTCACAAACCAAAGTTCAGAGGAGGATAGTCAGGATGATAAAGGACCTTGATTAAATGAACTGAGGATATGCCATCTGGAAAAAAACAAATTCTGGGAATGCGATAGGTGTCTTGAAATTCTTGATTTGTTATTACCTGACAATAATAAAAGGATTGTGTTGTTTTTTTTTTGTAAACTTGATGTAAGTGAAAACTAACTCTTCAATGATGAGTAATTCTAAAATAAAATGCCTGGTCTCAAAAAAGTAGTGGATTTTTACATGAATTCTTCAAACACATCAATAAAGTTGTAGAGATGATTCTTGTCCAAACATTATATAGGCTAGACTGGATCATCTTTAAGTTTCAGAAGGAATCTCTAATAAAATAAACTATAAATTGGCTCTTGGATTATCAAATAAACTGTAATTTAATCTGATGATTACAGAAAATGTTTTAAAGAGTAAAATCCTGATGGGGTAGAGCCAAGATGGCAGAGTAAAGCAGGAGCTGCTAGAGCTCTCCCCTCAAACCCCTCAAAAAACCTATAAAAATAACTCTAAACAAATTCTAGAGGGGCAGAATCCACAAAATGACAGACTGAAGCAAATTTCCAGGCCAAGAAAATCTGGAAGGTCAACCACAAGGTGTAAGACACCAGGTTGGGAACAGAGCACAGTTTGGGGTAGACCACCCTAGCATGGATGGAACTGGAGCAGGCTTTAGAGGACTGAATTGCTGGTGGCTGCTGCTGTGGATTCCAGACATCTCAAGTGCTAAAACCAGCTTTTAAGGTCAATGGTAAGGGTCACTCATCTGGCTAAGAGAGGAGCGTAGTCAAGCCCAACCCCAGTCCCAGCCCCAGCTCTGTCCCCAGGCCCAGGTCAGTGGCTGGGAAAAGGACCAAATAGGACAAAGAAATAGGCTATAAATTCCTACTTTCTCAGTGAAGAGGTATTTTCTTACATTATCAATGACAAGGAAGATCAAAACATACAACCAGTAGAAAACAAAAAAGCCAAAGCTCTTGCATCCAAAGTCTCCAAGAAAAATATGAATTGCACTCAGGACATGGAAGATCTCAAAAAGAATTTTGAAAGCCAAGTAAGAGAAGTAGAGGAAAAATTGGAAAGAGAAATGCAAGAAAATCATGAAAAGCATGTCAACAACTTGCTAAAGGAGACCCAAAAAATGCTGAAATAAATAACAAATAAAATTAGACTAACCCAAATGGCAAAAAAAGTCCTAAAAGACAATAAAAGCAAAATTAGCCACATGGAAAAATTAAAAAGCAAAATTAGCCACATAGAAAAGAAGGTCCAAATACTCACAGAAGGAAATAACTGCTTAAAATTAGAATGGAGCAAATGGAATTTAATGACTTTATGAGAAATCAAGAAATTATGAAACAAAACCAAAAGAATGAAAAAAAATAGAAAACAGTGTAAAGAATCTCATTAGAAAGACAACTGACCTGGAAAATGGAAGAAGGAGAGATAATTTAAAAATTATTGGAGTGCCTGAAAACAGTGATCAAAAAAGAGATATTTCAAGAAATTATCAAGGAAAACTGAGCTGATATTCTAGAAATGGAAAGAATTACTGATCACTTCCTGAAAGAGATTCCAAAAGGAAAACTCCTAGGAATATTTTAGTCAAATTTCAGAGTTCCAAGGTCAAGGAGAAAATATTATGAGCAACCAGAAAGAAACAAATCAAGAATTGAATCAGGATAACACAAAATTTATCAGCTTCTACATTAAGTGATCAGAGGACTTGAAATATGATATTCTAAAGGTCAAAGGAGCTAGGATTAAAACCAAGGAACACTTACTCAGAAAAACCAACTATAACATTTCAGGGGAAAAATGTAACATCAATGAAATAGAGAATTTCCAAGCATGCTTTCTGAAAAGACCAGAACTGAATAGAAAATTTTTCTTTCAAATACAAGAATCAAGAGAGGTATGAAAAGGCAAATGGGAGAGAGGTGGGGGGGGGAGAGAGAGAGAGAGAGGGAGGGAGGGAGGGAGGGAAGGAGAATATGCTGGGTAAGTTGAATATGAGGGGGTGATATCTGAAAAAGAAAATTAAGTGTTGAGAGGAATGTATTATGAGAAAGAGAATTGGAAAGGTAGAATGTAGTAAATCATCTTACATAAAAGAAGCAAGAAAGAACTTTTACAACAGAAGGGAAGAAAAGAAAGATGAGAAGGAATAAGTGAACCTTCCTTTCATCTTTTGTTAATCTGGGCAATGTATGTTTTTGTAAATATTCACCACTTCATTTAGACTGTCAGATTTATTGGCATAAAGTTGGGCAAAATAGCTCCTAATTATTGCTTTAATTTTCTCTTTATTGGTGATAAGTTCACTTTTTTCATTTTTGATATTAGTAACTTGGGTTTCTTCTTTTTATAAAATCAAATTAACCAAGTGTCTGTCTGTTTATCTATCTGTCTGTCTATCCACACACACATATACATACATATATGATACAGATATATATATATATATATATATATATATATATATATATATATGTAATTTGTAAAACCAGCTCTTAGTTTGATTTATTAGTTCAATAGTTTTCTTAAGTTCAATTTTATCAATCTCTCCTTTGACGTTCAGAATTTCTAATTTGGTATTCATTGGGGATTTTTAATTTGTTTCTTTCTAGTTTATTTATTTACATGGCTGGTTCAGTGATCTACTCTTTTCCCTTTAATCCATCTAAATATTTAGACAGAAAATTTTCCCTAAGTACTTCTTTGACTATATCCATAAATTTTATTCTGGTATCTCATTACTGTTATTCTCTTTGATGAGGTTATTGAATATTTCTATAATTTGTTGTTTGATCCACTCATTTTTAAAGATTAGATAATTTAGCTTTAAATTTTTAGTCTCTCTTTCCAAGGCCCTTTTATTACATGTAATATTTATTGTACTATGATCTGAAAAGGATACATTACTATTTCTCCCTTTCTACATTTAATTGTGAATTTTTATGCCCTAATCCATGGTCAGTTTTTGTGGAGGTGCCATGGACTGCTGAGAAAAAAAGAAATATTCTTTTCTACCCTCACTCAGTTTTCTCCAGAGGTCTATAGTATGTAACTTTTCTAAAATTCTATTCATCTCCTTAACTTCTTTCTTATTTATTTTGTGGTTAGATTTATCTAGGTCTGTGAGGGCATGTTTGAGGTCCTTTACTAGTAGAGTTTTGCTGTCTATTTCTTCCTGTAACTCCCTTCACTTCTCCTCTAAGCCTTTGGATGCTATACCACTTGGTACATAGATGTTTAGCATTGATATTACTTCCTTGTACATAGTACATTTTAGGAAGATGCAGTTTCCTTTTTTATCTCTTTTAACTATATCTGGTTTTGCTTCTGCTTTGCCTGAGATCAGGATCATTATTTCTCTTTTCTTTTCATTTCAGATAAGCATAACATATTCTCCTCCAGCCTTTTACCTTTGCTCTTTGTGTGTCATTCTTCTTCAGATGTGTTTCTTTAAAACAACATATTGTAGGATTGTGTTTTTTAATCCACTCTGCTATTCACTTACATTTTATGGTAGAATTGATGCCATTAACATTCACAGTTATGATAACTAATTGTGTATTTCCCCCATCTGATTTTTCCCTGTTCATACTTTTCTCTTTCTTTCTACCCTTTCCCTATCCACAAGTGTTTTCCTTCTGACAATTATCTCTCTCAATCTGCCCTCCCTTATATCAGTCTCCCTTCCATTTCTTTCCCCATTCCCCTCCCACTTCGTAATAGGGTAAGACAAATGTCTATACTCAACAGAGTGCGTATTTTATTTCCTCTTTGAGCCAAATCGAATTTGGCTCAAATCCACCCTAAACTTCAAACAATTCTCACCACTCTTTTCTTTCCCTCTGTTGTAATATGTCCTTTGCAACTCTTCATATAATGGAGTTTATCCCATGCTGCCTCCCTCTTTCCTCTTCTCCCAATACAACCCTTTTTTCTCATCTCAATTTTCTTTTTCCCTTTGATCCTTTAATGTAGAAGATGTTAAGTCCTGTGTAATCCTTATTGTCACTTCTTTATCTTTGAATTCTTTCTTTATGACTGCCTACAGTATTTTTCCTTTACCTGATATTTCCAAAATTTGGCTCAGAGATTTCCTTAGGGTTTTTATTTTAGGATATCTTTCAGGAGGTGATAGGTGGATTCTTTCAATGACTCTTTAACCCTCTGGTTCTATGATGTCAGTGCAGTTTGCCTTGATAATTTCTTGAAAAATGCTATTCACCCTTTTTAAAAAAAATCATGGCTTTCAGGTAGTCCAATAATTTTCTCTTAAAATAATTCATTTTAATTTTAAATTAAAATACAGAAGAAGAAAAGAAAAAAGAAACAAACAAATAGAAAATAAGAAAAGAAAAAAATTGTCATGTGCATACCAGAACTTGAGAGTGCATTCAAAATGTAAAACAATAAATTTCCATTTTAAGAAAGCCTATATAATAAATACCACACATTGTATTCAGATCTGTCTAGCATTTCTTTACTTAGTTACAGATTTTATTTTATTCTCTGCTGTGTAATTTTTATTTACGTGTGTATTTGTGTGATTTGTGTATGTGTGTATATATATACACACAAATATTATTCATATGTTATTTGTGTGTGTATATATGCATACATATATGCGTATGTATATATACATACACAACTACATGGAAAATATAGACATAAAGATAGACATAGAGACATACACATACATATACATAGATATCTATTCATACACATATACACACATGTATTTATATGCATATTTCTAAGACTGTGCTTTTTAAATTTGTGCTCTGTTTCTCTGAAGGTGGATAAAATCTTCCTTCATAAATACAAATCTTTCTATAGTTTTCTAAATCCTCCAACTCATCATTTAATATATCACAGCAGTATTCTGACTTAACACTGTCTAGTTGTTTTAAATAATCTGAAACAATATTGATTAATTTGACTGAGATATAGTCGTTTCCTTAACTTTTATTTTGATTAAATTTCATTTGGCTTCAACTTTTACTAAGATCATCATTGCTACCCCTGCTATTTTCCCCCTAATCAATTCTAATCCTGCTTTTGTTTATATCTCTTACTTCCTATTCCTCCTCCCAACTCCTCTACTTCTACTTATTACCTTGTCCTCCTCTTACTTAACCTTCCCCCTCCAGGGATCCCTCCCATATCCTTCTCCGTCCTTCCTTCTTGTCCTCTTGCTTTTACATGAATTTGGAAGACTGACTCTAGCCAATCAGATGCCACGTAGAACTGTTTATAAAAACAGGAAGAACTGAGAGAAACACATGTGAAGAGAGGCAAAGATGAAGGGAAGAGCAAGCATTGAGAAGAAGAGAGCTGAGAGGAAAACAGTGAGAGAGGAGACAAAGACCTCCGATAGCAGAGAGGAAGACATCTGATTGGTTGATTGGTTGGATGTTGTCCTTTGTCTTTGAAAAGGACCAAATGATTTCACCATGATAAAGTGATGTTTCAGGGTGTCTGATTGTGGTTAATCAGAACAATATGAGCTCAGAATGCTCCACTACAGCTTGGGCAAAAATAGTCCATGTGAATATCTGGGGTGGATATCCCAAATTTGCACATACTGAATTACTTTGTGCTGCTCAATTCTGCTTTACTTAAAGAGCAGCGCACCTTTTCTTATGAGGGCACACCATGCTGAGCAGTCCTGTGCCAGTGTCTCCAATGTTGCACATTCAAATGCAAAGTTCTTGAGAGAGACCTTAAGAGTATCCTGGTATCGTGTCTTCTGGCCACCATATGATCACCGGCCCCATGGGGGTTCTCCATAAAATAGCCTTTCTGACAAGTGTACATTTTGCTTTCAAACAACATGGCCAGCCCATCAGAGGCTGCATTGAGTGCACAATCATCTGCAAACAGAAAATTATGCATCAACACTCCCTCCACTTTGGTTTTTGCTTGTAGCTTTTTCAAATTGAAGAACTTACCATCAGTACAGTGGTTGACCTTGATGATGTGTTCATCCTCATTGAAAGCATTTGTCAACATGACTGAAAACATCATGCTAAAAAGCATAGGAGTAAGCACACAGCCCTGTTTCACTCCATTAATGACTGGGAAGGCACAAGAGCTTTGTCCATTATCCAGAACTCAGGCAAACCTGACATCATGAAATTGACATACAACATCAATGATCCACGGGCAACCAAATTTTGACATAAATTTTCCACAAGCCCTCACCACTAACAGTGTCAAAGTCCTTGGTCAGATCAACAAACGTTGTGTGCAGAGCTCTGTTCTGCTCCTGGCATTTCTCCTGGAGTTGTCAGGCAGCAAACACCATATAGACTGTTCCTCAGCCCTTTCTGAAGCTACACTGGCACTCAGGTATGTGACCATCTTACAGATAAAGGATCAGCCTATTAAGGAGGACTCTAGCAAGAATTTTGCCAGCATAAGTAAGAGAGAGATCCCCTTGTGATTGTCACAGGACAGCCTATTCCCTTTACCATTAAAGAGATGGACAATGGAGGCATCCTTAACTCCTGGGGGATAACTTTCTCTTGCCATATAACCTGGAAAATTTCAATCAACTTTTGTATGAGTAATAGTGTCCCTACCTTGTAAATATCAGCTGGAATAGAATTAGCACCAGGTGCTTTGTCACATGAAAGGAACCTAATAGTCCTCAAAATCTCTTCTTCAGTTGGAAGTTCAGTTAAGGAGGGATTGACTTCAACCTGAGGTAAACAGTCAATGGCCTGAGAATTGATTGAGGATGGTCTTTTAAGAACACTATGGAAGTGTTCAGCCCATCTCTCTAGGATCATATCCTTATCACTAATCAGTGTGGCTCCATCAGCACTGAGTAGTGATGCACCATAATTTTTTCGGTCCATAACTGGCTTTCAGGGAATCATAAAAGCACTTTGGATTGTTACTATTAACATAAAACTGAATTTCACCTGCCTTCTTACTGAGCCAGGAATCCTGCATCTCTCCAAGCTTTTCTTGTACTTTGTTTTTGATGGAATTAAATGCTGCCTTCTTTGAGGTGGATGAACTATCCTGCTGGTAAATCCTGTGGATTTGTCATTTTTCATTTAGCAGCTTCTTAATTCCCCTATCATTTTCATCAAACCAGTCTTGGGGAATCTTCTGACCCAGATGAGCAAATGCAGTGTTGTACACAAATCTCTGAATGCTTCCCACTCCTTTTCTACTCCACTGTTATCAAATGTCTGTTGGATCAACTTTCCCTCCAAGTCAGCAGCAAACTGTTTATGCTCAGAAAAGAGCTCTAATTTGTTGACATTGATTCTTCTGGTAGTCATTTTTGCCTTGGTGTTGGCGCTTTTGATGAATAGGAATATTTAGCTTGGAAAGGATGTCTATGATCAGTCTAGCATTCTGCATCACACATTGCCTTTGTCACTCTCACATCTTCTCTGTCTCTTTTTCCTTACCATCACATAATCTGGTAGATGCTAGTGTTTGCTGTGAGGGTATATCCATGAAGTTGTATTGAGTTTAGGTTAGGGCAGTTAGGTGGTACAATGTGATAGAGCACCAGAGCAGGAGTCAGCAGGACTTGAGTTCAAATCTCACTTCAGACACTTGACACTCACTAGCTGTGTGACCTTGGGCAAGTCACTTAACCCCGATTGCCTCATCCTGGATCACTTCCAGTCATCTGATGAATATCTGGTCACTGAATTCAGATGGCTCTGGAGAGAAGTGAGGCTGGTGACCTACACAACCCTCCCTTACTCAAAATAAAAATCAACTGCAAGTCATGTCATTATTTCTCTGGTGCCATGGTCTTCTTCAGCAATGAAGGACAAATATACACAGACATTCCATTTAGGTAAACAGAAGACAGTGTTGATTATGAGGTTATATTATGCACAAGTCTTCAGAAGTAAATGACCATGGCATTTGTTGTTTCCAACTCCATTCCTTTTTAGGACTCCCTGCCATGTCTGGGAATCTGACCCTACTCTAGCATTAGAGTAATTATGAGGCCAGAATTATGAGTTTGCCCGCTTTTGGCATATTTATGATAAGGGTCTCTAAGTCTTCATAAAATTTTTCTTTGATTTCATCAAGGTTTGTTATGGTGGGAGCATAGTCCCTGATGATGGTGGCATGGCGTTTTCCTGTGAGTGGCATTCGCATCATCATAAGTTTGTCATTCACTCCTTTTGGCAGGCATGCCAGCTTGCTGATTAGTTTGGTTTTGATCGCAAAACCCATGCCAGCTTCATGGCTCTCCCCTTCACTGCATCTGGTCCAGAAAAAGGTGTATCTAGCTCCAACCTCAGTAAACTGGCTTTCATTTGCCAACCTTGTTTCACGCAGAGTTGCTATTTGGATGTGAAACCTGTTGGGTTCTCTTGCAACAAAGCAGTTTTCTTTTAGGTGTATTGGATTTTGTGTTGTTTATTAGTGTGCACATGTTCCTTATGCTGATGGTGAGTGGAATCATCTTTGCAGATGTTTTCGTACATCTTTTTGTGTTTTGACCACATAGTGGGATTCCCAGCCTGCCTTGGTAATCAGGCCAGCGTTGGGTAAACAGGCAATGTTTAGGGCACTTTTTTATAGCCCCCTTCCTCACACCAGGAGGTGAGCAGTGTGATCTTTAAGAAGCTGCTCAGACACCCAGGGGTCTCCTGAGTCCCACTGCTGTTTCCAGTGAGAAACAAAGCTATAGCTTGGGCTGCCTGTATGCAGGGTTGTGACTACAGCTCTCATTGTATCTGCACCTACTGCTTCATCACTTTCCTGTCACCACAGGACTTTGAGGAATAATAATGAAATGGTATGATGATGTCTTTTGATTCATTTGTAAACTGGATTTAAGTGAGGCAGAGTTGCATGAAGTAGTCAACTTCACTCTCTCCTCCTGAGTCATCATAGTCCAGTGGGAGGACAGAGTGAAGATGGCTGGCAATGTCTCAGGATGCAGTGGATGACCTTGGCATCTTTGATGTCTATCCAAGCTCTAAGCATTCCACATTTCCTGCTTCTTCTGCCTTTGTGGTCTTTGGAATACATTGTTCTCATTGGCTCATTCCATCAGAGGAAGTCTTCACATGCTTGAAGCAGACACCCCTCTAATTCACGAATGGGTTTGAGAACCCTTGGTTACTCTCAATCTGGTTTGGTCTGTCTGCCAAAATGGTTTACTGGGGTGTGGCCACTGGGCATGCTGTAGCTTCTTGGAGCCATAAGTGGAACAGGTGGAAACTAAAGTGGAACGAGCCCCCAAAATGGTTCAGCAGCCATTACACCAAAGATACTGGTCCTCCCTGAACACACCCTGCACCCAAAGACCTCTGATAGTGGAGAGGAAGACCTCAGAGTTGAGAGAAAGACCTCTGAGTGCTGAGAGGAAGCCCTCTCCCGTATATATGTGTTAATTTCTCAACTTGAAGCCCTCTCTATTGGTCTGTGTTGATTTCTCAAACAGAAGCCCTGTCTGTTGGTCTGTGCTAATTTCTCAGCTAGAAGCCCTGTCTGTTGGTCTGTGTTGATTTCTCAGACAGAAGCCCTGTCTGTTGGTCTTAATCAGTGAATGGCAATGTTGCTGCTGGTGATTTGTGCTAGTATTGTTGTTGCCTTTTGTTTTTGTCAATTGTAATTTTGTTTGTTTTGCCAATTGTGGTTGAGCTTTGTTTCCCCAGAGACACAAACTGCAGGATGGAACATTCCCCTTTGACTGACACATGGAAGAGGGGCAGAGAGCTGCCTACGTGTGAATCCAAGTGAACTCAATGTAGTTTGATCCTTGGAATAATTCACAACAGTAGTCTTCAGGTGTACTCTCTTGATTGGCTTTACCTGTATACATACATACACACATGTGTATATGTATATATATATTTACATGCATACACCTATACCCATGTATGTGTACATATATATATACACACATGTATGTGTGTATATGTTGTTTCCTATTAGCCTATTAATCTAGACATCCCTCTATACCCCACTTTATCTTCTTCCCTCACTCTCTTTGTAAATTTAGAAGACTTTATTTCCTTCTAAATGTATATATTCTTTTCTCTTTAACCCAGATCTGTTTTGAGTAGGGTTTACTCTAAAAATCCTTCACCCCTCCCTATTCCTTTAGTTCTTTTGTTTCTTTCTGAATTTGTAAGTCTTCTATACCATTCTAGATATATAGGTATTTTCCCCTCATTAACCAACTCCTGATAAGAGCAGGGATCATGAACTACCAAACCTCATCCCCATCTAATTCCACTGGGTTATTTGTATAAGATGACTATTATTTTTACTTTTCCCTAGATTGTATTACTTTTGAAAATCTCATCATCCTGAGCTCTGCTCCAATATTTCTTTCAAATTACTCAATTATTAACAACAATGTTGGCATACAGTGTACATTTGCTTGTATAAAAAGTAGACAGTTCCACCTTATTGAGCGCTTTTAATTAGATATTGATGTTTTCATGATATTTCTGTTAGATCTTGTATGAAATTTTTCCATAAAGTTCAGGTTTTTTGCAATAAAATTCTTAAAATGTGTCAACTCATTGAATGTCCATTTATTTTTCATTCAGGATTATGGTTATCCTTGCTGGGTATGATATTTTCTGCCCTAATCCTAGTTCTTTTGCTTTTTCACATATATTGTTTTGAAACCTGTGGTCTTTTAATGTAGCCACTGCTAGAGTTGCGAGATTTTTTTTTATATTTTTTTAATATAAATTTATTTATTTAACTTTTTACATTGATTTTCACAAAATTTTGGGTGCCAAATTTTCTTCCCTTTTATCCCATCCCCCCATCCCAATACACCAAGCATTCTAATTTTCCCTACCACCAATCTACCCTCTCTTCTATCATCCCTCCCTTCCCTTGTCCCCATCTTCTCTTTTGTCCTGTAGGGCCAGGTGACTTTCTATTCCCCATTAACTGTATTGCTTATTTCCTAGTAGCAAGAACAATACTCAACAGTTGTTCCTAAAACAATGAGTTCCAAATTCTCCCCATCCCTCCCTCCCCACCCATTCCCTTTGGGAAGGCAGGCAATTCAATATAGGCCATATCTGGGTAGTTTTGCAAATGACTTCGATAATAGTCATGTTGTGTAAGACTAACTGTATTTCCTTCCCTCCTATCCTGCCCCCCATTGTTTCTATTCTGTCATTTGATCCTATCCCTCCCCGAGTGTTGACTTCCAATTGCTCCCTCCTCCCATTGCCCTCCCTTCCATCATCCCCCCCACCCTACTTATCTCCTTCTCCCCCACTTTCCTGTATTGTAAGATAGATTCACATAGAAAAAGTGTGTGCATTTTATTCCTTCCTTTAGTCGAATGTGATGAGGGTAAACTTCTTGTTTTTTTCTCATCTCTCCTCTTTTTCCCTCCACTAAAAAGTCTCCTACTTGCCTCTTGAACGAGAGATAATTTACCCCATTCCATTTCATTCTCTCTCCTCCCACTACATTTCTCTCTCATCATTTACCTTAATTTCTTTTAAGATATGATCCCATCCTATTCAATTCACTCTGTGCTCTCTCTCTGTATGTGCATGTATGTGTGTGCACATGCATGTATATATGTGCGTGTGCATGTGTGTATGTATGTGTGTGGTCCCACCAACTACCCAGATACTGAAAAGTTTTAAGAGTTACAAATATTGTCTTTCTATGTAGGAATGTAAACAGTTCACTTTTGGTAAGTCCCTTATGACTTCTTTTGCTTTTTACTTTTTCATGCTTTTCTCATTCTTGCTTTTGAAAGTCAAATTTTCTTTTCAGCTCTGTCTTTTCATCAAGAATGCTTGAAAATGGGGCTGGAGCCAAAATGGTAGAGTAGAGGGACTCACGTATGCTAGCTCCGAACCCACAGTCCATGTATTTCCTGCGAGAACTCCCCACGAATTATGGAGCACTTTAAGGCACTCAGAAACACAGTAGAGGGGATTTCCATTCCAGAGAGCCCTGGAGAGCTGTCCCCAGGGGTCTGTCACTCCACGGAGAGCGGAGCCCACCCCTGAGCTGCCCTGGCCCCGCGGTCCCAGAGGAGCAGATCCAAGCAGGCTTCGGGGATGGAACCTCCAGCAGCCAGGAGGGTCCCTCTGCCCACAGATGCTGCAGGTCAGTGAGAGAGATGTCTGGGCTGGCCAAGAGGGGAGTGGGGTTTCTCTGTGACTCAGGCTCCCTCAGGAGGCAGCGGCAGAGGCAATGGCAGAGGGAGCGGCAGAGGCAGAAGCAGAGGCAGTGGCAGCAGCCCGGGACACCCCGAGCAGGGAGTGTCTCCATTGCTGAGGGTCTCTGCATAAACCCCCTGAGGGAACTGAGCCTGGGAGGCGGCCCTGCCCCCACCCGAGCACCAGAATTTAAGCTCACATTGAATAGAATCCGTGCCTGCCACGGAAAGCCCATTTGAATCCCAGACCCCAAGCACTAGATGGGTGGATCTAGGCAGGGGTGGACAGGAATCTCAGAACTCAAGTAACCAGCTGGAAAAATGCCCAGAAAAGGGAAGAAAAATAAGACTATAGAGAGCTACTTTGAAGGGGTACAGATGTTCCCACCTTTCAGTTCTGAAGACGAGGAACTATTCTTACCATCAGGGAAAGACGGGGAGGGTGGGACCTCTGTATCCCAGACATTCCAGGTGGATGTCTGGTGGGCTCAGGCCATGGAAGTGCTCAAAAAGGATTTTGAAAATCAAGTTAGACAGGTGGAGGAAAAACTGGGAAGAGAAATGAGAGAGATGCAAGAAAAGCATGAAAAACGGGTTAATAGCTTGGTAAAGGAGACCCAAAAAAATGCAAAAGAAAATAACACCTTGAAAAATGGGCTCACTCAATTGGCAAAAGAGGTTCAAAAAGCCAATGAGGAGAAGAATGCTTTCAAAAGCAGAATTAGCCAAATGGAAAAAGAGGTTGAAAAGCTCACTGAAGATAGTAGTTCTCTCAAAATTAGAATGGAACAGATGGAGTCTAATGACTTTCTGAGAAACCAAGAAATCACAAAACAAAACCAAAAGAATGAAAAAATGGAAAAGAAAGTGAAATATCTCATTGGAAAAACAACTGACCTGGAAAATAGATCCAGGAGAGACAATTTAAAAATTACGGTCTTTCAATGAAACGGAAGACTTTCAAGCATTCTTGATGAAAAGACCAGAGCTGAAAAGAAAATTTGACTTTCAAACACAAGAAAGAGAAGAAGCATGAAAAAGTAAACAGCAAAGAGAAGTCATAAGGGACTTACCAAAAGTGAACTGTTTACATTCCTACATGGAAAGACAGCATTTGTAACTCTTAAAACTTTTCAGTATCTAGGTAGTTGGTGGGATCACACACACACATACACACATATGTACACGTGCGCTTGCACACACATATACACATGCACGCAAATACAGAGACAGAGAGCACAGAGTGAATTGAATAGGATGGGACCATATCTTAAAAGAAATTAAGGTAAATGGTGAGAGAGAAAGGTAGGGGGAGGAAAGAGGGTGAAATGGAATGGGGTAAATTATATGTAACTTAAGAGGCAAGCAGGAGACATTTTAGTGGAAGGAAAAAGAGGAGAGCTGAGAAAAAAAAACAAGAAGTTTACCCTCATCACATTTGACTAAAGGAAGGAATAAAATGCACACTCATTTTGGTATGAAAACCTATTTTACAGTGCAGGAAAGTGGGGGAGAAGGAGATAAGCAAGGGGGCGGATGATGGAAGGGAGGGCAATGGGAGGAGGGAGCAATTTGAAGTCAACACTCGGGGAGGGACAGGATCAAAAGACAGAATAGAAACAATGAGGGGCAGGATAGGATGGAGGGTAATTCAGTTAGTCTTACACAACACGACTATCAGGGAAGTCATTTGTAAAACTACACAGATAGGGCCTATATTGAATTGCCTGCCTTCCCAAAGGGAATGGGTGGGGAGGGAGGGATGGGGAGAATTTGGAACTCAAAGTTTTAGGAACTACCGTTGAGTATTGTTGTTGCTACTAGGAAATAAGACATACAGTTAATGAGGAATAGAAAGTCATCTGGCCCTACAGGGCAAAAGAGAAGATGGGGACAAGAGAAGGGAGGGATGATAGAAGAGAGGGCAGATTGGAGATAGGGAAAATTAGATTGCTCGGTGTATTGGAGTGGGGGTAGGGGATAAATGGGGAGAAAATTTGGAACCGAAAATTTTGTGAAAATGAATGTAAAAAGTTAAATAGATAATTTTTTTTTAAAAGTATCAAAGATAGCCTTAGAAGTATTTGGTCATTGTTTATTCTTCCAAATTCCATAATTTTCAGTAATCTGTCTTCACTTAATCTATCTCCTTCTAATACTATCAAGCATGACCATGTGAATTACCAGAAGTGGGTAATAAGTGCCTGTTTTGTCAGGTCTTGGGAGATCTTCCTCAGGTATACTAAATGCACATACTTGTAGACATGATAACAACAATGACATCTATAGTTTTTCTTGGGGATGTTATCAAAGATATTACATAAAATCTCTCAAAACTTTTAATTGAGGAAAATGAAGCAGGTTGCAATTTAGTGATTTGCCCAGAGTCACATAACTAGGCTGGATTTAAACTTGGGTTTCTTCTGATGTAATTTCAAAAGCTCTATTCATTCTTTATGAGGGAAAAAGTATTGTTACTGAGATTAACAAGGTTTAAAGGAGATGTATGATCCATACAAGTGGTGAAAGATGATGAAATATGTTGTTTAATTATTAAAAAGTCTATGAATTTTCATTCCATTTTCAAGAAGATGTTTAAAATACTCTGACCTTGGCATGAGATGAATGAGGTTGAAGCCATGATTCTGGCAATGGTACTGTGTAATCACTTCCCCATTTTAGCTAATTGTGCTCCCATGTGCAATGTAAGCATATAAACACAGCTTTGCACCAAACGTAAATTGTAGGAGTGTTGTGAGAGAAGCATTTTGTGAACCACAATAGATTACATAAATGTCAATTATTATTAATTTAATTACATTAGATTTCAGTCTACAGATATCTCTTTAACATTTTCTCTACACATCTTTCACCAAACATTATAAACTAAGATTTATAGCATTGTCTATTTTTATTTTCATTTCAACAAGTATTTGTTATGAATCTTTCATGTGCAAAACATTTTGCTAGGTACTCTGGGAAATTCACAAATTAGGTTGCATGTGGTCTTTCTTGGTTTTGTTGTGTTTTTACTGCTGATATAGTTTTAGTTACTGTGTAGTTACTTAATTACTGTTTAGGTAAATCTTGAATTTTGTTATGAAATATAACTCCTTTTGCTGATATTACGTGCTCTGTCACCTAGTCTCTCCACCTAGTAAAATAGAATAGACAACAATGTCTAACATATGCAAATTTTTTATTTCTCTAGAAAAGAAACTCCATCTAAATCTTGGACTTTCTTTTTTTATCCCCCAGATTTGTCCCATTTCACAAAACAGGATACAAGAATGTTCTCTCTATAGCCAAAGCAGTCAACATGTTTTACAGCTACAATAAATCATTCTCTCATAACTAAATGGTTGGTAGAATTTTAGGCCCAAAATTTTAGCTGAAAAACTAATATTTGAACAGAGAAAGTGAAACTGTTGCAGACTCCAAATTCCTGTAAGTAGAGCCTTTATTATAGAAAGTAAAGCATAATAAAATAGACACTGAATCTGAAGTCAGAAGACCTGAATTTAATCACAGTTCTAGTAATTTTTGCTATGTGATCATCACATCATTTTGGTTAAAGTCTGTGAATCATATTGTACTCATTTTCTGCAAAAGGAAAAAAAATGCCCTACCTAAATCTCCTCATAAACAGAATTACCATCATTATCATGTCAAAGGCGGTTTTACACCTCTTCTCGTGTTCAGATAATAAGTACAAGATGCAAATATAGCCAAGTATGTGGTTTTATTTTTTATCAAATGTCTCCTTGAATACACAAATTTAAAAAAAAAAACAAACAAACAATTTTCCAAGAATCCAATCATCAAAAATGGTGGTGATCATCATTATTTAAGGCAGTCAACCTCCAAAGAACTTAATTTTTTCTGGGAGTGATGCCTAAAGAAGCTTTTCCTTCACAAGCTCTTTTGGGAAGTGAGAAATGAGAATTTGGATACAGAGAGGGGAAAATGCCTCCTGAAGAGGTTTCTTCATTCAATTTGCCACCTGATCTTGGACAAAGTCATTTTAACACTCTGCAGCTGAGTTCATTCATTTGTAAAAATGAGGAGGTTGGATTCCTTTGCAGATCTAAAGCTTTGATTTTATAATCCAACCTTTCATGTTCTTACCAACATAAAATAGATAGGGCTGGCTTTTGACAGAGAAGTCACTTACAGATACACCTCAGGTACCACACGTACTTATTTACTTAATTTGCTACATTGTAGTTGTCCAAAGTCTGAATTCTTTTTTAGCCTAAATATGTTTTTTCTTGCATACTACAGAACTGTGGGCTCCTGTCAGTCGGTGCACATGGCTGTTCAGTGTGTGATAGAAGAGGGCCCATGGCTTCCTACAGGCTGGGAATCTGGTCTGCCTGACATAGCATTATTTACAGGGTTACCATGAAACCTTGGCTGGGAAGCCAACCTGCCTGTGCCAATTTTGAGTGTCTACAGGTGATCAGTTCAATACAAGAGAGAAATGCATTTTTCAGTGAGAAATGTTATTTGCATTTTAATAGTATTGTATTGGCTGAAATAAATGATTTTCTATAAGATATAGTTAAATCTGACTCTGTAAATATTTTGAAAATGATCTAATTCACATATGAATGATTGGAGGGGAGAGAGAGAGAAGAGAGAGAGAGAGAGAGAGAGAGAGAGAGAGAGAGAGAGAGAGAGAGAGAGAGAGAGAGAGAGAGAGAGAGAGAGAGAGAGAGAAAGAGAATTTCAAATTATATCTAGCTGAAGCATTTATGGATTAAACTTCCAAAGTATAGCAAGAAAATTATATTATTACAGAGAGGTCCCAATATTTTCCAGAAGTCTATGGAGGGAAAATTTATGCTTTTACAATTTTATGACAGTATACACTGCTTTGAGTATTCACAGATCATGGACAGAGCCATTTATTTTTTCTTCAATAAAATCAAACTGAACTAATCACTTTAATCTCATTTTTAAGGGAATTAAAAGAAGAACTTTTCTCTCTTTCACCTCCAGATTTATTTAAGAGATGCTAGAGTTTTGTAAAAATGATGTCATAGCAAAGATTATAGAGCTGAAAATGATCTTACATATTTTAGTGTAATGTCTTCATTTTATATTTGACTGGCATTCAAACAAAGGCATTCAAATCTGAAGAGTTAAGTGATTTTCCTCAAATTATTGCAGGTAGTAAATAGTATATGCAAGTTTCTTACACCGGCAATCAGCCTTGAAATCTACCATCCTTTCCACTATATAAAACTATGTTGGGTGGAAAATAGCAATAATGGTAATAACATAGCATTTATATAAGACCCACCGTGTGTCAGGCACAGTACTTTACAAAGATCTTATTTTATCTTTACAGCAAATATGGGAGTTGAGTGCTATTATTATCTATATTTTATAGTTAAGGAAACTGAGGCAAATAGAGGTCATATGACTTACCCAAGATGACACTGCTAAGAGGAACCTGAGGACAACTTTATAATCATGTCTCTCTGACTCTGGGGACAGAGTTTTATCAGCTGTGCTATCTAGCTGCTTATTAAAATAAACAAAACAAACCAGCATATAATCAAAGATAACCAAGAAATAGTTCTCCAAAGAAACAAATCTAGCCTCATAGTTTACAAAATCCTGGTTGAAGTGTAATGGAGATAGGAAAGAGCTTCTACCAAGTGTCAGTTATTTTATATATGGCAGAAATGGCTGATCAAAAGTAGGCTGATAGATATTATTTTTTCACAGACTGTCACACACAAAAAGCCTACCTTTGTTTGGAGTATCACATTGCTTTTGGCTCAAGCTTCATTTTCTCCCAAGAACATGAGAAAAATCTCTTTTCTGGCTTGCACAGAAGGTTGGCAAAAACTTTTGGCTTGAAAATCCAACCATCCCAATATTACAGATATAGACTTTTTTTTTGAGAAAAGGCAACAAAACCTCAACACTGAATCCATCAGTAGCCCTTTCTCTCAATGAAAAACTTCCAACATTGTTCTCTTACAATGGTCTGGACTGGCTGAATAGTCAATAAAATTGCTTCTTCCTTCCCTTCTTTTGTCCCAAACCTCACCACTATCTGGGGAAGGGTGAAAGATAAGAGTTTTTTTTTTTTTTTTCTGCTTTTCTCTCTTTGGTATCCAAACCAATTCTTTGACAGTTATTTCACCTGGAAACCGCATTAAAAAGTAGAGACTGAGGATTCCAGAGAGTTGAGTGGTATCAATCAAGCCATACTTAGAGTTGTCCTTGTAATGCTGATAGCTTTGGAAGTGCAAAACTCTATTTTAAGGAAGTCTATTCCCTTTATTTGTAGTTCCTAGTACAGAGTTAAAAGTAGTCTGGAAAAATCTCTTGGGGACCAACCTTGAAGTTAGAAAGACTTTGGCTAAGTCCTATCTCTGACAGTAGCTGCAGATCCCCGGACAGATCACATAATCTCTTACTGCTGTTTGAAACTCCCTAACAATATAAAACTACTGATAAGTTCCCACTCTGCAGCAATGAAGAAGGTTTCCATATTACGAATTCCCACACTGGTGGAATCACAAGTCAAAATGAAAGAGAAAAAACCTTCAGAGCTAAGTCTTTTGTCATTATCCACTGCATAAGTTGTAATTATAACACTTAATAACTAAAATTTATGTAGTGATTAGGAGTTTGTAAAGTTCTACACTCATGTTATCTTACTTCATCTTTACAATTTTATGGTTTAAGTTCTGGGATCATTTTGATCTCCTCATTGCCAGTTGAGGAAATTGAAGCTGAGGGACCTTAAGTTCCCTTACCAGTGTCATATAACTAGCAAGCAAGTTCCTAAGAAAAGGTTAAAAACCAGATCTTCATAGTTTCAGCTGCACTGTTTTATCATCTATATGATGATAGTAAAGGCACTGGAATGAAAATTTGAAGACTTAGGATTGAATCTTATTTCTGACATTTATCACTTATATTTCCATGTAGAAATCATTTTCCTCTCTAGATCTCAATTTTTGCAAATATAAGTGAGGACCTTGACCTAAATGGTGTTTAAGAACCTTTGTAGAAGTCAACAGAACCCAGATAATGTACATGGTAATAGCAACATTGTGCAAGACTCTAATTTTATAGACTTAACCCCTTTCAGCAATAGAATGATCTAATCTAAAAATAATGTAATTCCAAAAGACTCATGATGGAAAATGCTATCCACATCCAGAGAAATAACTATAAAGTCTGAATGAAGATTGAAGTACACAATTTTCCCTCTTTTATGTTTTCTCTTTCTCATGATTTTTGCCCATTTGTTATGCTTCTTTCATAACATGACTAATGTGGAAATATGTTTAATATAACTGTGCATGTCTAGTCTATATCAGATTGCATGCCATCTTGTGGAGGGGAAAGAGGAGGAGCAAAGTTTTGGAACTCAAAGTCTTATGAAAATGAGTGTTAAAAACTTAAAAAAAAAAGAAAAGAAAACCTTTTGTAATTCTAAATCCTTGAATTCTTTTATGTTCCCTCTTAGAGTTCCTTTTTCCCATTGTAGCCATGTGGGATTTTTACAAGCCAAACTCTGTGTCTAAACCTAATGACTGAATCTCACACCAGTCTTCATATCCCTCCTCTTCTTTAGTATCAGAATCAAAATTTCTGGTTTTTGTGATCTATTAAATTCAACTCTCTCAACAAGCATATTATAATGCCTACACAAGGAAGGAAATATTCTGATGGATCCTTAAGATCCTTGAGGTAGAAGAAGAGTCTCCAAAGAACCTCAGAGCCTTTCCTAGTGAGGGAAGAAAGAAGCATTCTTCAAAGCCTTGGAAGCTAATTGGGACTCTATTAGGCTGTGCCTATAATGGTCTTTTAATCTTCTCTTTTGGCCAACTGCTGTACTCAATTATTTGCAAACTTCTATTGGTTCTTTTTCTTAATATTTTTTTACTCCTCCACTTCTCTATTCACACTTTACTACTTTTGGACTTTTTAATGTCTCATGTGGACTCTTCCAATATCACCCCAACTAGTACTCCTTCCTTTAGCATCTTCACCCTCCAATGCAACTCATTTTCATGAAATAAGAGCACAATCTTCCTAATGTATCTTAACCCGGCAAGAAGATCTAAGCTGGAATCCTACTTCAGAACTTTGCTAGTTGTATGACTCTAACCGAATCCCTAAACCTCCCCAAATCTGTTTCCCCAAACCCCATTTTAAGTGGAATGATAGCAACATGTACATCACAGATTTGTTCTGAGTAAAAAATATAATAAAATATGTAAAGCACTTAGCAAACTTAAGTGCCACATAAATGTGAGTGATGATGATGTCATTTCAATTTTCAAAACTTCCCACAATTTATCTTCAACCTACTTTAGTAACTGTCTTTTACATTATATGTTCTCAAAAAAGTGGAGTAATAGTCAATATAAGCCATCTTTTTTAGTATGTTCACATCTTCCCCACATATAAAATGCAGTTTAGTCACTTCTTTGCCCCTGAGAAGTCTCTTTTTCATGGTCTAGATGAGGGATAATCACTTTATGAAATTTTCACTGAACCTCTCAGCAAAAAAGGGATCTCTCCCTTTTTACACTCTTTTTAGAACTTTGTCCAAAATCCTTAACTGCCCATTTTACCATTAATTACCTTGTCCTATGTACTTCCTCCTATTATACTTATTTGGGCATAAGTCTTATCCTTTTTACTAGAATCTAAATTTCTTGAGTGTAGGTGTTGCATTATTTTCTTTTCCATATTCCTAGGACTTTGGACAATCTATTATATTTGATTAGTATGTGATAAATATTTCATGAATTGAAATATAGGTGGGTACTGGGAAAAATTTGGACAGGTAAGTTGGGACCAGGCTGTGAATATCTTTGAAAGGTCAATGTTTTTGGTGTTACACTGTAAAGAGTGAAAGCTATTCAGTTCCAGACAAGATAACTCCGTAAAAAAATGGCTTAACCTCATATGATAGATTTCTTAACTTTCGAAAAGTAACTATTTTATTACTTGGAATAAATTAGTGTCTTCCCCATTCCCAAAACAGAGCAGTTCAGTAGAAAGTAATCTTTAGGATAGGGACTGTTTTGTCATTATCTTTGAATTCTCAGTGACTACTACAGTGCTTCCTCATAATAGGTGCTTAATGGATGCTCACTGGATGAAAGAATGAATAATAGTGAGAAGTAAAATTTTACCACTTTTCTTTGTTATAGAAAGGATTCTTCTTGAGAGGAATTGAGATTTTTTTCATAAAACTATAGGAGATTTTCCAAACCACTCTGACATATGGGGTCAAACACTGGTACATGAAAAAGACCTAGTTTTAAGCACAGATATGTTACTGTAGAGAAGATTTTTTTCCTCAACTTAAATTAATTTTGTATAAAATGAAAATGCTAATGACTGTTGTTGTTCAAAGCCCCTTTTCAATCATATATAACACTTCTTCATTTCATTTGAGACTTTCTCTGTCAAAGATACTGGGGTAGTTTGTCACTTCCTTCTCCAACTCATTTTGCAGATGAAGGAATGGAGGCAAGCAAGGTTAAATGATTTGCCCAAGATCTCATAGTACTGCTCATCTGCTCATAAAGAAATTGTGTATTACTCTTAGAGTGCCCAGAAATATCCTGTTATTATAGTTCATGCGTTCACAATCCTTGATGTTTCTTGAGAGTTTTCAAGCACAAGGTAGAATACCACTTGACGCATGTTATACTGGAATCCATTTCATATATGGATTTAAATATGGGGTTACTGAAGTCTCTTGCAAATCTCAGATTCTGTGACTGCATGACATCTTATTATTATTAGACTTTGTAATACTTTATTTCTTTACAAGTCCATTTTAGAAAAGCTCCACAGAGGTTGCAAAATGTGGCATAGTTATCTAATGCTCAAAACAAAAGAAAGAACAAAGACCAGGCAAGATTAAGAAACACTGTATTCTCCTGAGTTATATAGTCCAAGAATGTGTAATCATGTAAGAGGCATATTTCAGTTTCAACCACAGGAAATATTCGAGTGATGCTATTTGAAAAAGCAATAAATTCAAAAATAGCAGTAAAATATGATGAAAGAATTTCTCTTTGACATAATTGATTTGACTGGTACATTAAACTTACAGTAACGATGAGTTCAGAAATCATAGTGCTGAAATGTTTAGATGAGAAATGTGGGATTTTTTGTGTTTAAATAGTCTTTTATTTTTTCTAGTGACATGTAAAACTAGCTTTCAACAATTCATTTTTGTAAGATTTTGAGTTTCAGGTTTTTTCTCTCTCTTCTCTCCCCAAGAAAGCACATAACTTGATACAGGTTATACATATAAAATCATAATAAACATATTTCCACATTAGTCATACTGTGAAAAAAGAATCAGAACAAAAGGGAAAAATATGAGAAAGGGGAAAAAAGAAAACAAAAAAGTGAAAACGATGTGCTTCAAAATGCATTCAGACTCCATTATTCTTTCTCTGGATTTGAGAAGCATTTTCCATCATGAGTCTTTTGGAATTGTCTTAGATCTTTGTAATGCTGAGAAGAACTAAGTCTATCATATGCTGCTATCGTGCTATTGCACAATGCTGCTATTACTTTCTACAGTGTTCTGGTTCTGTTCACTTCATTCAGCTTTAGTTCATGTAAGTCCATGTTTCTATGAAATACACCTGCACATCATTTCTTATGGAACAATAGTATTTCATTACATTAAAATACCACAGCTTGTTCATCTACCCCTTAATTGCTGGACAGCTCCACAATTTCTAATTCTCCCCACCACAAAAGAAACTGCTATAAATATTTTTGTACCTGTGGGTCCTTTGTACATGTGGGTACTTTTGATTGACTAATTTTAGAAACCTAATGCTTCAGTAGTTATTTGGAATTATGGGTATACTCATATGCATACACAAGTACGCATAATTGTAACAGAAATTATTGCTGTCCTCTTTAATGTGAAGAAACTGAGATGAGGATGAAAAAATGAAATTATTTGCTTAAATTCAGACAACTTGGAACTGGTAGATTTCTGTCTTCTCCAATCTATCCTCTACTATCATACTTGAAAATGTCAATGTTTCTAATGAGGGTCTTTCTGATACATTCATCTCACAGTTCCTGCATATCTTAACCTCACTTCATCTTGACTCCACTAAATATACACATAAGCATGAGTAAATTTCACTCTTCCCGGAAACTCTACCTTCTTCCTTCCTTTATCACCTATCCATGCATCCATTTTCTTCTGAGGTCTCTCATTCCCACCCCCCATCCTACCCAGATGGCTACGTGGTACAATGAATAGAGTACCAGAGACATAGTTGTCAGGCAGCAAATATCGTATTAACCATTCCTTTAACCTTTCCGAAACCACACTGGCTCTCAGGGAGATGACCATCTTTTAGGTGAAGGATCAGTGTTTTAATGAGAACTCAAGCAAGAGTCTTGCTAGCAATGACAGACCCACTGTATTTGTAATAGGACAATCTATTTCCTTTAACATTCTAGAGATGGAGAATGGAAGTATTCTTGAACTATTGGAGGATAACCTAGTTTTGCCATATAACTCAGAATATTTCAGTCAGCTTTAATCTCAATTGGAACGGAATAAGCACGAGGTGCTTTACCACACAGAAAAAGCCTAATGACATTCCTAACCTCTTCTTTAGTTGGATCTTTAGCTACAGGATTGAATCCAACCTTAAGCAAATGGTCAAAACCTCTAGCATTGCTTGATAATGACCTGTTGAGAATAATGTGGAAGTGTTCAGCCCATCTGTCTAGGATCATGTTCTTTTCACTAATCAGTGCAGTTTCATCAGTACTGTGTAGTTGAAATGCACCCCAGGTCTTTGGTCCATAAAAAGCCTTCAGGACATGATAAAATTTCTTTTCAATTGTCACTATTAGCATAAACTGAATTTCATTTACTTGCTTATTAAGCCATAAATCCTACGTCTCTCTAATCTTTACTTCTACTTTACTTTTGATAGAATTGAATGCTTTATTTTTAAAGATGGATGGACTACCTTGCTGGTAAACCCTGTGGAATTGTCATTTATCATTTATCAGCTTCTGAATTTTCCCATTATATTCATCAAACCAGGCCTGATGTTGGCAAGTATTCTGACCTAGATGAGCAATGTCAGTGTTGACCACCAAATCTCTGAAATCTTCTCACTTCTTTTCTGCTCCAATGTTGCCAACTGTGTGTTGAATAAACTTTCTCCCCAAGTTACAACAAATTGTAAGAGAAGCGCTCTACTCTGTTGACACTAATTCTTCTGGTAGTCATTTTGTATTGGGGCCTCCACTTTTGTTGAATGCAAATATTAAACTTAGAGAAGATAAGTCTATGATCAGTCCAACACTCTGAACCACATGTTGCCTTTGTTACTCATAACTTGTCTCTCTCTTTTTCTTACAAAGGCATAATCTATTAAATGCCATTTTTTTGTGTATGTTTTGACCACAGGGTGGAAGTCCACCTGTTGTAGTAATCAGGCCAAGGTTGAGTAATCAGACAATTTTAGGGCACCTTTTCAAGCCCCTTCATTACACCAGGAAGTAAGCAATGTAATCTTTAAAAAACTTCAGACATCCAGGGGCTGCCAAATCCCACTGCTGCTTCCAGTGAGAAGTTGACCCTATGACCTGGGTCACCTGTGTGCAGGATTGTAACTGGTGCTCCCAGTCTATTCATACCTACTGGATTTTGACATAGGTAGAAATGATAAAAGGACATCTTAGTATATTGGAGAATATACCACAGTTTTAAATTTTTGTTGCAGTTTTCTCCAGCTAAGTTTTAAATGAGCTAATTGATATTAGCTAGTTATATGATATCATTGCAGTAATCATGGGATCAATGATGTATGGCACTTAATACCTGATAGAAATTACTATTATTCAAGACAAACTAATAGCATTGGTGGTCAAGCTAAATGTGTTATAAAAATCCAAAGCTTTCAAGTGACTCTTAGAATTCTGAGGGGCAGATGTGACCAGAGGAATTCTAGGAATTCAGCCTGTTAGTGTCTGTGTCAATTGGAAAAAACACACAGATAAGTATTTATTTTTTCCCTCATTAGAAAGTCAGATTCTCGACAGTAGGCATTGTCTTAGTTTTGGATTTCTACTCCCCTCATTAGTAGATACTATATAAATAATTTTTGATCAGTTGATTGCTTATTTGATGTACATGCTTTTTCCACCATTAGCATGGCAGATTCTTGGGATAAGATATTATTTTGGCTTTTTTTAAAATTAATGGCACTAACTATAGTGCCTGACACATACAAAGCATTGAATAAATGCATATTGGCTGATGGTAGCATCTCAATAGTTTAAACTGCTCTGAAATTGGACTCAGAAGAGGTGGATTCGCATTCTGCTATTTGCTACATGTACAATGATGAGGAAATAATGGTCATGGAATCAGGAAAGTTATTTTGCAGTCATTTTTCAGTTGAGTTCAACTCTTAATCTATTGGGGATTTTCATGCAAAATATACTGGAGTAGTTTGCCATTTCTTTCTCTAGTTCATGTTACAGATGAGGAAACTGAGGCAAACATAGTAAAGTTATGTGCCCAGGTTTACACAGCTAGTACATATCTGAGGTTAGTTTTGAATTCAGGAACATAAGCTTCCTAACTCTGGGCCCATATTCTATTCATTGTGACACCTATCTTATTTAGGATTAAGGAAATCTGTGTTCAGATCCATCCTCTGACACTGGCTAGTTTTACATCCCTGGACAAATAATTTAAGCACTGTCACAGTTTCCTTAACTGTAACATGGAGATAATAACACCTATTACCCAGGGTTGTTTTATTTATTTATTTATTTAACTTTTTACATTCATTTTCACAAAATTTGGGGTTCCAAATTTTCTCCCCTTTTATCCCTTCCCCCCACCCCAAATACACCGAGCAATCTAATTTTCCCTATCTCCAATCTGCCCTCTCTTCTGTCATCCCTCCCTTCTCTTGTCCCCATCTTCTCTTTTGTCCTGTAGGGCCAGATGACTTTCTATTCCCCATTAACTGTATTTCTGATTTCCTAGTAGCAAGAACAATACTCAACAGTTGTTCCTAAAACTTTAAGTTCCAAATTCTCCCCATCCCACCTTCCCCACCCATTCCTTTTGGGAAAGCAGGCAATTAAATATAGGCCATATGTGTGTAGTTTTGCAAATGACTTCGATAACAGTCGTGTAAGACTAACTGAATTACCCTCCATCCTATCCTGCCCCCCATTGTTTCTATTCTGTCTTTTGATCCTGTCCCTCCCCTAGTGTTGACTTCAAATTGCTCCCTCCTCCCATTGCCCTCCCTTCCATCACCCCCCCCAGCCTGCTTATCTCCTTCTCCCCCACTTTCCTTTATTGTAAGATAGGTTTTCATACCAAAATGAGTGTGCATTTTACTCCTTCCTTTAGTCGATTGTGATGAGGGTAAATTTCATGTATTTTTTCTCAGCTCTCCTCTTTTTCCCTCCACTAAAAAGTCTCCTGCTTGCCTCTTGAATGAGATATAATTTACCCCATTCCATTTCACCCTCTTTCCTCCCACTACATATCTCTCTCACCATTAACCTTAATTTCTTTTAAGATATGGTCCCATCCTATTCAATTCACTCTGTGTTCTCTGTCTCTGTATGTGTGTGCACGCACACATGTACGTGTGTGTGTGTGTGGTCCAACCAACTACCCAGGTACTGAAAAGTTTTAAGACTTACAAATATTGTCTTTCCATGTAGTAATGTAAACAGTTCACTTTTGGTAAGTCCCTTAAGACTTCTCTTTGCTGTTTACTTTTTCATGCTTCTTCTCATTTTTGTGTTTGAAAATCAAATTTTCTTTTCAGCCCTGGTCTTTTCATCAAGAATGTTTGAGAGTCCTCGATTTCATTGAAAGACCATATTTTCCCCTGAAGTATTATACTCAGTTTTGCTGGGTAGATGATTCTTAGTTTGAGTCCTAGTTCCTTTGACTTCTGGAACATCCTATTCCACACCCTTTGATCCCTTAATATAGAAGCTGCTAGATCTTGTGTTATCCTGATTGTATTTCCACAATACTGGAATTGTTTCTTTCTAGCTGCTTGCAATATTTTCTCCTTGACCTGGGAATTCTGGAATTTGGCCACAATGTTCCTAGGAGTTTCTCTTTTTGGATCTCTTTCAGGTGGTGATCGATGGATTCTTTCAATACTTATTTTGCCCTTTGGTTCTGGAATCTCAGGGCAGTTTTCCTCGATAATTTCATGGAAGATGATGTCTAGGCTCTTTTTTTGATCATGACTTTCAGGTAGTCCCATAATTTTTAAATTGTCTCTCCTGGATCTATTTTCCAGGTCAGTTGTTTTTCCAATGAGATATTTCACATTCTCTTCCATTTTTTCATTCTTTTGGTTTTGTTTGGTGATTTCTTGGCTTCTCAGAAAGTCATTAGACTCCATCTCTTCCATTCTAATTTTGAGAGAACTATTTTCTTCAGTGAGCTTTTGAACCTCTTTTTCCATTTGGCTAATTCTGCTTTTGAAAGCATTCTTCTCCTCATTGGGTTTTTGAACCTCTTTTGCCAATTGAGTGAGCCTGTTTTTCAAGGTGTTATTTTCTTCAGCGCTTTCTTGGATCTCCTTTAACAAGGTATTGAGCGTTTTTCATGCTTTTCTTGCATCTCTCTCATTTCTCTTCCCTGTTTTTCCTCCACCTGTCTAAATTGATTTTCAAAATCTTTTTTGAGCACTTCCATGGCCTGAGGCCACCAGACTTCCACCTTGGATGTCTGGGATACAGAGGTCTCGACCTCCACATCTTTCCCTGATGGTAAGAATAGTTCCTCGTCATCAGAAATGAAAGGAGGAAGAAACATCTGTTCCTCAAGAAAGTAGCTTTCTATGGTCTTATTTTTTTTCCCCTTTTCTGGGCATTTTCCCAGCCACTTACTTGACTTCTGAGATTCCTCTCCACCCCTGCTTAGATCTGCCCAGCTAGTTAGTGCTTGGGGTCTGAGATTCAAATGCTGCTCCCCAGCCTCAGGGCTTTCAGCAGTGGGCGTGGCTGCTATTCAATGTGAGCTTAAGTTCTGGTGATCAGGTGGGACCAGGGCCACCACCCAGGCTCAGTTCCCTCAGGGGGTTTATGCAGAGACCTTCAGTAATGGAGTGGAGCTCCTGCCTGCTCTGGAAGCCTGGGTCTGCTGCTGTCCCTGTCTCTCTCACTGCCTCCTGAGGGGTCCCCAGTCACGGAGACACCCCGCTACTTTCTTGGCCAGCCCAGAAGTCTCTCTCACTGACCTGTAGCACCTGTGGGTGGAGGGACCTTCACAGCCACTGGAGGTTCCATCCCTGAAGCCTGCTCGGATCTGCTTCTCTCAGGGCCGTGCAGCCAAGGCAGCTCAGGGGTGGGCTCCACTGTCCGGTGCATGAGGGACCTTTGGGGTCAGTTTTTCAGGGCTCTCTGGAACAGAAATCTCCTCCACTGCATTCCTGAATGGCTTGCACTGTTCCAGAATTTATGGGGAGTTCTTTTTACAGGAAATTTATGAGCTGTGGATTCAGAGCTAGCATACAGTGAGTCTTTATACTCTGCCATCTTGGCTCCTCCCCCAGGGTTGTTTTAAAGATACAATGAGTTCATATTTTAAAGTGCTTAACACTGTTCCTGGATATAGTATGTATTTAATAGAGATCGTTTACTTCCCCTTCCATTTCTAGTTCTAAATGTTATGATACCAAAATATATTTCAGCTTACCAGAAAGCTTTTGTACCCAGTACTTGGTTGGGTAGCAGACAGGGAAATTGTTTAGACTTACTAGAAGTCTTACCAGAAGAAAGAGCAGACTACTAACTACTTTAGTGAATTGAGTCAGCTGAATAGACAGACCATAAAATGAACTTGTGGCTAATTAATAGAGTAAAAAACATGTTCATAGTTAAAGAACTGATCTGTACAAACCCACTCATTAATAGTGAAAGTCTTTTAGCAGTTCCTTTAACATGAAACCAAGGAACTCTTCAACAAATTATTAAATTAAACAAATTTGAACTAATCCATTTCATAGGAAATATTTTCCCAGTGAATCATATTGTCCTACAGTATCCTTCTAGATCCTCCAAGCTGCATTTTTGCCTTCTGTCTCTTAATGATATTTAATTGTGTATCAATAAGGTTTGGGGAATAGATTTCATTTTGAAATTTCACTTGCTGTCTTTAGCTGCCATGAACCTTTTGGGAAGCATAAATTCCAATGGCCATTAAAAAATCTGTGCCCTGAGGATTCTGATCTGAATTATTCAAAATTATGAATAGAAAGAGAGTTAGAGTATTTGTCCCCAGAGGAGTACTATTGGCTTCATTGTTCAACTTTAGGACAAACCCCCTACATTGCAGGAGGTGAAGGAGAGTAATTCAAAAAGTCATTTCCAGTTTGATTAGGTGGAGTGTTCTAAGGAATTTTTTTTTTTTCCGGGAATGCCAATCACTAGCCATTATTCATTTCTTCTTAACTTTGTTGAGCTGGTTTATTCAATAATTACATCCTTTTTCTTCACCCTTTTATCCTACCCTGACTCCACTTACATATTTTATTTTCCCCTGTACTCTAAAAGAAAAGCAATCTGTTTACAGTGGGAAAAGCATTGTGTAACAGAAAGAACTCTACACAAAGACTCAAACTCATGTTCAAATTCATGTTCTAACACTAACCAATTAAGTCACTTAATTTCTCTGGAACTCAGTTTCCCAAAGTATAAAATTAGGAAAACAAACTGCATGGTCTCTTGGGTCCCTCTGATATATCGTGATTCAATAATAGGCCTTAAATATGTTTAATCACTCCATCAATAAGTATTATTAATGAAGAGGAATTTTATGAATAGGGTTTTATGAATAAGAAGCTGTTAGGCATTGTGGAGAATACAATGAAGTATAAAAACTAATTACCTGACATCCATAACATTTTGAAATACTTCGGAGCATAATGCACCCATTTTTCTGTCTGTCTTTCTCTTTCTCTTGCTCTCTCTTGGTAATAACATATTTATCATTTTATGGTATGTGGAGAAACAATGAAAAAGTATGAGCTGGGAGCCAAGGGGGAAAAGTAGACAATAAATTGCTGTCACTCTCCCTTATTGATCTCTAAAACACTCCCCCAAAAATAGTAGCCTTGGAAAATTCCAGGAACAGTGGGACCAGCAGAAAGATGGGGTGGAGGAATCTTTTAGCCTTGGAAACTGGGAGGATCAGCAAGGAAAGTCCATCTCACTTGGTTAAAGGGGAGCACATTTATGGACAGGAAACATTCCATTAAGCCAGTAGCAAGTATCAATTCAGCAAACCTGCAGGAGAAGAGACACAATGTAATGGAGCAGATAAATACCAATACCAGGCCCCCTATGTGCCTTAGAATAGCAAGAAGCAGAGGGGCCTCCTCAGATCTGTCCATTCCTCAGTGCATCCCTGGGTAGAGAGGTGTCCTGTATCAGTGGAAATCTGCTTACTACAGTGTAACCCCATGGAAAAACAGAAAAATCCTGCCCAGCCTCAACACACTTGGGACACTAACACTAGAGTCATAGTACCAGGTAAGTACTAACTCGGGACACTAACACTAGAGTCATAGTACCAGGACCAGGTAAGCTGGCAGACCCCAAAAGCTTCCAGTAGCCAGCATCTGAGGCCCCAGGGCATAAACACAGTGACCAGGTCCCTGCACACCAGTAAAAAAAGCTTGGGACAAGGCCCCATATGCTCCAGGAGCAGGAGAACTCAACATTATTTATTTTAATTGATTACTTTATTTTTAATTTATTTTTGGTTTTCAACATTCTCTTCCACAAAATTTTTAATTCCAAATTTTCTCCCCATCTTTCCCTTCCCCCTCCCCAAGACAGCATTCATTCTATTATCCCTTCTCCCAATATTCCTTCCTATCACCCCCTCTCCACCTTCTCTTATCTCTTTCTCTTCTATTTTCCTGTACAACAAGATAGGTTTCTATACCCTCATGGACCATGTATCTTATTTCTCAATTTCATGTAATAACAATTTTTTACAATTGATTTTAAAACTTTAAAACTTTTAGTTTCACATTCTCTCCCTTTCTCATTTCTCACCTACCTTCATTGAGAAGGTAATCAATTTGATATAGGTTATGCATGTGTAGTCATATAAAACACTTCCATAAGAGCCACATTGTGAAAGATTAACTATATCTTTCCCCATCCTGTCCCACCTTCCATTTATTCTTTTCTCTGCTTTGACCTGTCCCTCCTCAACAGTGTTTGCTTCTGATTACCCCTTGCCCCAATCTGCTTTCCCTCCTTTGTATCCTCTTCCATCCTACTTTCCTGGAGGGTAAGAAAGATTTCCATACTCAATTGAGTTTGTATGGTATTCTCTCCTTAAGCCAAATCTGATGAGAGTAAGGTTCTCCAAGTACATTCCTGTCAACACTTAGTTTCATTTTTTTAGAGATAATCCCTTCATACTCTCTGTGTGTATACATATGCACATAGGTATGTATATATGTATATACATGTCTATATACACATGCACACATATATATGTATACATACACACACACATATATGAAATTTCCTCCAACTACTTTAATACTGAGAAAGGTCTCATAAGTTACAAATATCTTCTTTGCATTTAGGAATGCAAACAATTCAAGTTTAATAAGTTCCTTATGATTTTTTATTTCCTGTTTACCTTGCTATGCTTCTTTTCATTCTTGTATTTGAAAGTCAAATTTGCTATTTAGTTCTGGTCTTTTCATCAAGAAAAGATGAAAAAAGGAGTCTTGGAAGTCTTCGGTTTCATGGAATATCAATTTTTTCCCATGAAGGATTATACTCAGTTTTGCTTGGTAGGTGATTCTTGGTTTTAATCCTACATTGTTTGAGTCATATTTAAAGCTCTCAGACCCATTCATATAGAAGCTGTTAAATCTTGTGTTATTGTGGATTTTTTCAATTTCTATCCCCCTCCCTACGATATCAGTGCAGTTTTCCTTGATAATTTCTTGAAAGATATCTAGGCTTTTTTTTTATCATGATTTTCAGGTAGTCCAGTAAATTTAAAATTATCTCTTCTCAATCTGTTCTATAGGTCAGTTGTTTTTCCAGTGAGCTATTTCATGTTGTCTTTTATTTTTTTTTCATTCTTTTGGTTTTATTTTATGGTTTCTTGCTTTCTAATAAAATCATTAGGTTCCATTTGCTCAATTTTAATTTTCTTTACTGAGCTTTTGTGTTTCATTTTTCATTTGGCTAATTCTCATTTTAAGGAGTTTTTTTTTTTCTCAGTAAATTTTCATGCTTTTTTTTTCCATTTGGTCACTTTTGCTTTTTTTAAGACATTCCTCTCCTCACTGACATTTTTGGACCTCTTTTAACATTTCATCTACTCTGTTTCATATAGTTTCATCCTCTTCAGTATTTTTTGTCTCCTTTATCAAGCTTTTAACTCATAAATCATTATATGTTTTGTGCGTCACTCTCATTTCTCTTCCCAATTTTTCCTCTACCTCTTCTACTTGATTTTCAATATCCTTTTTGAGCTCTTCCATGGCCTGAGCCCAATTCCTATTTTTCTTGTAAACGTTGAATCTAGGAACTTAGACTGTGTTGCCTTCTTCTGAGTCTGTATTTTGATCTTCCCTGTCACCTAAATAACTTTCTATATTCAGAGATTTTTTCTGTAGTTTGCTCATTTCCTCAACCACTAGGTATTCAAATTATCTTCCTCATAGTTGGAGTAAAGAGTGCTTGTAGTTACTCACAGACCAGAGCACAGTTCAGTAGAGGAGTAAACACCTTTCCTTAGATCAGCAGTGGTAGTAGCTGCTTCTGGAGCTCCTAGTCCACAGATAGTATGGATGTCAAGAGACTAGTTGGTCAGAAGGTCATTACCAGCATCACTTTGCTGGAACTGGCAGCAGGGCTCTGTTGTTTTGTCCATACTCAGATCTAGGTTGCATTCTCAAGGCAAGAAGGAACACTAACACACCAGTCTTGTGATCACAGTGGAGTGGGGACCCTCCTCACAGTTCCAGGGCAGAAAATAGTACTTGTGGTCACTCACATCTATCTGCTTAGATCATGCCACTTTGGAAGAACTGGAAACCTATAGATCCCTAGAAATATCCTATCCTATTGGTAAGTTGCATAAAATCAATTCAATTTTGGAGAGATGTGGCAAAAACTACTTTGCCTTATAATTAAAGGGTAAGAAATAAACCAAGTCTCACTCAAGAACAAGAAACATGTCCCCACCCTTAGGCTCGTCCACTTTTTAACCCTTGCACCTGATCATAAGAATACCTGGCCTCTAGGCAGCACAAAGATTTTTTCATGTTTGAATCACTCTTTCTTATGATAAAAAAATCTAGATTATCATTTCTACTTGTAAAAGCATTATAATCTGCTACACTATGAATGAATTCCAAATCCCACTTGCTTTAATAATTGCATGTGGCTTAAGTGACAACTCCCTTTTCCAATTGCCACATTCTGCTTGCTTATATCTAGGCATTCCTTCCAGATCTAAATATTTCTCTATATATGGTTAGATGGCACAGTGTTGGACTTAGAATCAGTAGGATTTGAGTTAGTATCTGTAACTCACTAGTTGTGTTACCATATAATTGTAATTTAAAATAGGAAGATCTTTCTCATTCATTAATAGGCCTATGTGACTTGCCTGGGTCACATGGAAGCCTGAGTCATATGAGTCTTGGGTCATATGGAGCCTATGGTGGGAGGAGTTTGCTGACTATGTAGAACAGAAAGAAGCAGATCTAGAGCAGAGCTTAGAGGAAATTTAGTGAGAGAGCAGTCAGAACTGAAGGAAGTAGGCAAACCTGCAACTAACTGTGAATGTGAGAAGGGCATATTTTTAAAGAGAAACTTTCTGTTTGGTGATGGTGTTGTTCTCTACATTATGATTATGTATAGATTATGATGAATTTGGCTTTCAGGTGTTTGCATAAATGTTTTGGTTCTGTCTTGGATGTGGAGAGTCTGTTGTATTTTGCAATTCAGATATGTGCCACGATATTCACAGTGATTGTTGGCACTGTGAATATTGCATTGACACTACAGACCTTAGGGAAATCACTTAATGTCAACTTCAGGTTTCTGGTCTATGAAATAGAAATGATAATAATATCTACCTCACAAGTATGGTCTAAAGATCAAAGGAAACAATAAATGTAAATCATTTTCCAGACTTAAATTGATATATAAATGCCAGCTATCATCATGATTTATCCTTCTCATACATTCTTTCTTTTGGAACCCCTGTTGTTTTGTTAACAAGTTGTTCTTCATATTAGACCATTTTTTCTCTCACATTAAATTATACTGAGGGGGGTAGCCAAGATGGAGGAGTAGAAAGACTCACATATGCGAGCTCCAATCCCACAGCCCATAAATTACCTATGGAAAGAACTCTCAACGGGTTCTGGAACAGTGGAAGCCGGGCAACAGCAGAGTGGAGAAGATTTCTGTTCCAGAGAGCCCAGAAAAACCGACTCCAAAGGTCCTCTGGGCACTGGATATGGATGCGGAGCCCCTGTCCTGACCATGCAGCCCCAGAGGAGCAGAACAAAGCAGGCTTCAGGGACGGAATCTCTGGCAGCCACGAAGGTCCCTCCACCCAAAGGCACTACAGGTCAGTGAGACAGCCTTCTGGACTGTCTGAGAGGGGAGCAGAGTGTCTCTGTGGCTCAGGCCCCCTCGGGAGGAAGCGGCGGGGGAGGTGGCAGATAGGAGCTCCTGAGACAGATGGGAGCTCAGGGCCATTACTGAAGGTCTCCACATAAACCCCCTGAGGGAACTGAGCCTGAGAGGCTGCCCTGCCCCTACCTGAGCAGCAGTACTTAATCTCTCATTGAATAGCAGCCCCTCCCCCCGCTGAGAGCCCTGAGGCTGGGGAGCAGCATTTGAATTTCAGACCCCAAGCACTGGTAAGGGGGGGGGCATGGAGAGGAATCTCAGAAGTCAACTAACTGCCTGGGAAAATGCTCAGAAAAGGGGAAAAAAAATAAGACCGTAGAAGGTTACTTTCTTGATGAATAGATGTTTCCTCCTTTCCTTTCTGGTGAGGAAGAACAATGCTTACCAGCAGAGAAAGACATAGAAGTAAAGGCCTCTATATCCCAAATATCCAAAATAAATATCCAATGGGCTCAGGCCATGGAAGAGTGCAAAAAGGATTTTGAAAATCATGTTAGACAGGTGGAGAAAAAACTGGGAAGAGAAATGAGGGAGATACAAGAAAAGCATGAAAAACGGGTCAATACCTTACTAAAGGAGACCCAAAAAAATGCTGAAGAAAATAACAACTTGAAAAACAGGCTAAGTCAATTGGCAAAAGAGGTTCAAAAACCCAATGAGGAGAAGAATGCTTTCAAAAGCAGAATTAGCCAAATGGAAAAAGAGGTTTAAAAGGTCACTGAAGAAAATAGTTCTCTCAAAATTAGAATGTAACAGATGGAGTCTAAGGACTTTCTGAGAAACCAAGAAATCACCAAACAAAACCAAAAGAATGAAAAAATGGAAGATAATGTAAAATATCTCATGGGAAAACAACTGACCTGGAAAATAGATCCAGGAGAGACAATTTAACAATTATGGGACTACCTGAAAGGCATGATCAAAAAAAGAGTCTAGACATCATCTTTCATGAAATTATCAAGGAAAACTGCCCTGATATTCTAGAACCAGAGGGGAAAATATGTATTGAAGGAATCCATTGATCACTGCCTGAAAGAGATCCAAAAAGAGAAACTCCTAGGAAAATTGTGGCCAAATTTCAGAATTCCCAGGTCAAGGAGAAAATATTGCAAGCAGCTAGAAAGAAACAGTTCCAGTATTGTGGAAATACAACCAGGATAACACAAGATCTAGCAGCTTCTACATTAAGGGATCGAAGGGTGTGGAATAGGATATTCCAGAAGTCAAAGGAACTAGGACTCAAACCAAGAATCAGCTACCCAGTAAAACTGAGTATAATTCTTCAGGGGAATATATGGTCTTTCAATGAAATAGAGGACTTTCAAGCATTCTTGATGAAAAGACCAGAGCTGAAAAGAAAATTTGACCTTCAAACACAAGAATGAGAAGAAACATAAGGGGCTTACCAAAGGCGAACTGTTTACATGCCTGCATGGAAAGACAATATTTGTAACTCTTAAAACTTTTCAGTATCTGGGTAGTTGGTGGGATTACACACACACATACACACACACATGTACATGTGTGCGCACACACACATACACACATGCACGCACACACAGAGACAGAGAGCACAGAGCAAATTGAATAGGATGGGATCATATCTTAAAAAAAATTAAGGTAAATGTATAAGAGAAATGTATTGGGAGGAGAGAGGGTGAAATGCAATGGGGCAAATTATCTCTCATTCAAGAGGCAAGCAGGAGACTTTTTAGGGGAGGAAAAAAGAGGAGAGCTGAGGAAAAACACATGAGGTTTACTCTCATCACATTCAACTAAAGGAAGGAATAAAATGAACACTCATTTTGGTATGAAAACCTATCTTACAATACAGGAAAGTGGGGGAGAAAGAGAAAAGCAGGGTGGTGGGGGATGATGGAAGGGAGGAAAATGGGAGAAGGGAGCAATTTGAAGTCAACACCCAGGGAGGGACAGGATCAAAAGAGAAAATAGAAGCAATGGGGGGCTGGATAGGATGGAGGGAAATATAGTTAGTCTTACACAACACGACTATTATTGAAGTCATTTGCAAAACTACACAGATATGGCCTGTATTGAATTGACTGCCTTCCCAAAGGGAATGGGTAGGGAGGGAGGGATGGTGAGAAGTTGGAACTCAAAAGTTTTAGGAACAACTGTTTAGTATTGTTCTTGCTACTAGGAAATAAGAAATACAGGTAATGGGGAATAGAAAGCTATCTGGCCCTACAGGACAAAAGAGAAGATGGGGACAAGGAAAGGAAAGGATGATAGAAGAGAGGGCAGATTGGTGATAGGGGAAATTAGAATGCTTGGTGTATTGAGGTGGGGGGAGGGGACAAATGGGGAGAAAATTTGGAACCCAAAATTTTGTGAAAATGAATGTAAAAAAAAAGTTAAATAAGTAAATTTATGTATCCAGAAAAAAAATATACTGAGGAAAACAATAAACAACACATTCAGCGTTCTGCTGCTTTGTGATGTAAATAGTTTGGTAATTTTTGTATCCCTATGAAGTTACCCTCTTAAACTAATATTTAATTCCCTCTTTGATCCCTTTCCATAATCCTTTTCTCTTTTTATGTCATACTTCTCTCCTTCCTACCATCTGTGTTTCACCTATAATGGACTATAGGAAATATGGTTTAACTGCCCACTCACATAAACCTTTCAGATTCGTAGTCTACATAAAGTATGGTTCCTTATATCAAACTTTTCTTATTTTCCAGTAGAAAAAGATCTTTACTTTTAAATTTTTCTATCTCTTTTATCTTTATTTTATTTTACCCTTTATCTTATTTAGTGAGCACACAACATCCTCCTGTTATATTAGAAATTAGTTAAGGGTAGAGACAATATATTAGGTCGATAGATGGACAGATAGATAAATAGGATGGATAGATGGATATAGATATAGATATCTTTACAGATATATATTTATATATAAACATATGCATATCCCTATATATGCAGAAGAAGGAATATAGTATTCATATATACACATGCACATAAGTGCCTGTATATATGCATATTTTCACATGTATGGATATGTAAACATATATATATACACACATACACTCATTGTGTGCAGACATATATATATATATACACGTACACATATGTAAATGTATATACTGTGTTCATACATGTATGTGTGTTTGGAATTCTCTACAGGTATAAGAGCTGTGATCCAAGGGCCTGATTTTGTCAGCACCATGGACAGCAATATGTGCTTCCTTGTTTGGTAAATTTTGACTAGCACAAGTGTACTGTATTTCTTATGATTTCTAACCAAACTTTCCATACCTTCTGGAATAGCTGTATGAATCATTATGTGATTGAACTGCCAACTTAAGTACATTTTGAAGTTACCATTAGTTCTTTTGAGGCTATTTAGGCATGTTGTTTCATGTAGTTTATATTATTTTCAGAGCTGTCTTGAAAAAGAAAGTATCCATAACTGCTTTCAAATAGAATCATTATTTGTACTCTGCTGATATTATGAGGACAGTTTTATCTATCTTGTTAATTTAAATTTAGGGAATAGGCAATTTTCAAATTTTATTCTCAGATGATAAGCCATAATGCTTCTAAACAACTGAAAATATAGTTAATGCACCTGTACAGGAGGAAATTTTGGTTTAATGGAAAAGATATTAGGTTTGGTGTCGAAAGACTAAGATTCAGATTGCTCTGAAGATCAATTTCTTCATCTGCAAAGTGAGAATATTAAAACTGAGACAACATAGCATTAAGAAAAATAGCTACATAAAGTTAAAATGCTGTAAATATTTCCATTTATCATTAATTTTTAAATATGTAGTCAGCAAAAAAAATAGCCAAGTATGCTGACATTCTCATTTATTAATTCATATTATTGAGATGTCAGTGCTCTGATACGTTATGTTATTGAAAATGTATAAACATTAGACTAGGAGAGCTTGATTTTTTGCCTTTAATTTTTCACCTATAAGCTCTTTGAGCAAATCACTTCAGATTTCTGTATTTCAGTTTATTTGTCAAGAAAATGGGCATAGTAATACTGATCATATCAATTCTCCAGGTATGTTACAAAGATCAAATAAGAATAACTTTAAAGTAATTTGAAGAAATATAAATAAATCTATAGGCATGTTTAATTTTCAATATTTATTTTTAATTCTGTGACCAAAAAGTTTTCTTTCAGTGCCAGCTCTGGAACATGATGGTAATTTTTGGTGCTCATATACAACTAAAAATATTCTCATTTTAAGTGACTCGACCCAAAATTTAAACATTAAAAAAACAAAGACCTATCTCTCTCTCTCTCTCTCTCTCTCTCTCTCTCTCTCTCTCTATATATATATATATATATATATATATATATATATATATACATAGATATATGTACACACACATACGTATATATATATATATATATATATATATATATATAATTTTGAGGAATCTGCTGGACAGTGAAAATATAATATTTGAAGACAATAATTTAGTAAACTGAATTATTTAAACTAAATGGAAACAAAAACAGAATTTTGACATAATTAGAGCAATCAAATATTTATAGGGTCATTTTAATTGTGATTCTAAGTGGCTGTTCATTAACACAGAGCAAGAAGGAAATGTAAAGTGAAAGGATTGAAGTTAGCAACTAGGAGGAAATTTTTGTGTATAATTTAATGAGATAATGTAAAGAGAATTTGAATCCAATTTGTCAGAAATATTAGTACCTTTTACTATGTATTTTTGAACTCAATTATATAGTAAATAAGTTAGTTTTGAAATTTCCTGTTGTGCTTTCAAAATAGTTATGACCTCTCAGTGAAGAGTGATTACAGAGTTAATAATATTAACAAGAAGGGTCTATATAAAGAATGCTTCCAGACCTATAAACACCATGGTGTGATTAACACTATTCCAATATTTTTTACACATTCTACCATCTAGTTAAATGAGAGATAATTGCCTTGCTTATAGAGCCAATTTACAACATGGGAACAAATAAAATACTTGACTTTGATATAATTTAAACTATATAACTACACTAAATTTACTATTTTAATGTATTGACACTCTACATATTTATTAATATCACAAAGAAAAATACATATTTGTACGAAATGAAGAACAATGTAGAAACTGAAAATCAGTAGTGCTATATTATGATGTTGTTTAGTCATTTAAGTTATGTACAAGTCTTAGTGACCCTATTTGTGGTTTTCTTGGCAAAGATACTGGAGTTGTTTGCAATTTCCTTTTCCAGTTCTTTTTGCAGCTGAGGAACTGAGGCAATCATGGTTAAATGGCTTGCTCAGGGTCACATAACTAATAAGTTTCTGATTCAAGATTTGAACTCAGGTCTTCTTGACTCCAGGTCAGGTGCACTATTCATTGAGCACCTAGCTGTCCCTGTGCTAAATTGTACAAATTTCTAATTGATTTCATGGGAGTCAAGCAATGTATGCAGATATTAAATTTAAAGATTCAATCTTTTTCTTTGGATTTTTTTTACATTTCACAAACTTAAATCACAGCTATTGTGCTTTCAATCATGATTTTCAATTTGATCCAAAGCAGGAAATATTATCATTTATTTTGAATTGTATATATAAGATTAAAAAATCTAGATTGAAGTTTTGAGTCTGATAAAGCAAAATGCTACATATACATATAAAATTCTGTTCGATGCAGAAACCAACATCTGTATATAACAGGGGATGTGGAGATTAAAAGTAGTTCATAGAAAAAGAGAACTGAAGCCTCCAGTGGATTATAATCTCTAGTAGGACTTTGTGACATTCAGTCAATTATTCAATAAATAACCAAGACTTTGAAGTATTTGCTGTGAACTAGGCACCATCATCATCTTGGTAGGAATTCTGGATAAAAAAGAAAAAAATCTCCACTCTCAAGCAACTTATGTTCTTTCACAGGAGACAGCAATTACACAGAAAATAACAATTGTATATATCTATACATCCATGATCTTATAATATTTACTTCACTTCAAAACTCACCTCAAGTTTATTCCCACATAAGTACTTTTCTGATCCTCAAAATGCTAGTGTCTTCCTCTGAAATATAATTCTGAATGAGCACAAGTATATATATATATATATATATATATATATATATGTGTGTATATGTGTGTGTGGTATGTGTGCATATATATATATATGTTTCTGTGTATATGATAACTAAATGTTATATATAACTCCATATCATACATAGTACATGTTAATAATTATACGAAGTATACGCACATGCACAGACATACCTATACAAAACATGCATACATACACAGAAACCTTCTGAGGGAGATGATAGTAGTTAGGAGGGTTAGAAAGCCCTCATGTGGGAGTAGAGTTTAAATTGTTTTGAAATAAAGTAGAAATTTTAAGAGGTGGACTTAAGGAGGCAATGCCTTGCAGGCACAGGCTAATTTGTGCAAAAACGTGAATACATGGGCTAGAATATTGTGTTTCATTAAAGTAAAAATGTCTAGTTCGATTAGAGCATGGAGCTCTAGACATAAGGAATAATGTATAAATAACCTGGCTAGATTATGAAGAGCTTTGGTTTCAGAAATGTGAATTTGTATTTATTTGATTTTAGTGCTGTATAATTTAGAATTATGGAAGGCATTCACAAGGAAGTTTGTATAATCCCATGTTTGCATCTTAACTTTTTTCTTTATTAATTTGTAGTAGATGCTAGTGTCAGGAAAGAGGTCGTTAAGGAGGCAATAGATGATTGTATCCAAGGTAGGTAGTGAGTGGGGTGAAGTTAGCAAGTTGGAAAGGAGAAGGAAAGATCAAAGAAGGAGTGAAGTCATCGGAGACTCTGTGAATGTGTGTAAAGAGTAAGATCAAGCTGATCAACACACTAGAAAAGCCAATTGCAATAAACCAACATGTAATACCCTCCTCTTTTAATATGCCAGACAGTACATTCTGTACAATCATGCCTCTCTAATATCTTTGCAATGAGGAGGGCATGTTTTGCTTGCCAGTGCTGCCCAATCCACTTGAGGGAGTTCATTAAAGATGTTGTTACTGCAGTTCGTGTTATGATACATTTCTTTGGCAAGGTTATTCATCCCTTCTGTAATTATTTATTCATGTGTAGGCTTCTTATATAAATTGCATCATTTATTGCTTTAGGGTTGCCAATTTTGAAACTCTCTTTTAAAAATCAATAACACCTATCTTCTGAGAGAAGTTCTGATGATAGCAAGCTGTGATGGGTTTTGTTATATTTCTCAGCATAAATAATGCACGATTATTTACTGAATAATTTAACATGTTATAGGATAATTTTTACATTATCCACCTTGTTATTAAAAAGAGAGGACTTCTTGGGATATAATTTGATTCATGCCAAATGAAGCTATTATCCATGTGGACATACAATATGTAAGAGGGTGACATTCAGTTTTTAGACTCTTCATTAATTAAAATAAAAATGTTTCATGCTTATGTCTTGACTTTCAAAAGACACAATAAAGCTCTTATCTGTCTAAGACATAGTATATTTACAGAAAGCTTCAAAGTACATTTCCCCAGCTGGTTATGAAAAAGGACATATTCCTGTGCATTAAGGAGAGCCCAAGGAAAGAACAGAGTTTTTAAAACAACTTTCTTTTCAGCACACACAATAAATGCAAACTTTTTCACAAAATACATTTTGTTCACTTCTTTCAGTTTTGCTTTAGATTTCAATTTTTTCCTAAACTATTCATATTAATTTTTCTACTCAGAAGTTTTCACTTCTTCTAATTATTCTTGCATTTTGATTATATGTCTCTTTTCATTATTTTCCCTTTATTCATTTTTATTCACATACTTCGTTTTATGCTAATTTACTTCAGGACACTTGTGGATATTTTATAAATTTATAACCTCACAATAGCTTAGAAATAAATAATAATCTGTAGAGAGAGTTCATTTTTTTTCACAAAAGCACTAAGCTTTTTTTCATCTTCATGCAACCTATATCATATTTCTTAAATTTCTAAACAAAATAATTATTCTTGAAATATGATCTGTCTTGATTCTAACATTTTCTAAATCATCTGTCACATATACATATAACACATATTTGACTATATGTCTATACCCACACATGCAAACATAGTTTCTTTATTTGATATTTTTAGTTGTGTCTGACTTTTCATGACACCATGGAACACTTTCTTTTGCAATGATACTTGGAATGGTTTTCCATTTCCTTCTCCAGTGTCACAAAGGTACAGAAAGTGTCTGAGGCCAGATTTGAATTCAGGTCTTCCTGACTCCAGGACCAAACTCATTCCACTGAGCCACCTACCTTCATTCCCCCTTAGCCCTCTCTCTTTCTCTATCCCTGCCTCTATCTCTATCTCTATCTATCTATCTATCTATCTATCTATCTATCTATCTATCTATCTATAGATAGAGATAGTTATGTTTATATATGTATATATAAATATAAAGTTATCTTATAGTGCTATATTGAAAATAATATAAATCATGCTTTTGTAATATTGAAATGTGAATAAAAGTATCCTAGGATCTATTTCCAAGGTCGTAGAGTTTTAGACTAAAGAAGTCATATTATCAGATGATGTATTAGCAAGATTGCTCTCATAGAGATATACAACATCTGCTACAGTGGGATAGACTCAAAGGAAGGCTGAGAGAAGAAGTAATAGAGGGTAAAATACAGGAAAAGGGGAAGAAGAAGAGCAGCTTTGGTAAGCAAAAGGAAGATACTCCTTTCAGTTTAACAGTGAACTGAACAATTCATCTTACAAACATTCATATGTTTAGTGTCATCATCAGTACTACCACAATAACTAATATTCATATGTCCCTGTAAGATTTGCCAAGTGCATTGTGCAGTTGTTTCTGTTTTAGTTGAATCTCGTAGAAATACCACAAGTTATCATGTTAAACCTTTTGAGTATAGTTAAAGCCTAGACTTTTCATACAGATACATGGTTTAGAAACACCTATCTATTGGGTAACTATAATTGTGGAGCTAACTACAGTTTCAAGAATGGAGGGTCTTCATCTTTCACATAAATAGGAATTGAGTGTAGAAAAAGTACTTCAAGTTGAAAATTCAATTGAGTTACCCCAAATTTCAAAAGCAACATACTAATTCTAAGAAAATGACTAAAATATGACACTTTGAACAAGAGTTACAACTACTGAATGATTATGCAAATGAAACAAATAAACAAATCCAAAAAAGGGCCCAAATATAATAAAAGATTTATGGTAGTAGTTTTGTTGCAGCAAAGAACTGGAAGAAAGAATTGGAAAAAAATAGATCAATCAATTATTGAACATTTATTAAGCACCTACCAAGTGCCAGGCACTGTGCTAAGCTCTGAAGGTATAAAAAGAGGTAAGATACAGTTCTTGCCCTCAAGAAATTTATAATCTAATGTGAGACAACATTCAAACAAATATATACAAAGCAAGGTACGTAAAGGGATAAGTAGGAAATTAAGAGCATGTAACTGTGAGAATAAAGAGGGGTTGGTTGGGAAAGGCTTCCTCTAAAAGAGTGAATTCTTGTTAGGACTAGAAGGAAGACAGAGAAGTCAGTAGATCAAGTGGAACATTGTGCATGTTGCAGGTATGGAGGAAAAGCAAAAACAAAAAACAAAAGCAAAAACAAAATCCTGCCCCAAACCAAAAACAAAGAACTTTCTCTCTTTTTAAAATATAATTATTTTATTTTCAATTTTCAACATTTAGTTGCACAAGATTTTGAATTCCAAATCTTTCCCCTCCCTTCACCCCAGGACAGTGTGCACCCCAACAACCCCTCTTCCTGGTCTCTCTCCCTTCTATCACTCCTCTTCTTTCATCCCCCTCCTCTCTATTTCCTGCAGGGCAAGATAGGTTTCTACATCCCATTGCCTGTACAACTTATTTCCCAGTTTCATGAAAAAATAATTTTTAACATTAATATTTAAAGCTTTGAGTTCCAAATTATCTTTCTCCTTCCCCACCCATGCTCATTGAGAGAGCAGCAATTTGATATAGCTTATACATGTGTATCATGAAAACGCTTCCATAACAGTCATGTTGTGAAAAACTAACCACATTTCTCTCTCTCCAGTCCTGTTCTCCATTTATTCCATTCTTTCTTTGGACCTGTCCTTCCACAATAACGTTTGCTTCTATTTTTCCCTTTCCCCAATCTGCAGTCCTTTCCATTATCCTCTTTCTCCTATTCCCTTCCCTCCTGCCTTCCTGGAGAGAAAGATAATTGATTGTGTCTTCTTTCTTCCTTAAGCCAAATCTGATGAGAGTTATTCCCTCTCACCTCCCCCTTTTTCCCTCTGTTGTAAAAGCTCTTTCTTGTCTCTTTTATGTGAGATGATTTCCTACATTTTACCTCTCCCTTTCTCTTTGTCCCAGTACATTCCTCTCAACATTTAATTTTCTTTTTAGGCATTGTCCTTCACATTCAGCTCATCCTGTGCCCTCTGTCTCTGTCTGCCTGTCTCTCTCTATGCATATGTATACACACATATATCCATATATATGTATGTATGCATATATTTATATGTGTGTATATGTATATAGAGAGATATAGACAGATACACACATACACACATGCACATTCAATACATGCAAACATATGTGTATACATGTATGTGTACATGCACATGTGTGTCTGCATATGTGTGTATGTAGTCCCACTAATTACCCTAATACTAAGAAAGGTCTCAGAAGTTACAGTTATCATCATTCCCTTTAGGAATATACACAGTTCAATTTTAATGAGTCCCTTATGGTTCTTCTTTCCTGTTTACCTTTTCATGTTACTCTTGATTTTTAGATTTGAAAGTCATAATTTCTACTCAGCTCTGATCTTTTCAACAAAAATGTTTGGAAGTCTTCTATTTAAATAAAAGTCAATTTTATCCCCTGTAGTATTATAGTTGGTTTTACTGCATAGGTGACTCTTGGTTTTAATCCTAACTCCTTTGATCTTTGAAATATCATATTCCAAGTCTTCTGATACCTTAATATAGAAGCTGCTAAATCATGTGTTATTCTGATTGTGTTTCCACAATACTTGAATTGTTTCTTTCTGGCTGCTGGCAGTATCTTCTCCTTGATCTGGGAACTCTGGAATTTGTATACAATATTCCTAGGAGTTTTCCTTTTGAGATCTCTTTCAGGAGGTGATTGATAGATTCATTCCATTTCTATTTTTACTTTCTGGTTCTAGAATATTAGGTCAGTTTTCCTTGATCATTTCTTTAAAGATGACGTCTAGGCTGTTTTATTTATCATGGTTTTTAGGGAGACCAAAATTTTTAAAATTCTCTCTTCTAGATCTATTTTCCCAGTTAGTGTTCTTTTTTCCAATGAGATATTTCAAATTTCCTTCTAGTTTTTCATTTTTAGTTTTTTTTTCTATAATTTCTTGATTTCTTATAAAATCATTACCTTCCATTTACTCCATTCTAATTTCTAAGGAATTATTTTCTTTGGTAAGCTTATGAACCTCCTTTTCCATTTGGTCAGTTCTGCTTTTTTGAGGCACTCTTCTCCTCATTGACTTTTTGGATATCTTTTGTCATTTGGATTAAGCTATTTTTAAAGATGTTTTCATCAGCATTTTTGAGCCTCCTTTAGCAAGATGTTGACTCATTTTTCATAACTTCTTTGCATCACTCTCACTTGTCTTCTCAATTTATCCTCCACTTCTCTTGCTTGATTTTCAAAATTATTTTTGAGGTCTTCCATGGCCTGAGATTATTTCATATTTTTCTTGGAGACTTTGGATGTAGAAGCCTGGACTTTGCTGTTCTCCATTTCTATGATTTCATCTTCCTTGTCATTAAAAAAAAATCTTTTTCCCCTGGCAATTATATTTCTATAGTCTTATTTTTTCCCCTTTTGTTCATTTTTCCAGTCAATTACTTGATGTCTGAGCTCTTTGTTAAGTGGAGATGTACAGCCACAAGTTTCAGGGATTTTTTTCAGTGTTTTTCAGAGGTATCTCTAGGGATCTCTGAATTTTCAGTTCTTCCAAAGTAGTATGATCAAAGGAGACGTGTCTGCCCTTCTTCTGTCCTGTATTTTGCTATATGAAGAACTACAAGCATTCTTTTTTGCCCTTGAAATGTGAATATTATTCCCTCTCCACAACTGCCACAAGCTCTGCCATGTCAGCACTCCTCCTTGCCCAAAGACCAGCACCCACAACTGTGACCCGGATCAACCACTCAATTCCCCCACTATTCATAGGCCCAAAGCTTCAGAAGCAGCTGCTCCTGCAGTAGTGACTGCCACTGCCCTGGAGTTGGGGCTGTACCCTGCTCTGAGCTGGTGCAATATTAACCTTACAAATTGTCTTGGACTGGAATTTTTTTTACTCTGTCATTTTTTTGACTTCTGCTGCTCCAGAAATATATTGTCATTTTTACAGGTATTTTGATGGGTTTTGGGGAAGAACTCAGAGAGGTTTCTGGTTCTACTCTGCCATCTTGATTCTGCCCCCCAGAGCTGTCTTTTCATTCAAGAACAAAGATCCATTGTCACTCGATTGAGAGGTATTTGGAGGGTAAAGTACAAGAAACCTGGAAAGGTAGAAGAGACCTATATTATGAAAGACTGTGAGTAACAAAGAGAGCATTTGTAAAATTTTATCCTTGTGGCAATAAAAATCTATTGAAATTTGTTGTGTACTTGAGTAGGAATGACATGGTCCAACCTTCACTTTAGGAAAATCACTTCAGTAGAAGAATGGAAAATGGATTGCAGTGAGAAGAGATGTGAGCCAGGTATACTCATAGCTAAGCTATTATAACAGTCCAGTATTCCAGATTTTGAGGACCCATGCTATGATACAGTGGTAGCAATGTCAAAGGAGAGAAAATAGCATATTTTGAGAAATGTTACTAAGGTGAAATAAATATGGCTTTGCAACATATTGAGTATATGACTTTAAGTGATGAGTTAAGAATGATACCTACTTTATAAGCCTGGTGGATTCATATTTCCCTCCATATTAAAAGGGACGGGATAAAGAGAGGAGGACTCCCAGAGAAAGATAATGAATTATTGAACATGCTGAGTTTAAGATGTTTAAAAAGACATTGGAAATGTGAGATTGGTGAACAGTAGAAATACTGAGATAGGACAGACAGGTAGATTTTAGAATCATCCATATGGAGGTGGTCATGAATATATGAGAGCTGGTGATCTCACCAAGTGAACTAGTATATATAGAGATGAGAAGAACGCCTAGGGTACAACCCTGTGGGACATCTATGGTTACAGGTCAGGATATGGAAGTGGATAAAGCAAAAGTGACTGAAGTAGTGGTAACATAAGTAAAAAAAATGAGATCAAAAGGATTTAAACATAAAAGATGATACTAAAAATAAGGCAGAAGAGTAAGCAATAGCAAACTTGTGAGATCTATGGAAAAAGGAAGAATTTATGACCAAACAAGAGATAGAGAACATTATGAAATGCAAAATCATAATTTTGTTTATATTAAATTTAAGAGGTTTTGCTCAAGCAAGTCTATGGAACCAATATTGGATGTTAAGCAAGAAGTTGGCAAACATTTTTACAGTCAGTGTCTTTGATAAAGGCCTCATTTATTAAATATATGGAAAACTATGACAAATATATAAGCATAAAAGTCATTTCCCAATGGATAAGTGGTTAAAGGATATAAATAGGCATTTTTCAGATGAAAATATTAAATCTATCTATAGATTTAATGCTCAATTAATGCTTTAATTAATTTGAATTTTTTAATTTAATGCTTAATATGAAATGCTTTAAATCACTATTGATTAGAGAAATGCAAATTAAAACAACTCTGAGGTACCACATCACACGTACCAGATTGGCTAACATGACAAAACAGTAAAATGATCAATGTTGGAGAAGATAAGGGAAAACTGGAACTCTAATGCATTGTTGGAATTGTGAACTCATCCATCCATTATGGAGAACAGTTTGAAACTGTGCCCAAAGGGCTATAGAACTGCATGCCCTTTGATCCAGTAATACTATTATTTGGTTTGTATCCCAAAGACATCGTAGAAAAGGGGGAAGAATCTACATATATAAAAATATTAATATTGGCTCTTTTTGTGATGACAAAGAACTGGAAATTGAGGGAATGTTCATGAACTGCGAACAGCTGAACAAGTTGTGATATATGAATACAATGGTATACTATTGTTCCACAAGAAATGATGAGAAGGCAGATTTCAGAAAACACATGAAATTATGCTGAGTGATGTGAGCAGATCTTGGAGAACAGTGTATACAGTAACAGCAACATTGTACAATGATGTACTTTAAAGACTTACCTCTTTTCAGCAAAACAATGATCTAACACAATTCCAAAAGACTCCTAATGGAAAATGCTGTCCACATCCAGAGAAAGCAATATGGAGTCTGAATGTAGATCAAAGCACATTTTTTTTCTTTTTTTCTCATAGTTTTTCCCTTTGATTCTAATTCTTCTTTATATGACTATTGTGTAGATATGTTTGATATGATTGTACTTGTATAGTCTACATAACCTATATAAAAATTGAAAACTAAAAATTAATAAATAAATTTTTTTTAAAAAAGGACTCAAAAAAGACATGATATCTAGCAAAGAAAATTATTACAAGACAATTACCATCTTGGTAAAGAGACACGGGAATACTGAAGAAAATTACGTTTAAGAACAGGATTAGCCAAAAGGAAAAAAAAAGAGGCATAAAATTTTACTGATCAAAATAATTCCTCAAAAATCTGATTTGGAAAATAGGTAAAGAAATATAAAAACCCATGGAAGAAAATAAGTTTTTAAATATTATACTTGGTCAAGTGTAATCTTGTTGTTTTTGTTTGTCTTCTTTCCCAAAAAGGACCAGTAATGTGAAATGTGATGGTTTGACTTGCTTGTGAACTGGATTTAAATGAAGTAGATTTGTACAAAGTCTGAAGACTCACTCTCTCTTCCAGAGCCATCAAAGTACAACAACAAGACAGAAGTCAGGACAACTGACAATGGCAGAGTATGCAATGGATGACCTCAGCATATTCAAAGTTTTACTATGCTGAGTGCTCCATTGCACCTGCTTTAGTTGCCTGCTTGGTTGTTGGAACAAATTGTTCTTATCCACCCATTCTACCTGGGAAAGTCTTCATACTTGGATTAGACATCGCCCTAATTCACCAACAGGTTTTAGGACTTTTGGTTCCCCTCAACTTGATTTAGTCGAACAATTTACTGGGGTTATGAGGTTATGCTACAGCTCTGTGGACAGTTGGGTGAATTATGTGGATACCACAGGTGGATGAACATCCCTGAAAAGAGCTCAGTAAGTCCTCACACCAGAAGTGATAGTCTTCATGAACACCTCACTATACATGCCTGTATACATATAGATATAGATATATGTGCATGTATATGTTTACATGCACACATACACACATGCATACATATGCATGCATCTGAGTTTGTATCCTATGGGCATAACTATGTCTAATCATTCATATATAACATTGGCACCAGAATGTGAATGGGATGGATTCTCTGATAAAATGGAGGCAGATACCAGAATGGATTAAAAACCACAATCCTATAATATGCTCTTTATAAGAAACACATTTGAAGTCAAAAGATGCACACAGAATAAAGGTACATGACCAGAACACAAACTATTTTGCTTCAATTGAAGTAAAAAGCAAAGAAAAGCATGGGGAGCAATCCCAATGTCAGACAAAGAAAAAGCAAAAATAGATCTAATTAAAAGAGATAAGGAAGGAAACTATATCCTACTAATAGGTCCCATAAATAATGAAGCAATGTCAATACTAAACATATGTGGACCAAGTGTTATCCAAATTCTTAGAGAAATTAAGTGAGTTCTAAGAAGAAAAAGCAAAACTAAACTAGTGGGTGACCTCAACCTCCACCTCCCAGAACTGGATAAATCTAACCATAAAATAATCAAGAAATACACTAAGAAGGTGAATAAAATCTTAGAAAAGTTAGATATTGTAGACTTCAGCAGAGAACTGAATGTGGGTAGAAAGGAATATATTTTTTCTCAACAGTACATAACAATTACCCCAAAAATTGACAGTACTCTAGGGCATAAATCCTCAAAATCAGATGCAGAAGGGCATAAATATTAAATGCAACATTTTTAAATCATGATGCAATAAAAATGACAGGTTATCAATGGCCCTGGAAAGATAGACTAAAATTAATCAGAAACTAAATAATATAATCCTAAAGAATGAGCTGGTCCAACAACAAATCAGAGAAACAATAACTTCATGTAAGAGAATGACAATAATGAAAAAACACATCAAAACTTATGGGACAAAGTCAAAACAGTCTTAGGGGAATTTTTGGTTTTGATCTTCAAATGCTTACATGAATAAAATATAGAAAGAGGAGCTCAATGAATTGGGCAGGTACTTAAAAAAGCTAGAAAAAGAGCTAATTAAAAATCCTCAATTAAATACCAAATTAGAAATTCTGAAAATCAAAGGAGAGAACAATAAAATTGAAATCAAGAAAATTAACTAATGAATAAAAAAAAGCTGGTTTATGAAAAAATGCAATAAAATAGATGAAACACTGGTCAATTAGATTTTTTTAAAAAGGAGAAAACCAAATTACCAGTATCAAAAATTAAAAGGATGAATTTGCCACCAATGAAGAGACAAAACATTAATTAAGAACTATATTTCCCCACTGAATGCCAATAAATCTAACAATCTTAGTAAAGTCTACGAATATTCATGAAAATAAAAATTTCCCAGATTAACAGAAGAGGAAATACAATACCTAAATAACCTAATTTCAGAAAAAGAAACTGAACTCCTTTAGAATAACTCTTCCTTGTCAGATGAATCTGCAAGTGAATACTCTGAGCATTAAAAGAGCAATTTATTCTAATACTATATAAACTTTTTGGAAAAATATGCAAAGAGGGAGGAATGCTACCAAATTATTTTTATGATGCCAATATGGTGCTAAACAAGGAAGAATGAAATAAGAGAAAGTTGTAGACCAGTCTCCCTAATGAATAGAGATGAAATATTTTAAATAAAACATTAGATGAGAAATTATAGCAACTTATCAACTTATCATAAAGATAAAACACTAGGCCCAGTTGGGATTTATATCAGGAATACAAGACTTGTTCAATATTAGGAAAATTATCAGCATAATTGACCATATCAATAATGAAATTAATAGAAATAGCATGATAATCTCATATCTCAAAAAATGCAAAAAAAAGACCTTTTTGTCAAAATACAATACACATTCCTATTAAAAACACTAGAGAGCATAAGAATAAATGGAATTTTCCTTAAAATGATAAATAACATCTACCTAAAACCATCAGCAAATAGTTTATGTAATGGGACCAAGCTAGAAGCATTTGTCATGAGATCCCGGGAAAAACAAGGATGTCCATTATCACTTTTTGCCCAGACAAAACCAATGCAAAGTTTAGAAGGGAAGCAGAAAGCTGAGAAACATGATTTATAGTCAGTATCTCTGATAAAAGCCTCATTTTTAAAATATATAGAGAACTGAGTCAAATTTATAAGAATTAACATCATTTCCCAATTGATGAATGGTCAAAGCATATAGATGGGCAGTTTTCAGATCAAGAAATTAAAGATATCTGCAGCCATATGAAAAAAAAAGTTCTAAATCACTATTGATTAAAGAAATGCGAATTAAAACAACTCTGAGGTACCACCTCATGCCTATCAATTGGGGTAATGTAAAAAAAAAAAAGGAAAATTGTAAATGTTGGAGAAGATGTGTGAAAATTGGAACACTATTGCATTGTTGTTGGAGTTGTGAATTGATCCAACCATTCTGGAGATCAATTTGGAATTATGCCCAAAGGGCTGTAAAACTGTGCATACTCTGATTGACAATGTCTCTTTTTGATCTGTATCTCAGAGGGGAATTCATGAATTCATGTTGAAGGAAGTCAACAGAACTAGGAAAACACTGTATGTAACAATAGCAACATTGTATGATGACCACCATTGATAGACTTAACTCTTCTCAGCAGTGCAATGAAATAAGACAATTCCAAGGCTCATGACAGAAAATGCCACCAACATCCAGGGAAAGAACTATGGAGTCTGAAAGTAGATCAAAATATACTAATTTTTCTCTCTTTTTTCTTTGCTTTTTTTTTTCCTTTCTCATGTTTTTCCTCCTTTGGTTTTAATTCTTCTTTACAACATGGCTAATGTGGAAATATATTTAATAGGCTTGTATATGTATAGACTTTGCCAGATTGCATGCTGTCTTGTGGAGGGTGTGGAAATGTGGGGCAGAAAATTTAAAACTCAAAATCTTACAAAAGTGAATGTTGAAAACTAAGTAAATAAATAAAATGTAAGTTTCTCTCTCTCTCTCTCTCTCTCTCTCTCTCTCTCTCTCTCTCTCTCTCTCTGTCTCTGTGTGTGTGTGTGTGTGTGTGTGTGTGTGTGTGTGTGTGTAGTGTGCAGTGTGTATTTATATAATGGTGACATTGCGGTTCTGGTACAAAATGTCAAAGTAAAATATCTAAAGGAAGCATGAATGTTGTGAAATCCTCTCTGGGAAGATATAAGAAGTTATCTTCTTAGTCACTTAAATCTGACGATGAATAATCCTAGGAGAATAATTATTTTGTAGGAAGTGATCTCTATTTACAGGAAGATTTTTAAAGTGCAAATAATTTTGCTTCCTCTAATTCTTAGGATCTTTGTAAGTTTTCTCTGTTAAAGAAACTTTTAAATAACATTGCTCAAGGGAGAGCATAATATCCTCTAAATAACTGGGCTACTCTGAATCTAGTATTTTTAATACTGGCAAAAATATAGCTCATCACTTTGAGGAACAGCCCATATAAACCTCATATGCGGACTTCAGTATTTATTATTTTTTTTTTACAAAAAAATAATGAAAGTAAAATATTTATCAAGAAACAAGTTTCCACATATTAGTAATAAGTGCTGCCCCTAAATTGAGAACGATCTGAATAAATTATTTTAGTGTAATGGACTGCTCTTGTGCCATAGGAAATAACAGATATCACAGATTCAAAGAATACTTAGAAGACTTGGATGAACTGATGCTGAGTATGTTGAAAAGATCCAGGAGATCAATTCATATGATTACCACAATAATGTAGAAGAAAATAACTATGAGTGACTTTAGAATACTAATAAATTCATTATCTAATTGGGGAAGACACAAGAAAACAAATATTAATCAAGGCTTTCTATGCTCCAGGATATATGTGAAATGCTTTTACAAATGTGAGATTCTCAAAACAGTCCTGTGTGAAAGGTACTATTATTAGCAACCCAACCTTAGCTTTGAGGAAACTGAAGCAAATAGAAGTTAAATGAATTTTCCAAGGTCAAATACCTAATATGTATCTCAGGCAGTATTTGAGGTCAGATTTTCCTCTCTCCATGCTCAGTGCTCTATTCATGGTACCAATTCTAATTGCCTGTATGATAGCAATTTCTAGTTCTTGGTGGATTAGTAATACCCTGATGATTCTCAATGAAAAATATACTTTCAAATGTATTTAATATATTTATTTGTATTACTTGAAACACATTTATTATTAGGGAGGTCTTCTATTTCAGGTTGAATTGAAAGTTATAATAGCTTTCAGGGAAAAAAGGAAGAGTAAGAAAATAATATAAAGGAAACATTAAGACCAACACTATGAGTAAAGCAGAAATATATATGTATATAATATAATATAACATTAATATACTATATTAATATATTATATTAACATATATTTTTATATATTCAAAAGGTTATATAGGTGACCTGGTACATTTTTAGACCTAACACGTTGAATTTCTTATGCAATATAAAACCAAACTATTTGTACCAGATGTTTCAGATTTACGTATATTTCTGTTTTTCTTTGCATTTTGAAATATCCATGTTCTTGTTATTTTCAAAGTTTATAGGACATTTTTAACAAAATTTGTGTAAATAGTGAGTAATTCCACTTAAAATTGGGTAATACAGGAAAGTTTCACAGAGGAGATGGCATCTGAGCTAGGTGTTAGAGGAAAGAAATGATTTCCATAGTTAGTAATAAGTGGAAGTACATTACAGTAAGCACAGGAAATAACTTGACAGCTTACACACCAAGGACAGTGGGCAGAGACAAGATGTGAGACTAGAGAACCCAGTAGAATTCTCAATACTCCCCTCCAAACATGTTTAAAACGATTCCTAAAATCAAATTATGGATTGACAGAGCCAATAAAAACAGATAAAGCCAAACGTTCCATTGCCAATCTTCCTGACTGTTGCCTTTTACTATAGAACAATTTGGAACTATGTGCAAAGGTGTATAAAACCATGCATACCATGTGATGCAACAAAAACACAAAGAACTTATATGTACACAGTACCTATCGCAGCTCATTTAATGATGGCAAAAAATTAAAAATTGAAGGGATGTACATAAATTGAGGAATGGCAGCACGAGTATGTAGTAGTGATGGAAAACTATTGTAAGCAGGATAGTCTTAGAAAACCATAGTTATTCATACAAGAACTAATTGAAAGTGAAATGAACATAACCAGGAAAACACTGTACACAGCAACAGCAATATTGTACAATGGTCAGTAGTGAATGATTTAGTTATTCTTAGCAATAGAAAGATCAAAGTCAATTACAAAGGACTTATGATGAAAAGTGCTATTCCTGTTTAGAAAAAGAACTGATTGAGTGAAAGTAGATTGAAGCATTGTGGTTTTATTTTTATTTTATTTTAATTTTGTGAAGTTCTGTGTTTTCTTTTATAACTATTAATATGGAAACATGTTTTTCTTGATTTCACATTAAATGCTTGAACCATTTTCAACATTCATTTTGATAAAATTCTGCATGTCAATTGTGTTTCCTTCCTTCTTTCACTCCTTCCTCCCCAAGATGGGAAGCATCTTAATGTAGGTGATATATGTGTACAATCACATAAACCTATTTCCACATTAGCCATGTGGGTAAAGAAGAAACAAAATAAAAGGGAAAAGCCGCAAATCCCCCTCCAAAAAAAGTGAAAATAATATGCTCTAGTTTGCATTAAGACTATAGTTATTTCTCTTGATGTGGACAGCCTTTTCTCTCATGAGTCTTTTGGAATTGTCTTGCATTATTGCATTGCTGAGAAGAGTTAGGTCAATCAGAGTTGATCATTCCACAGTGTTTCTGTTACTGTATACCTTGTTCTGGTTCTGCTCGCTTCTCTCGGTTCTCAGTTCCATCTATTCATAGAAATCTTCCAGTTTTCTCTGAAATCCATGTTGTGTATGAAATAAAATATAGCCTGAATAAAAAATACACATCAGTGTGCAGTAAGATCGTGGGGCAATTTATATTCTTGTTGGATTGTAATTTAGAGTATGCAATAGTGTAATAATGTGAAAACTACCAGCAGACATTTGTTCATTTGTCAGATTGTCGAACATTTAAAAATCAATTTTATTCAGGAAATATTTTATTTCTTAGGCAACATGAGTTGGAGTAGTTCTTAAATGTCATTTTTATATTATTTTTATAGATAATTTCTGTTTTAGATTTTGGGACTGAATTAAAATACAGCTTGAATTACATCTTTTACTCTCAAAATTATGAAGATGGAAATATATTGACATTCTATATAAATGTCAGTTATTTTTAAATTAAATTTATAAAATTGTGACTTATTTAATCCTCGTATCTTTTGTATAAAACAGTTTCTTGTATTTTGTAAGTAATTAGTAAATACCTAGATTGAGTTAAATTGATTTCGGCATTATTACAAAGAAGCCCCCGGAAAATGCTGAAGGGCTTGTGGTTTTCTTGGCATTGACAAATATACTGAACCACTCCTGAAGAGTTTTTTTTTTCCCCTAGAGTAGTGACTCTATGCATTGATATAATGAATGAATTTCTAAAAAAAAACAAAAACAAAAAAACGAATGAAGGATGGATGTTGCCTGTATCCAAATTGATTATTGCTTATAACTTCCTTTCCCTAGTATCTATTCCCTGGAAACTTATCTGTGGTGTACCTTTGTCTATATGACAGATCATTTGTCCTTAGGGAGTATGGTTCTGTGCTGCTGTATTGGACTGTGGGTATTTGTAATTAATTAGGCTCAAAAATTTAAGGTAAGTTGACTACTAATGAGTATTGGCTTCAGGTCTATTCCTGGGTTTTAATATTTATCCCTTATGGAATCTATTCTAAGGTACTACCTATTTATAACACTAGAGGGAACAAATGAAGAGAGAATTGAAGAATTTGTCACATTGGAAAGTTTTCTTAATAGAGTTTTCTACCATTACAATTCATTTTTATAAATTTGCTTTCAAATATTCATAATGCTAATAATATATAACATTTTGAAATTAGTTTGCTTTATTAATTTTTTAATATTTAATTTTGCTAATGAATGTATTAGAAGTTAATTGTCATTTTCATTATACAATTTCTAATGAAAAGACATATATCTGGGGTGGTGATTTTTTCTTATGAACCTATATAGTGGTTAACAACATTTGTAGGGAAAAAATCATTTTCTTCATTCAAATGTGTTTTTATTTATTCAAACAGTGGAACTTTTTCTCTTTATTACCATTAACGTATTCATATGCTGACATAAACTGATGGTTTATTTTATTTTCCTCTTCAGGAGACTAGTTTTTTATAGGCTCTCTTACTTTTTTTTTTTAACTGAGTAATATATCATGTTTTATTCAAGTTTTGTGTATATTTTTCACTGAAGATTTTGAGATTGAGATAATATGATACAACTTGTTTGAAACAGCTTCGAAAATGTTAAAATATTTTGACATTTTGGAGATTTATACATATATTCATATACATAAGTATATTGTGTGTGTATGGTTTTGTGTATGTCACCAAAACTTTTATATGTAGAACTATATCCTTTCATTTATTTTTCTTTAATTGTTTATAAATTATTTATTACACAATAGGCACTGTGCTAAGTGCTTCACAATATGTTTTTATTTTAGCCTGAAAGATGTATTTCCCCCAGTTTACATACAATTAAACTGCAGCAAACAGAAGTATTGAGACTCTTTCAGGATCATACAACGATAATTGTCTGAGGTTGTGTTGGACTGAGGTTTTATTCCAAATTCAGGGCTTTCAATACTGAGCCATTTAACTACCTTCATTTAGAAGTAGTGTAAATGCTAAGTGAATTTTGCAGATTCCTTATGCTTAGATATTTTTAAAAATAGAATCTTCTTATCGTTGTATATTCTCCAAAATGTGAAAATTTGAGAGATCAGTGTAATTTCTTCTAATGATTTTTAAAACATCTTAACTCAAAAAATGTTATTCATATTAGTATTTAGTCCAAAATGTAATGATTTGCCAAGTCTCTCATCCATAATAATGGATCTTGTAATGATGAAGTAATTTCTTATGTGAGATTTTCATTCTGAGTTACTTTGTTTTTGCCACTTATTGCATTCAATTTAAGTGTATCTTAGTCTTCTAGGGATCTAGATTAGAGAATGTATATTTGATATAATTTAGATCCTAAAATCTGTCCCCTCCTTTCCTTAGGACTCCAATTTTTGAAGACATAGGACCTACATTTTAAAACCAGTAGGTATCTGAGTCCAACATAATTTTACAGATGAGAGAAATGAGGACACAGAGTTTAAGTAGCTTTCCCAGAATTCAAAACTAGTATATATCTGAGTCTGGATGTCAACCCAGATTGGCACCAAGTTGGCAGCAAGTACCCTATCTACTTACAGTTACCACCATCATATTCACTCTTAGGGCTAGCATATCACAACATTGACTCATTGAATTAGTAGTCTGCTAAATGTACCAGAACGTTTCCAAATCATTATCTTAGACTGTTACCTTAACTTACACATGTTTAGTTTTTCTAAATTTCAAGTTTAGGAAACTTCTTAAAATCAAATGTAAGATATCTTATATAAATAAATACACACACACTAAGTATATAGCAATATATACAGTATATTTTTGTTTTTAATTATTTTTCTCAATAACATGAAAAATTCATTTTAATATTTGCTTTTTTAAATTTATTGTTCCAGATTCTTCCCTCCATCTATCCCCTCTGGCTTCCTTGAAACAGCTAGCAATTCAATTTGGTTATACCTGTGCAATTGTGCAAAACCTATTTCCATATTAACGATGTTACAAAAGCAGACCAAAAATGAAGTAAAAATAAACTTTACAGAAGTATGTGTGATCTGCATTCAGAATTCATTAGTTCTTCCTCTGTAGGTAGAATTCACGTTGAATCAGGTCATATATGTCTTCTCAGATTTTTTTCCAACCATCCTGCTCATCATTTCTTATACCACAATAGTTGCTGTTCAGTCACATATATGTATAACCTTTGTGATCGCATGTATGTATAAATTCTATGATCACATGTATGTATAAAGTAAGTGGGATGTTTTGGAGTTCAGCTCCCTAGGGTCAGGTTAAATTGTAAACATCTGAAGGATTAATCTCCTCTGAACCCTGGTATTTCAGTTTTACTGGGTCAAATGGTTTCATCACTACTGGCTCTGAGCCAATAAGGGGCTGAGTCTTCGTTATATATTCTGGGAGGCTGACATTTTGCTTTGGGACCTTGCTCATGAGAAAGAACTTTTGAGTCTCTGGACCAGAGTTTGGGTAGCCATTAATTAAGAGACCTCTAACTACTCAAATGTTGGTGTTGTTCCAGTCTAGAGAGGCATAGAGGTGTTTGTATTTGTTGAGTCAGTTGGAACGCTTTCTACTGAATCTCTGTTGTTGACCCCTTAAAAGCTGACTTTCTTTTAGAAAAGAAGATCAAAGAACCTGTGCTAGCAGCCCATCGTGTGTGCTAGTGTGATTGTTAATACACCACGCTTGAGGTTTTCTTGGCAAGATGCTGTAATAGTTTGGCATTTGCTTTTCCATCTCATTTTGCAGAAAAGGAAACTGAGGCAAACAAAGTTAAATGACTTGCCCAGATTCACGAGTATCTAAGGCCAGATTTGAATTGAGGAAGATGAGTCTTCCTGACTCCATGTCTGGCACTCTAACCATTCTGCCACCTAGCTATCTATACAATATACCATCACAAACTAATACTAAAATTTGTTTGCCCATTCCCCTACTGATGGCATCACACTGATATCCAAATCTTTGACACACCAATAACAGCAACTATAAAAACTTCTGCAAATATATTCCATTTCCTTTTTCTTTGGTCATTTTTGGGATACAGACCTAGCGGTGGTATTGCTGGGTCATAGTTTTTAGCCCTTGAAGTATAATACCAAGTTGCTTTCTAGAATGGTTGGATCAGTTAACAACTCTATCCTTAGTACATTAGTGTCCCAATTTTTCCGTATCCCCTTCAGCTTTTGTCATGTTTTCCTGACATATTAGCCAGTCTAATAGATGTGAGGTGGTACCTCAGACTTGCTTTAATTTTGATTCCTCTAATCAGTAGTGATTTAGAGAATTTTTATATGACTATAGAAAACTTTGATTTCTTTTTCTGAAAACTGCTTATTCATAACCAATGAACATTTATCAATTTGGAAATGACAAGTATTCTTATAAAATTGACTTATTTGTCTATATATTTGAGAAATGAGGAAATAGAAATGAAATGTAATTACCCCCTAATTTCATACATTCATTCTAAACTTCACTGCATTGATTTGTTTGTGCAAAATCTTTTTTTTAATTTAATGCAATAAAAATTCTTCATTTCACCCTACAATGTTTTTCATCTCTTACTTGGTCCTAAATAAATTCTTTCCTTATTCATAAAACTGAAAGAGAAAATATTCCATAAGTTTGCTTATAAGACTTTATGTCTAAGCCCAATTTTAAGTTTTATTGATATATAATGTTGAGAGGTTGGTCTTTAACTAGTTTCTTCCAAACTACTTTCTAGTTTTCCCAGAGTTTTTTTTTTTTCATAAATAGTGAATTCTTGGCCCAATACCTCGGACCTTCACATTTGCAAAAACATAACACTATGATCATTTGCTACTGTTTGTTGTGTACCTATTTTTGCCACTGATTCATCACTCTTTTTCTTAGCCAGTATCAAATTGTTTTGATGATTAACATTTTATAATACATATTTAGATCTGATTATGTCAACTTTCTTTACATTATGAAAAATATTATCTTGATATTCTTGACTTTTTGTTCTTACAGGATAATTTTTTATTATATTTTCTTGATAGTATAATTTTATTCTTGTAGATTGATTGGTAGGTCGCTGAATAAGTTGTGTGTGTGTTCATTCTTCGTTGCCGAAGAAGATCATCCCATCAGACAAATAATGACATAACTTTGCACTTGACTTTGTTTTGAGTGAGAAAGGGCTGGGCAGGTTACCAGCCTCACTTCTTCTCCAAAGCCTCTGAATCCAGTGACCAGATATTCATCAGGATGACTGGAGATGACCCAGGATGAGGCAATTGGGGTTAAGAGACTTGCCCAAGATCACACAGCTAGTGAATGTCAAGTGTCTGAGGTGAGATTTGGACTCAGGTCTTCCTGCCTCCTGCACTGGTGCTCTATACACCTAGCTGCCTACTGAATAAGTAAATTAATTTAGGTATAATAGTCATTGAATTACATTGACTTAGGTGTAGGGTGTGATCAGGAAGGACCAGTACATTTAGTGTGAGGGTTGCTGAGCCCTTTTTGGAGCACTTTCCACCTTTGCTGCCCATCTGTTCCAAACAACTCTTACTTGTGGCTCCAAGAAGCTGCATCATGCAGAGTAGGCCACACCTTGGTAAACTATTTCGGCAGACAGGCCAAATCAGGTGGAGGGTAACCAAGGGGTCTCAAACCTATTGATGAGTTAGGAGAGTGTCTAACCCAAGCATGTGAAGACTTTCTTTGCTGTAATGGGCAGATGAAAATAATTTGCCCCAACTACCATGAAGTCAGCTGAAGCAGGCAATGTAAAGCACTTAGAACTTGGTTAGACACTGAAGACATCAAGGTCATCTACTGCATCCTGAGCCATCCCAGTCATCTTGACTCTGTCCTGCCACTGGACTATGATGACTGTGGAGGAGTGAGGCTGATGACTTCCTTTAAGTCTGCCTCACTTAAATCCAGTTTACGCACGATTCAAAAGACATCACTCATAACATTTTATTGCTGTCGTTCAAAGTCCTTGCACCAGGCAAGTGATGAAGAAACAGGTGTATATACACTGGGAGATGTAGTCACAAACCTGTACACAGGTGGGTTTAGGTCATAGGATTTTTTCTCATTGGAAGCAGCAGAGGGACATGACAGCCCCACGGGTATTTCAGCAGTCTTTTCAAGATTGCACCGCACACCTCCTAGTGTGAGGAAGGGGACTAGAAAAGGTGACCTAAAAATTGTCTGCTGACCCAACCCTGGCCTGATTACTGCAACAGGCAGGGAATCCCACTATGTAGTCAAAACACAAAAGATGTACAAAATGTGCAAAAATATCTGCAAAGATGATACCACTCATCATCGGCACATGGAACATAAGCACGCTTATAGACAACACAAAATCCAGTAGACCTGAAAGATGAAGGTATTACATTCAAATAGCAGATCTGAGTGAAACAAAGATGATAAATGAAGGTCAATTTACTGAAATTGGAGCTGGATACACATTTTTCTGGAGTAGGCACAGTGAAGGGGAGCACCATGAAGCTAGTGTGGGTTTTACAATCAAAACTAATCTAGTCAGCTAGCTGTATGCTTGCCAAAAGGGGTGAATGATAGGTTCATGACAATGCAATTACCACTTCCAGGACAGCTCCATGCCACCATCATCAGTGCCTATGCTCCCACCATGATGAACCCTGACGAGGTCAAAGAAACATTTTACGAAGCCTAGAGACCCTTATCATCAATGTGGCAAAAGAGGACAAGCTGATAATTCTGGGTGACTTTAATGCTAGAGTAGGTTCAGATGACCAGACTTGGCAGGGAGTCCTAGGGAGGAATGGAGCTGGAAACAGCAACACCAATGGTCATTTACTGCTGAAAACTTGTACATAGCAACACCTTCGCATCACCAACACTCTTTTCCGTTTACCTAAGTGGAATAAAACTTCATGAATGCGCCCTTGCAGAAAACATTGGCATTTAATAGACTATTTGATTGCAAGGATAAGAGACAGACAAGATATGAGAGTGAGAAAGGCAAGTGTGGTGCAGAGTGCTGGACTGATCATAGACTTATCCTTTCCAAGCTAAATATTCACATTCAGCAAAAGTGCCACCTCCAAGGTAAAATGACTACCAGAAGAATTAATGTCAACAAATTAGAGCTCTTCTCTGAGCTTGAAAAGTTTGTTGCTAACTTGAATGGAAAGTTGAGCCAACGCATAGTTGGCAACAGTGGATCAGAAAAGGAGTGGGCAGTTATCAGAGATTTGGTGTACAGTACTGCATGTGCTCATCTGGTTCAGAACACTCGCAAACACTGGTTTGATGAAAATGATCGGGAAATTCAGAAGCTGCTAAATAATAAAGTGGAACTCTATAGGATATACCAGCTGGATAGGTCATCCACCTCTAAGAAGGCTTATACTTAAAGTATAAGCAAAGTTTAGAGAGATGCAGAATTCCTGGCTCAGTAAGAAGGCAGATGAAATTCAATATTATGCTGATAGTAACAATACAAAGTGCTTTTGTGATTCCCTGAAAACCATTTATAGACCAAAAACCTATGGTACATCAAAACTGCTGAGTGCTGGTGGAGTCACATTGATTAGTGATAAGGGCGTGAGCCTAGAGAGATGGACTGAATGCTTCCAGTTCTCAACATGCCATCATCAATCAATGCTGAGGCCACTGACCATTTACTTCAGGTTGAAGTCAACACCTCCTTAGCTGAACTTCCAACTGAAGAAGAGGTTTTGAGGGTCATTAGGCTCCTTTCATGAGGCAAAGTATCTGGTGCTGATTTTATTCCAGCTGAGATTTACAAGTTAGGGAGAGTATTGCTCATACAAAAGCTGACTGAAATTTTCCAGGTTATATGGCAAAAGGAAGTTATCCCTCAGGAGTTCAAGGATGCCTCCATTGTCCATCTCTTTAAAGGTAAAGGGCATAAATTGTCCTGTGACAATCACAGGAGGGTCTATCATTTTCATTGCTGGGAAAGTTCTTGATAGAGTCCTCCTTGATAGACTGTTCCTTCACCTGGAAGATGGTCATATACCTGAGAGCCAGTGTGGCTTCAGAAAGGGCCAAGGAACAGTCAATATGGTGTTTGCTGCCTGATAACTCCAGGAGAAATGCCAGGAGTAGAACAGAGGTCTGTATACAATGTTTGTAGATCTGACCAAGGCCTTTGACACTGTTAGTTCTGATGGCTTATGGAAAATTATGTCAAAATTTGGTTGCTAGAGAAATTTCATCAATATTGCATATCTATTTCATGATGTTATCTTTACCTGGGTTCTGGATAATGGAAAATCCTCTAGTGCCTTCCTAGTCACTAATGTACTGAAACCGAGCTGTGTGCTTCCTTCCATGCTTTCTAGCACAATGTTTCCAGCCACGTTGGCAATTTCTTTCAATTAGGATGATCATGGCATCAAGGTCAACTACCATCCTGATGATATGGACTTCAACTTGAAAAGGCTACAAGCAAGACCAAAGTGGAGGGAGTATTGGTGCATGATTTTCTATTTACAGATGATTGTGCACTCGTTGTAGCCTGTGAAACTGAGATCAATGAAGTATACATCACTTCTCTGCGGCCTGTGCTAATTTTGGCCTAATAATTAGCACCAAAAAACACAGGTGCTCCCTCAGCCACTCCCACACCATCCATATATGGCATTATCAGTTACAAATAGAGAAGTTTTGAATGTCGTGGATAAGTTCACTTAGCTTGGTAGTGTATTTCCCAGGGATGTACACATTGACAATGAGGTTAATTCATGCATCGCCAGAGCTAGCTCAGTCTTTGGGAGGCTCCAAAAAAAGGTTGAGAGAGAAGTATTAAACTGACTACCAAAATGAAGGTCTACAGAGTCATTGTGCTGACTTCATTGTTGTATGTCTGTGAAACATGGGCAGTCTACCAGTGCCATGCTAGGAAACTGAACTGCTTCCATTTGAACTGTTTTAGGAAGATTCTGAGGATCACCTGGCAGGATAAGGTACCACACACTGAAGTCCTTGCTCGAGCTGAACTGTCAAGAATTCAAACTATACTTCAGAGAGCACAACTCAGATGCATTGACTACGTTGTTCACGTGCAAAATATATGTTTGCCAAAAAAGACTATTTTATGCAGAACTCACATGGAGCAGGTGATGAGATTATGGTCAGATACAAGAGATACAAGGACATTCAAGGTCTCTCTCAATAACTTTGGGTTTGACTGTGCAACATAGGAGACAATGGCACAGGACTGCTCAGCCTGTCAGAAAAGGTGTTGTTCTCTATGAGCCAATCAGAATTGAGACAGCACAAATTAAACGTAAACTGTGCAGACTTGGAGTATCCACCCCAGATAGTCATATGGACTCTCTGTGTCCAACTTGTGGTAGAGAATTCTGAGCTTGTATTGGTCTGATCAGCTACGGTCAGACACCCTGAAATGTTACTTTATCATGGTGATGTGATTTTGGTCTTCTTCATAAATGAAAGACAACAGCCACTCAACATCAGCTTAGCTTACATATGAACAATTAATATTTTTCCAGTGGTTAAATGTGATTTTATTTGTATGAAAATTGTCTTCTAATAGTATTCATATAGTTCTCAGGTTTGTCTTTGTGGGTAGACTCCCAAGTATTTTATATTGTCTGCATGTATTTTAAGTGAAATTTCTCTTTCTATCGCTTTCTACTGGGCTTTATAGGTAATATAAAAAAATACTGATTATTTGTGTGGATTTATTTTATATTCGATCACTTTGCTAAGGTTGTTAATTATTTTAACTACTTTTTTTTAATTCTCCATGATTCTCTAATTATACCATTATGTCATCTCCAAAAAGTGATGGTTTTGTATTTTCATCATCTATTTTGTTTCCTCCAATTTCTTTTTCTTTTTTTTGTTTTTTTTTTTATTTCTTATTGTTAGGGGCCAAGCTGTGGACCACCTTCGGGTGCTGGGACCACCCTTTGGGAGCTGGCTCTGCCCTCAGGGAGGATCATGGCAGAGGCTCTGGCTGGGGATATAAGAGGCTGTCGGGGAGGGATCAGGGAGAGACATAAGCAATAAAGTGAAGTGTACTGGCCTCCTTGGGTGCTCTGTGTAGTCATTCCCCCCCCTCACAAGAGGGGTTCCCCTACCACACAGCAGGGGCCGGAGACGTCCGAAGACACGGGTAGGGTAAGTATCCAGGGGAAGGCCGCGGAGTAGCCCCGACCAGAACAGCCAGGGGGTAGCCCCGTGCCCTTATTACTTCAGTACAGCTATCATTTCTAGGACAATATTGAATAATTATTGTGATAATGGGCATCCTTGCTTTACCTCTAGCCTCATTTGGAAAATCTTTCGCTCATCCATTAGAACATTTACACACACACACAAACACACACACACACACACACCTACACATTGATTTTATGCTTTATTTTAAAAAATAATCTATGGAGAATTTTAATCCAATTTAACAATATAATGACAAGGAAACTAGGTAACATTTTTTTTTCTGTGTAGGTAGAAAAATCTTTTGAAATTACTTTATTTTGGATCTCTTGTATGAAACTAAGCAGTGTTTCAAGACTTGGTGCAGGAAAATAATGTCAACCTCAAAGAGAAGTATCTTGAAAACCTCACAATCTTTCAGGAATTACTCATCATTTTACAATCTATCCTGATTATTTTCCAGGACAGTTGTAAACAACTTGTAACAAATACACATTTCCATAATTTTTCTCACACTTGATATTAGTGATTAGGGTCATTAAAATAACTTGTTTCTGTTGGCATGTCAATTAATGAATCTTGAATGTTGCAGATATATGGATATTGGACATCTGGTTGGAGGAAAGCTTTTGAGTGTTTTGTTTTAATAAAATGAATACTTATAGTGTCAAAAATAATGAATGAGATGGGATCTTGTATTCATTTGTGATCATAATCTTTGGAATATCATTTACACAAGTCTGCCTGTTCTCTACTAATTTTATCATCATAAATGTTTTCCAAATTGTTCTAATGCAAATTTTTAATAGATAGTGTACACACAAACACATGTGTGTGTATTGTGTTTTGGGAATTATTTGCACTCTACTTATCACCTCTTTTTATAGCAATGAATTGTATTTTCTACCCACATCTTTGGAACATTCTTTCTCTTTAGGCATCTTTAAAATTAATTTTGAGTACAACCAAAATTGTGTTATAAAAAATATGAATGGTCACTTTGTATATTCCTGGTAATTTTCTCTTAGTTTCTAATTATTCATTCTGCATATTAATAGTTTTGAGATTAAAATTCAAGTCTGGTGGTTCATGGATTTTCAGAAGGAAAATATTTGCTTATAGGAATCTTTACAAATTTTTCCTATCCTCTGTCTTCAGATGCCATTCACAAAAAAAAAAATCAAGCACATCCACACATTGGTCAATGGACAAGGATTTTACACTTAATATGCCAATATTTCATTTAATAATTAGAGTCATTTTATAACTGCATGATCCCTAGTCTACTTTCCTACTACTCTGTCACTATCATTACCTCTATAGCAAGGGGCTTACAGGAATAGAGTTCATTTTCTATTTTTCTTTGTTTTATGAGTTGCCCTTACCAAATAATTACCAATTACAAATAATTCATTAACTGACCAACCTACTGTTGATAATCTCAACCACACTTAAGTGTCTGGACTTTGAAGGATAGATACCATATTTGAAATCTTTCCATAATTGAAAAATCTTTCAGTACTTTGTAGTAGCCATTTAGAGAAGATGAATACCTCCAATAAATTATATGAAGAGACATTTGAGAGGGTATTATCAAGATGTGTTGGATTTATCTATATCTATGACTATATCTATATATTTTCTCTATATTTATAGAATATATTAGTATATGTGTATGCATGTGTGCATATGCGTGTGTATCTGTATATATTTGTGTGCACACACATAAACATCGTACGATAGCAGATAAAGATAAATGAATTTGGAGCAGAATTACATGAGTTTGAATTCTGACAAAGACTGACTTTATAAACAAGAAAATCTTTAATTCATGGACATTTTTCACTTTATTTCCCCCATTCCTGAAATGTTTTCCCTCCTTACCAGTTTTGTGGCTTTTCTGACTTTCTTTCAGACTCATTTCAAATAAGCATCTTAATATAGTAACCCTCACTCCATTCAACACTGGTAGTGTCGCTCCTTTGAGAATATCTCCTCTTTATATCATATACATATGATAACACATGATCTTTTGACTGTTCTCTCCCTCTTCAAAATGGAATCTCCTTAAGAGCAGGGACTGCATGTTTGCATTTCTTTGTATCCCACTACGTAGGATAAGGCCTGGTACCTAGTCGCATGCAAGTACACACTGTAACATTAAGCACCCTGGCATACACAGGGGAACCTGCAATCATACACTCTTTGAGTTACTTTTGTAAAAGGAAAGCAAATTGAGGGATCAACAATCACTTTTATCAAGTACATATATCATTCACTAAAATTATGGGAAAAAGTCAGCACCCCTTGAATTCCAGAGAAAATACAGAGAAATACAGATCGAGACATGACTTCCAACTCCCTGACATAAGCAACACATACATCATAAATCAACAGACAACTCCAACAGTCTGACCATTACATACATACATAGTTACCATAGAGAAGAGCACCAACATCTGGGTTTTCAAAACTGGGAGACTGCTTAGCAGCCTCCCAGAGTCTCATCTGGCCAAAAAACAAAAACAAAATACAAAAGACCTCCAGTTAGTAAACCCCAAAGTAAAAACTTACCCTCAGAGCATTTATACATTTTTTAGAGCCAAAGTGCATCATGTGAACCAGTGTCTCATTAGAAACTTAACAAAAGGTATGGGCCTTCCTACAAATCTTCCCTATCAAACTTCCCTTTATGGACAGGCCCATTAATGGCTGGGGAAGATCTTTAATCACATTGAAAAAATTAACAATGCAAATACATATACTGTTTCTAGTTAAAAAATAAAACCTCTTGGTTCTGTACTTTACTCCTAGTAAAGACTCTTGGTTGATAAAGGCAAGATTCAGTCAGAGGCACTTGATTATACTAAAACAGAACCAGCAAAAGGTCCTACTTTGCTTGTTAACACACACACGCACTCATATATACAGACACATACACACATATAACGTACACATGCATACATATATATGCATATCTGTGTGTTTGTGTATGTGTGTGTGTGTGTGAGCTGAAAATCTCAGGGATAGCTTAAAAATGTTATCTGAAGATCATTTTTTAACTCTCTGTGATAAATGGGGTGTTTGGACTGAGGATCCAAATATATAAATAAGTAATTTTACTTTCTCAATAAATAATTATAAACATAATTTTAAAGGAATTTATGATTTTACAGCATTTAATATTCACTCTCACATTTTAAACTCATATTTAAAAAAGTTACATCAAATTGGACCAAGGAAATTAATTTTAAGCCAGTTGGTGCCTCCTACATAGTTCAAATCCAAATTTATACTTTATATTTTTGGAACTATGTCTTTGTAGGATTTAAAAACCCAAGTCCTAGAACATTCTAGGTAATTTCAAAGAAAAAGGGAATAGCATACTGATTTTACTAGTAGAAAAATTACTAAATTTTAAACAGTTAAAATTTCCCCTGAGATATTAAAAAAAATGTTTCAGGTAGATTAAACCTAGACCAAAAATTAAATCAAATTATATTCTGTGTGCTCAATTTTCTGTAGGGAACCACAAACCACTGGCGTGTAAAATTCTAATTAATTATGTGGAATGCTAATGGATTTTAAATTAAAAATACTTGCAGTTGAGTGCCATCTCACTTCATATAGGCTTGCAACTGAATATTACAATGAAACATTAACGTGAAATTTAAAAATGCTTTTGAAGTAAAATAGCTAGCATTTGGATTCATTATACTGATATTTTATAAAAATCATAGCTATTATAGATATCTCCATGTATGTCCATAAGAACCATGGTTTCTGTGATGTTCCTTGGTGAAAAAAACCATGAAGGTACAGAATAAGATGGAGACAGAGAATGAGAAGGAGAAATCGATTCAAAGAGAGACAAACATATAGAGACAGAGACAGAGTGACAAAGAGAGCCATAGCTAGAGAAGCAGATAAAAAGATACAGAGAGAGACACAGGCAGTGACAGACAGATAGAGAGAGAGAGACAGGCAAACAGACAGACAGACAGAGAGAGAGACAGAGACAGAGACAGAGAGAGAGAGAGAGAGAGAGAGAGAGAGAGAGAGAGAGAGAGAGAGGCAGAGACACAGAGACAGAGAGAGACAGTGACGGGGCACAGAGATAGAGACAGAGCCAGAGACAAAAAGAGACAGAGAGAGGAGAAACTCTGAAGAATAAAATTACAAGGACACAATAAAATAATTCCAATGAGAAAGAAAAGTTTTTCGAAGAGATAAAAGAGGATTTCAATGAATACCAATCAGATTTAATATTCTTTCTTAAATATTATATACATTTTTTCTAAATTTTTTATCAAATATTATGTATAATATTACATTCAACCCTATATATATATATATATGAACATAAGTACTCTATCATGTAAATTATATTTTTTCCCTTCATGACTATGTTTCTGACTTTCTGATCTTCTAAACCATGACTTAGCTGTTTTTTCACCCCCAAATATGGAGCATACTCACTTCAGATCATTTTTTCATCTTTATTTTATAGTGAGTTCCTTCTATGAACCATCATTGAAGGGACAAGCTCTAGTGAGTCATCATTCATACCCACCTTGATTGTACTATTGACTCATCAAATTGTCACTATACTCTATATTATTACGTCTTTCCTTCTTTACAGCTGCTTTTTGTGTATTTTTTTTTACAAATAGATTTATTTTTAGTGTTAAACATTCATTTCCATAAGTACTAACATACAATCTGATATAGGTGCTACATGTACATTCTTATTAAACATATTTGCACATTAATCGTGTTATATAGAAGATTTAAGATGTTTGGGAGGAAACATGAGAAAAAAACACAAAGCAAAAGAAACAAACAAATAAAAAAAGCAAATTGTATGCTTCAATATGCATTCAGACTCCACAGTTCTTTCTCTAGATGTGGATGGGATTTTCCATCATGAGTCTTTTGGAGTCGTTTCAGGTCCTTGAGTTTCAGAAAGGAGCAAAGTCTATCAAAGTCAGTCATTGCACAGTGTGGCTGTTACTATGTACAATATTCTCTTGGATCTGCTCCCTTCACTCAGCATCAATTCATATAAATCTTTCCAGATTTTTCTGCAATCTACCTGCTTACCACTTCTTATGGCACAATAGTATTCCATTACATTCATTGTTCAGACATTTCCCTAGTTTTCAACCACCACAAAAAGTGATGCTATAAATATTTTTGTACATGTGGTCCTTTATCCATTTGTGTGATATCTTTGGGACACAATCCTAGAATTGGTAATTTTGGGTCACAGGGTATGTACATTTTTGTAGCCCTTTGCACATAGTTCCAAATTGCTCTCTGGAAGGATTGGATCAGTTCACAACTCCAACAAAGATGTAGTGGTGTTCAAATTTTTCCACATCTTCTCAGGCATTTATAATTTTCCAGTCTTGTCATGTTAGCCAATCTAAAGGGTTTGGGGTGATACTTAAGAGATGTTTTGATTTGCATTTCTCTAATCAATAGTGATTTAGAACATGTTTTCACATGTCTATAGATAGCTTAATTTCTTCCTCTGAAAAAACCTTTGTTTGTGTCCTTAGTCCATTTATCATTTGGGGAATGGCTTGTAGTCTTGTAAATTTGACTCAGTTCTCTATATATTTTAGAAAGGAGTCCTTTATCAGAAACACTGGTTGTAAAAATTCTTTCCCAGTTTTCTGATTCCCTCCTAATCTTAGTTATGTTGGCTTTGTTTGTGCAAAATCTTTTCAATTTAATGTAATCAAAATTATCCATTTTGCCTTTCATAATGTTCTCTAACTTTGGTTTGGTCATAAATTCCACTTTTCTCCATAAATTTGACAGGTGAACTATTTCTTGCTCTCCTAATTTGCTTATAGTGTCAACCTGTATAGCTAAATCATTTGGACTTTATTTTGGTATAGTGTGGAAGATATTGGCCTATGCCCAGTTTCTGTCATGCAGTTTTTCAGTTTTCCCAGAAATTTTGTCAAAGAATGAGTTCTTATCCCAGAAGATGGAATTTTGGGGTTTATCAAACAGTAGTAGATTACTATAGCCATTGACTACTATGTCTTGTATATCTAACCTATTCCACTGATTATATTTCTTGGCCAATACCAAGTAGTTTTAATGACTGGTGCTGTGTTTTGTAATTGTGTTAATATAGTTCCTGAGTTTGTTTTGGCAGGTAGATTCTCAAATATTTTATAATGTCTTCAATACCTTTAAAGGCATTTCTCTTCTGTCTCTTGCTGTTGGGTTTTGGTATTGAGGTATAGAAATTCTAATATTTATGTGAATATATATATATATATATATATAAAATTTATGTGAATATATATATATATATATATTCACATAAATATCAGAATTTCTATACCTCAATACCAAAAGCCAAGATATATATATATATATATATCCTGGAGGTTTGTTTATTATCAAGTAGTTTTATGCTTGATTCTCTAAGTATATCATCATATCTTTGGCAAGGAGTGATAACTTAGTTACTTCTTTGCCTATTCCTTCAATATCTTTTTCTCCTCTTACTGCTGAAGCTTATATTTCTAGTACCATATTGTATAACAGTGTTGATAATAGACATCTTTCTTTCACCGTCCATCTTACTGGAAATGCTTCTAGCTTATCCTCATTACATACAATTCTTGCTGGTGTTTAAGGTAGATGGTACTTATCATTTTAAGGAAGGCTCCATTTATTCCTGTGCTCTCTAGTGTTTAATGGGAATGGGTATTGTATTTTGTCAAAAGCTTTTACTGCATCTATTGAGATAATCATATGGTTTCTGTTAGTTTTGTGACTGATATGAGAGAGAGGTGGGAGAGAAGAGTTATAGGTGAGAAGAATAGAGGAGAAAAAGAGAAAAAGGGGAGAGGAAGAAAAGGGGGAAATTAATACATTGGAAGATTACAGAAGGTGAGTGTAAATGGCTGATACCATATTGTAAGAAAAGTATCACAAGTTCTAAAATCTTGGAATGAGTTAATGAGACAAGTTATAGAGAACAGTAAAATAAACAAAAGCTTAAATTGGGAAGAGGGTAAGACATAGGATAGAATTACTGGCAAGGCTATATGAAAATTATAACTTAAAACAGATTTTGTAGTCTTCTTTTCAATTTGCTTTTGCTGCTAAAGAAAATGATGCGTTCACTGTAATGAGCAAGCAAAATTTTGTCAGAGGGAATAGATGCCCAATATGAATAAGAAAATAGTAATAGAGTACTCAGTTCTTGGCCCAGAAGAACTACATTCCAGAATAATTAAATAATTGGTTGAAGCTATTTACTAAAGCACTCTCAATGATTTTTGAAAGTTAGAAGTTGGTAAACAAAAGCTTTGATAGGGGCAAACGTTTTCAGATATAAACAAAATGGAAGATAAGAACATTTAATACTATAGGACTATGAACTTGACTTGCATTTCTGATGGAATTATGGGAGACATCATTGAAGAGATGTTTGGGACAAAGAACAGGTCATCCACGACTCACCTCATTTTCCTCTATGATAGAGTAATTAAACTTTTAAGTTGGGGAATAATATATACATATACACATATACATACATACATACATATATACACACATACACACACATATATGCATATATATATATATATATATATATATATATGGTTTGCCTAAATTTTAGTAAACTATTTGCTAAACCATCGAATGTTATTCTAATGCAGAAAGTGGAAAGATGTAGACCAGATAATAGAGTAATTAGAAGATTTTCAAACTTTTCAAAGGACTGAAAAAATCATCATTAATTGTGCGATATTAACTCAAAATTAAGTCATTGGGAAATTATTCTAAGATTTGTGCTTGCTTTGAGTTTTGTGAACCTTTTTATAAAAGCAGTGACTTTGATAAAAGCATGAATTACATACTTATACAAATGTCCACATGATACAAACTAGATATTAGACTTTGGTTGGAAAAAGATTTTGATATCCTGAACATTGTGGTAGAATATATTAAGACAAAATCCAATAATAAATAGAAAGCCTTATTCTAGAGTTCAAGAATCAACCTGAAACATAGTATGACATCAGGGTCCAGAAAGAAACTCAAATGAAAACCTTATCTGAAGAGGTGTAGCTTTCAGGAACAAGTAGGTGATAGTTTCTTTGCTTTTTGCCATGTTCAGACAATATCTGGGGTAGTGTATTAAGTTTTGAGAGTAAAATGCTAAATTCAAAAGGATGTCAATAATTTGAAAGTGTTACGAGGAAAGAAATTTTGATGATGGAGACTTGAAGTCAAAATCATTTGAAACAACTTGAAACATTCAGTCTGGAGAAGAGAAGAGTCAGGAGAGTACTAACGTTTATTATATGGAAAAAATAATTTTACTTAAATTATTTGAACCTATGGGGAACAATTAGAAGCAAAGGGAAAGTCGCAAAGCAAAAGTAAAATATGTTTTATACCAAGAAAAATTTCCTAGATATTGTCCTAGAAATTCCAGAATTGAACTGAGCTACATCAAAAAATAGTACATGGAAACTCATTGGAGGTTTACAAAATAAGTCTATATGATCACTTGCTTGATATGTTTTCATTCAGCAATAAAAAATGCGCTCCTACTCTTTTCTAGGTGTGATATGATAATGGGCACTGGACATACAAAGCTTAAAAAATGTAAAAGAGTCTCTGACTTGAAGTAACATTCATTCTTTTAAATGCAACAAAATGTATACATAAGAACACGCATGCATTTGCACACACACACACAATGGATACTAGGTAATTATGATGAAAAAATAGTACAGGTAGAGAAAATCCAGAAATACTTCATTTAGGATGTAGTATTAGAGCTTAACTGTGAAGAAAAAAATAGACATTCTAAAAAGAATGCGTAAGAATAGAAATCATATATTTCAACAGTGAATAACAACAAGCACAAAATTCTCATTTGGAGAACGGCTAAACAAGTTGTGGTATATGATTACTATGTAATACAGCTGTAAAAAAATGATGAGCACAACGATTTTAGGAAAAAAAACACGCACAAAATAATGAAAAATGAAATGAGGACTAAGAAAACATTATATACGGCAATAGCAACATTGTTTTAAGAATGGCTTTGAGTGAATAAGTAATTTTGACTATTATAAACAACAAAATTAACCATAAAGAGCATATGAAAATGCTATCTGCATGCAGAGAAAGAACTGATAAATAGAAGGATGTATAGAATAATTTTACATATACACATGCACATGCAACCACACACTTATTTATATCTAATCACAGCCATATACAGAGTGGGGAATGGGAAGAAATAAAGGAAATTTACATGATAAATTTATCATATATTTAAAAAGAATAACATTTGTACATAGCAGATTTTATTATACTATGTTATGGACATGTTTAACTTATTCCATAGATTAAAAATAAAATAAATAAATGTGAAAAAAGAACAAAAACATGGCGATAAAAAATGTAGTATTGTGTGTAAGACTGTCAAGGTCAGTTTTTCTATAACATAAAGTGTTAGAAGTCAAATGCTGAAAAATTATTTGGTAAACTGGAGCAAGGTTATAAAAGCTTGTAGCAGCCAACCAGGAATTTTTATATGTGATCCTAGAGGGAACAGGGAGGCACTGGAGCTTATTGATCAATGGAGGGACATGGTCAGACCTTTCCTTTAAGGATGTCTCTTTTTATAAATGAGGAAACTACAGCTGAGTTTATGTGTCTTGCTCAGGGTCACATTAAATATCTGATTAATTAAATATCTGAGATAGAGATTTTAACCTGAGTCGTTCTGATTCTAGGTCCAACTAGAATCTGTGCTACTTTTCTGCTACAAGATAAAAATCAAATCTGACATAGGTGATATTTAGCTGATGATAAATTTATGGACATATTGTTGTTCCTTGCCAACATATCTGAAATTTGCAGAAAGGGAAGTATTGAGAAAACAATACTATTGAATAAGTTAGGTTCTAGATCTGTGATGAGATTTTGTCTGTAAGTTTTCAAGGGGGCAGAAATACCTGGAAATACAAGAAATGTTAAGCTAACAAGTGTGATTAAAGGAACATGCTAGAACAGTAATATAGGGTAATATAAGGCAATAAAATAGTAATATAATGATAATAATGAATGATTACAATTAAACTAGGAAGAAGTGATGGCTAGATAGGCAAGAAATAGCAGAGGCAGAGAGAATTAGAACATTATTGTTGATGATACAAAGTCTGGGAAGGAATAAAAAAGCATATGTGGCTTCGTTTTTTAACAAAGGACATAAAACCAAGAAGGTCTCCTAGCTAACTATTAGAAAAGACTTTGGCATTCATGGCCAATGTTTGACACCGTTGGTGCTATAACAGTATTCACTGTGAGGCCATGGTCATGCTTTCAATGGTCAAATTTTAAAAATCATTTGAGTAAGGTAAGAGGCAATGTGGTACCATGATATGACTCGTGGTCTTGAGGTCAAGACACTTCAGTCAGCCCTGAGTTTTTCATTAAGTAGCTATGTAGCCTTGGGAAAGTCAGTTTTTTTTTCTTGTTTTCTCATCCACAAATTAAGGATTTTGGATAATCTTTTCTCTAAAGGCTTTTCTATATCTGAAGTTATATAACCCTAAATGTTTGCTGAATACCCATTACATCACAAAATCTTAGAATGAAAAAAAAATCAGGGATGATCAAGTCTAATCTATAACTTACCACAATAATCCTTATAGTAAAGGTTCTTTACCAATTTTGTGTTGTAGACCACTTTAGAAGTTTAACTAATGTTATGGACTCCTCAGAATACTATTTTAAGTGCATAAATAAAAATATGTAGGATTACTAAAAATACATTGAAATGCGGCTATAAAATTATTTTTTAAAAGTTCATAGATTCCAGTTTATGAATTCTTGATCTATACAGTATCTTTGAAAAAAATATTTACATAACCTTTTCTTAAATGCCTTCAGTGAAGGGAAAACATCTTACTCCAGTAGCAGTCCATTCCACTTCGGCATAATTCTATTTTCTATAAATTTTTACCTTATTATTTTCTCTGTACCCATTGCTTCATAATTCTGCCCTTTGGGGAAAAGCAAAACAATCTTCTTCTGCATGAGAAGATCATTTCTCCAATAATCTTTTCTTTTTGAATGAGTTATAAGAGAGTGAGGAAAAAGGCTAGAGGTGGGAAGATCAGTGAGGTAACTATTTCCAGAATCCATGTAAAAGGATAAATGCCTTAACAAGGTTGGTAGCAATGGAACTGAAATGGATGGAATAATCTGAGAAAGAAATTGAAATGTCAGGATAAGATGACAGATTGCCTACATGTTCCAAGAATCCTCTATGGGATTCAAGTCTGAAAATGGCTAAGAGCTAAGCTGCAACCATCAAGCAGGCAACTTAAAATAGCATAAGTAGTCTATAGAAATAGAGTTCCAAATCCTTTGAGGTGATAGCCTTTAAATCACATGATAATCATGGCAGAGAAGACCATCTATTATGTGAAGAAATCAAACTCCTAATATTGATATTTGAAATATATATGTGCAATAAAATGAGTAGAAAAATCTTGTAATATTTGTCCACAATCACAAAGACATTATTTCCCAGGCATATGTAGGCATTGGGGATCATAATATTCAGTTTTTTTTAATGGAAGGCTATAAATATAGTCCAATAGACAGTTGTTATGGATTATCCTTCATGTTTGGGCTGGAAAGACATTACTTGATGATGAGTAATGGAGAAAGATTCAAATGAATTCATGTCCTAGTAAGACTGAGAGTGAAGAAAGGTTTAATAGTTAGTACTTCTTTGTGGAAAAAGGGAATGAGTACTCCATCTGTAGATGCATATCACCAACCCTCCTTATATTAGCGCATGGTTTGGTCACTTCAGTGATTGCAAAGGAATGATTGATGCCCTCCTGGTAATAAATGGCTCCGTATTTTTTTTAGACTAATTCTTAGATGACAGATAAACACTATCACTGGGTAAAATTCTTTAAAGATTTTTAGGCTCTGAAAATAATTGTGCTCAGCTGCATGACCTTAAAGATGAGGATCACATTTGTAGCATAATAAAGCATCAGAAACATACTTTATGAAAAACAAAGAATAAAAAATATTAAATTTTATATAAACCATCACATTTCTTGTAGTTTAACTGACATTGCATGGATTCTGTTAAAGTTAAGTGTGTTACAAAGCTCTGGGTTTTCAGAAAACATAACTCGGAAAATGAGTTAACTGGAAATCTATTTAAGTGTGTAGATGAAGCCCAAAATTCAAGAAATCAATGCAAAAGTAAATTATTTGGGGATATGTATGATATACATATCATTCACATAATTCACCTTATATAATATAATTCATGTAATACCTACAATGCACATCTATATATCATGCACATGTTCCTGCAGTATAAGCACATACATGCACATTTGTAGACATATGAATGTACACACGTGGGTATTCAAGATATAAATATATATATGTATATATATATATACACACACTATACAATACATATAGTTCTGATTTAACATGCACTCTTAACCCTTTCAGAGATAAGGGCAATCATATGTTCCAGCTGGTTATCAAAAATTAATGATTCTTTGCCAACTGGCAGTTCCTATGGTATACAAAGAAATAACCTTCTTTCTTAGCCAATCGTGAATAACTATTTGGCAGTGATTCTATTGTTAAACTGAATCCACTGCACACATTTATTATTACATTATTAAGAAGCTCCCAAATTTATTTTTGATGTGGTGGATAGTATCTCACAAAAAATATTTAAAAATTTTTCATGGCAACAAAAAGGAGGAATAGTAGAAATATTTGGGAACATGTAGGAGAAAAAAAAAAATATTCCAAATCATAAATGTACTTGGAAATCCTCAATGATATAAAATTCATTTTCAAATCATGTGATAAATAAATGAAATGCCCAACTAAGAGTTTTTTGATTTACTCATATTTATAACTTAAAGTGTTCTTTAAGAAAAAGTAGCATGAGAAAAGAATGCTAAATTTGGAGTCAGGAAAAACTGGGTTTATATCCTGCCACTGCCATCACAATGTGGTCATTAGCAAGTCTTTTGAATTCTCTGAGTCTGTTTTGTCACCTACACAATGGGCATAAAATAACTATAACAGTTACCTCATAAGTGGATTTGAATTCAGTTCAAACAATGTATGCAAAATTCTTTACAAATTTTAGTATTCTAAGATAACATTATTATTAGCATTGCTATCATTAATTATATTTTTATCATTATCAACACTATGTTGTGACATATGAAAAGTTTGAGAGATTTTCTGGGTAATTAACCATGTTTTTAATTATGCTAGCAATGATTAATAAAAGGGGTCAGTGACACTCTCCAATGCCAAAGACCCCTCATGGAATCTCCCAGTGCTTACATGCCCTTGGAATCGTGAGTGTTCCTGAGGATGTCAGTGCTAATTGGTTAATAATTAATGAGGAGAATGAATACTAAATTAGAGGTGGGTGTATTCTAAGGAAGGGCTGAGGGATATGATTTTGGTTATGTCATTTACTTCCAGACCACCCCCATGCTTGGGTAATCTATTCAAATAAATTTTCCTCAATGGAGTCTTAACCTTAGTAGAAAACAGGGGGCCAGTATTCACCACAGATTAAATTCTGTGCATGGTTCTTTAGCTGTGTTGGCAAGCAATTCCTGCCTAGAATCTAAAGGCATGTACCTGGAGGATTCGGAAAATCTTATCCATCAACAATGTCCTTCAGAGACTGAACAATCTACAGGCTTCTGAAAAAAAAAAAACTGATCCTAATTTAATAATTGATTATTAATATGAGAGAAATTATCATTTCTATCATTGTGCATTACTTTAATTAGTAAAGGGAAATCTTTTTTTTTTTTATTTTTCTCAATTAAATACAGAAACCATTTTAACATTTATTGTTTAAAATTTTGAGTTCCAAATTCTTATCCTCCTTTCCACTCCATTGAAAAGTCAAGTAATGTGACATAGGTTTTACCTGCTTAGAAAGGCAAAATATTTCCATGTTAGTTATGTTGTAAAACACACACACACAAAGACGAGTAAAGTAAATATTTAAAAACTGTGATTCAATCTGCAGTCAGAATTTTTTCAATTTCTCTCTGAAGTTAGATAGCGTTTTTCATTTTCAGTTCCTCAAAATTTTCTTGAATCTTTCTATTGATGAGAATAGTTAAGTAATTCACAGACAATTATCCTACAATATTGTTATTATAGCGTACAATATCCTTTTGGTTTTACTGACTTTACTTTCCATCCATTCTTGTGAGTCTTTCCAGGTTATTCTGAGAGCATCTTGTTTGTTATTTCTTATAGGAAAATCATATTCCATTGCAATTACGTACTATAACTTGTTCAACCATTCCTCAATTGATGGAGATCATTGCAATTTCTAATTCTTTGCCAGAACTGAAAGAATTGCTATAAATATGTTTACACATATAGGTCCTTTTCCTTTTTAAAAATTTCTTAGAGACACAGGCCTAGTAGTTGTGTGAGTAGGTCAAAGGGTGTGCAAGATTTCCTAGTCTCTGGGCATACTTCCTAATTGCTCTCTAGAAAGGTTGAATGCTTCACAACTCCACCAACAGTGAACAAGTTTCACAATATTCCCAATCCCCTCCAACATTTGCCATTTTTTTCTGTTATATTAGCCAAAATGATATGTGAGCTTGTACCTCAGAATTGTTTTAATTTGAATTTCTCTAATCAATAGTGATTTAGAGGATAATATTTTTTCAAATATATACAACTTTGATTACTTCATCTGAAAGTGGACTGGTCATAATTTTGACCATTTATCAATAGAAGAATGGCACTTTTAAAAAATAAATTTGACTCAGAACTCTATATATTAGAGAAATGAGTCCTTTACCAAATAAACTTGCAATTTTTTCCAGTTATGATTACTGTGTATTTCTCCCCTTCCTATTTATTTTATCTGTCTCTATTTGTCTGTGTCTGTATGTCTTTCTCTGTCTATCCATATCTCTCTCTCTGTCTCTCCGTTTCTGTCTTTGTCTATCTGTATCTCTCCCCCCCCCCCACTTTCTCTCTCTATTTTCACCTTTTCATCCTCAAAAGTCTTTGGCTTCTGACTACTATTTCTCCCAGTCTTCCCTCCCTTATATCAGTTACCACTTCTCTTATCCCTTTCCCATTCAACTGTACTTCAAAGTAAGATAAAGTTCCATACCCAAAGGAGTGTGTATATCATTACCTTTTCAAGGTAATTCTGAGGAAAGCAAGGTTCAGATGGTCCCTCTTGCTTTCCTCAACTTCTGCTCTGGTGTAAAGGCTCTTTGTGCCTCTTTTCTGTGAGATACCTCTCCCTTTCCTTGTTATTCTACCTTTCTCTTTGCCCTTCTCCTAATCCATTCTTCTTTCTCATTCCTTGCTTTTATTTTGCTTCTATATCTTCCCATAATGTTCAACTCACACTTGTGTTCTCTGTCCGTATTATGCTTTCTTACTGCCCTATTATAATACATTGTTAAATCTGGTACAGCCAGGCCACTTTCCCTTACAATTCTTTTCTTTAATTCTCTTGATATTCTGGCCATATTATTCTTCCAGATGAGTTTTGTTATTATTTTTTCTAGCTCTGTAAATATTTTTGGTAGTTTAATTAGCATGGCACTGAATAGATAAATGAATTTAGGTAGAATTGTCATTCTAATAGTAATAACATTTTTGGGAGTTACCAGTGCCATATTCCAACAACAGAATGTAAACAGTTTAAACTTATTGAATCCTTTATGATTTCTCTTTCCCACATACATTTTTATGCTTCTCTTGAGTCTCATTTTTGAAAGTGAAATTTTCTATTCACCTTTAGTCTCTTCATCTTCATATTTGAAACTTCTCTATTTCACTAAATGTTTATTTGTCCTCTGAAGGATTAAAATTCAATTTTGGTGGATAGGTGATACCTTTGTAATCCTAGCTCCTTTGCCTTTCAGATGATCATATTGCAAGAACTTAAATCCTTTAATGTTGATGCAGCTAAATCTTTTATTATCTGGACTGTTGCTCTATGATATTTGAACTGTTTTTTCAGGAGGCATGCAATAATTTCTCTTTGATCTGGAAGCTGTAGCATTTGGCTCTGATATTTGCGGAAGTTTTCATTTTAGAATCTGTCAGGAGATGTTGTTGGATTCTTTCAATTTCCATTTTACCTTCTCATTCTAGAATACAAGGGAGTTTTCTTTGATAATTTCTTGAAAGACAATGTCTAGACTTGTTTTTAATCATGACTTTCAGATATTTCAATTATTTTTAAATACTCTCCCCTCAATCTATTTTCCAGGTCAGTTATGTTTCTGTTGAGGTATGTCATATGTTTTCTATGTTTTTATTCTTTTAATTAGTTTTTTTTTATTATTTCTCAATGTTTCACAGAGGTTTCAGCTTCAATCTGCCCAATTCTAATTTTCAAGGAATTATTTTCTTCAGTGAGCCTTTGTATCTCCTTTTCCATTTGGCCAATTCTACTTTTTAAGATTTTTTCTTTACTGAATTTTTGTAGATCTTTTTTCAATTTGGCCAAGTCTACTTTTTAAAGTAGCTTTTCTTTTCAGTGGATTTTTGTAGCAACTCCTCCCAGCCTTTTTACTGCTTGATCTATTCTCTTTGTCTCTGTCTCTTTGTCTCTGTCTGTCTGTCTGTCTGTCTGTCTGTCTCTCTCTCTCTTTTTGTCTCTCACCAATCTGGGTAAAATGACTTGCTTTGGGTCACACAGCTAGGAAGTCTTAGGTCTTCCTGATTTTAGGGCTGGTCCTCTATCAACTGAACCACCTAGCTGCCCTTCTCTTCTGTTTTAAAAAATGCCATTTTTCAGTATTTTTGTGCCCTTTTTACCAAGTTGTTAACTTTTTTCATAATTTTATTTCATTACTCTCATTTCTTTCCCCATTTTTTTCTCCCTCTCTTATTTGATTTTCGCAATCCTTTTTCATATTTTATTCAGTAATTTTTTTGGAACCACGACCAATTCACATTTTTCTCTTAATCTTTGAATGCATCAATTTTTTCTTCTTTTTTCTATGAGTTTGTATTATGTTCTTCCTTGTCACCATATTAATTTTCTAGGATTAGGTTCTTTTTTATTGTTTGCTCATTTATCCAACCTGTTTCTTGACTTTTAATGTTATGCTAAATTTGGACCTTGTTCCTAGGATGGGGGTAGGGTCATTGTCATGAATTTCAGACTTTTCCTCCTTCTCCTCTCAGAGCTAGTTCTGGGTATCTGAATGTTTTCAGTTCTTCCAAGGTGGTAAGATCTAAGAAGAAATGGTTTCGTGCCTCTACTTCACTCTGCTTTGGTCTGCAAGTGACCAAAAGAACTCTTTTCTATCCTGAAACTGTGCCCTGGTTCAGCACTTCCTTTTCACCAAACCTCTCATTTCCTAGTGCTCCTCTTTACCCTGGGACTGTGACCCAGGTCTGCCACCTAGAACTGTGGCCTGGATCTGCATATGGCTAATTGAACAGAATCCTGTACCCAGAGCAAGAAAAGTACCCCTGTAATATAACTCTGATTTTTCTGATCTAAGTCTGATAGGTCTGATGTAATGCTGACTTGTTTGACCCCCATACTATCTGTGAGCTGAGGGCTGTGGAACTCATTGCTGCCAATATACTTGTGTCAAAGGCCTACTCTCATGCCAATGCAACAAACCTTTTCTGCCAACCTTCTAAGTTGTACTGGGATAGAAAATTATTTCACTCATCATTTTGTGAGTTTTGCCACTCCAGAATTGATGTTGATATGTTAATTAAAGTTGTTTGGAGTATTTGGTAGAACTCAGGTCATTCCCTGCCTTTTCTTTGCCATCTTGGCTCTACCCTCCTAAGGAAGTGTTGCTATGGAAGCTTCACAGAAGAACATCTGTTCCTCATCAGTAACTTAGAGTCATACAGGGTGCCTTGGACGTTGAATGGAATTTTAGGTGACTTGTTCATGAATTCAAAATAAGAATTTTTTCAGAGATTCAAGCAAATACCTTTATTACTATGAATCTAACCTTGTCTCTACTATATCATGCTATTTATCATTATTATAATTGCTTTTATTTCACTTTTCTCATTTTGTGTAAGGTTAACTTGGAAATGATCCTGAGACAAGTAGATATCTTGTTGTCATTAATATTTATTCAGTGTTCTACACACTAGTGCACAAATAGAAAAACTAACATTTTTGTAGTTGAATAGATTTTTATTTGTTCAATCATTCCAGTTGTGCTTGATTCTTCATGAATCCATTTCAAGTTTACTTGGAAAAAGATACTGTGTTGGTTTGCCATTTCCTTCTCCAGATAATTTTTCAGATGAGTTAACTAAGGCAAATAGATCTAAATGACTTGTCCAGTATCACACAGAAAGTATATGTTAGTGACTGGATTGGTACTCAGGCCCTCCTGACTCCAGTCCTGGCACTCTAGTCACTGAACTACCTCACTACCCTAGAGTAAAATTATTAGGATAAGGAGCCAAGATGGCAGAGGAAAAGCATGGACTTGCTTGAGCTTTCTCCCAAGGCCCTCCAAATACCTGCAAAGGCTTTTAGAGCAGCACAACCCATAAAGTGACAGAGCAAAACAAATTTCTAAACCAAGACAACCTGTAAAGTCAACAGGAAAGGTCTGTGGCACCAAGCTGGAAGAGGAGCACAGTCTAGTATGGGCCGTACTGGCACAGACCAGGTACTAGCAAACCCAAAGCAGGCTTCAGGGGACCAAATCAATGGCATCTGTGGCTGTTTTCAGACTTCTCAACTCACAAATACCAAGGACAACTTAGAAGGTCAGTAGGAAAAGTCTGTTAGACCAGGGTGAGAGAGGAGCATAGTCTGTGCACAGCACTGGGTGGCAACTGTTGTGGCAGCAACTGCTTCCTGAGTCTTCTCCCACAGATGGTTGAGGGAACAAGTGGCTGATCAGAGCGGGGTTTCAGGGATCTCTTTGTTTGTGCTGAGGCAGGATTGTCTTGCTTTTCCCATGCTTGTATTTGGATTTAGTCCTGGGTGCTGGTTCTGGCGGAGTAAGAGTCTTAATGTGTCAGAGCCTGATGCAAAGGTGGAGAGGGAATCCTCACAGTTCCAAGGAAGAAAATAGTACTTGTGCTCACTCACAGACCATAGCACAGGCCAGGAAAGGAGGAAATACCTCTCATTTGATCATACTACATTGGAACAACTGAAAATTTACAGATCCTTGGACGTATTTTTGAAAACAGCTGTATAAAATTCATGAAGCTTGGGACAGGACGCCCTCCACAATGGAAGCAGATTCCAGCCTTAACAATGAGTTAAAGCATTGATCAATTGGCTGAGAAAATGAGTAAACAGTTGGGAAAATAAGACTATAGAATTTTACTTTGGTGACAAAGAAGATCAAAACATACAACAAGAAGAACACAATAAAATCAAAGCTTCTACATCAAAAGTCTCCAAGAAAAATATGGACTGGTTGCAGGTCACAGAACAGCTCAAAAAAGATCATTGACAGGCATTTCTTGAGAGATACACACAAACACACACACATACATATATGTATACATAAACATACATATATACATATATGCATGTATATGTATATATGCACATATATATGTGTATATATATGCATGTATATGAGTATACTGTATATGTGTATGTATATATATGTATGTATATGTGTGTGTATGTTTATATGGGAGATAGTCATTGTTACATGTTGCTCTTAGTTACAGCTTTCCTTGCATAGTCTACATTAATGTCTTCCACAGTTTCTTGTGGTAATGTCCTGGTCCTGACTTGTCATCCACACTTAAATTTTCCCCATCAAAATCTCAACCACTAAGCCATTTCTCAAATTCTTGTTGGTTGAATTATCATTGGCTGAGTTCTTATGATGACGGAAGGATCTCTAATTTTACTTTTCTATTAGTTGTTTCATAGGCTTCATTCAGAGGCAAGCCAGTGTTGGTTACATTCAAGAAACCTAATGGTATTTTCCCTCTCATCACCCTTTCCTATATCATGGTACACTAATGTCTAATGGTTTCAAAAGCATATCTATAAGTTTTCATATGTTCATTACATGGTTTGAAACAGAATTTTGTGTTGTGACATTGAAGATGTCCAGATACATTATTCTTTGTGGTAGTTTTCCTTTGACTATGTTTGCTATTCAATATTTTTCACAAAATACAAAGAGAATTGTATTGTGGTGCTTATATATTCTACATTTTTAGGAAACATGTACATTAGTTGTGATTTCAATATTATATTCCTGTACCCATTTTATGTACAAGAATATTATGCATAAGCTATGTAGACTTTCTTTTAAAGATGACTTATGGATCAGAAACATATCAGTTCCATAATCAGACACCCCTCCTTCCCAAAGTGTTATAAATAAGGCAACTCAAATTTTTTTGTTAAACAAATGGCAAATCAGTTTGCTTGCCATTCTCTCTCTCTCTCTCTCTCTCTCTCTCTCTCTCTCTCTCTCTCTCTCTCTCTCTCTCTCTCACACACACACACACACACACACACACACACGCAGAGCCTTTAAGTATTTATGCAGGCTTGTCTCCTTGCATGAGTTCCTGAAGGGGATGATGTATTCACTGGTCAGTCTTCAAGGAATAAGGCTCTCACTTCAGTAGTCTGGTTCTCAGATAAGGGGTATACACTCCATTACTGGATTTGTTCTCAAAGCTTTCCCTGCTTGGGAAGTACTATCAAAGCTTATCTCTGTTGGCATATGCTTAAAGAACTCAAAGTCATCACCATATTGTGATGCAATGAAATATCCATGTTACATTAAATAGGTGTTCTTCATCATAGGTTACTCAAGTATACATGAATAAATATTTTCATCATATTAAATTCTGCTGAAGTAATATAGATTATATCACAGGTAGGACTTAAATTCTTAATATGGCCTTCCTTTTTGGAGTCTGTCATGGCATACAGGCAGAAGATGTATGCTTTTATGATAACCGTCAGTTTAATATGAGTTAGCCAAATGATGATGTCAAGTTGGCAAAATTTGACAAGTATATAAATTTTGGTACATGGATCTGTGTGGATAAAAACTACCAGGTGTAGCATTGATTTTTGTATTTATAATACATTTGCCTCCTTTTATTCCTATAGAATTGGATGAAAAGATCCTTAAAATTAAAGGGGGAATGAAAGTGAAAATATTTTAATTGAGTTTTTAGATGAAATTAACCACAATGAACTATGATTAAGGAATCCAATTTAGTTTTGTGGGTTTTTTTTTTTTTGGTAAATTGACACATGGCTAAATACATTTTGATTTAAAATTTGAATGACATAAATAATTGAAAGTAATGATCAACTTGTCCTGTTTTTTTCTTGATTCTTTCATTGATATTGCATCTTTAACCTTATATGTTTTATGTGTATTATCATGGACTCAGAAAAATGCAAACAAAAACTGTTTAAACAACTATGGGTAATTGATTGGTTTTTCATAAACTAGAATCTATGTTCTCGTCTTTAACATGATAGGTGGCTTATGAGTAAATTTGCTGAGTGAATCAATCAATCAATCAATGCATTTAGTAAATGAATGGACACAAATGATGCACATTAGCATTTTAAAAACACAAAAAAGACATTAGACAACTAAGAGACCTGACATTTATTCATTCACCTATAATAAAGGAAGTTAAGCTGATGTAGTCATAGATACTATTTTTTCACTTAAAATTAATGTCAATATGTAGAGATGACATATATTTGTACAACCAAAAAATTTCTAAGAGTATCTTCTTTTCTCTTTATTATTTCTAAATATGGCTTCTCAAAACTTGTTCCTGCTTATTTCCAGTGAAAAATAATTTTTCTTTCTTTAAAACTTGCATCTGCCTGGCCTCTTAGCTCCACATTTACCCCTTCATTTCTACTTGGATGGTTTGTCATTGCTTAAAATTCAATAAGGTTTAAAACAAAATATAGAATTTCCCTCAATTCCTATGGAAATTTGGAATTCCATGTTCACATAGTACTTGACATTTATTTTGTTGCAAACAATATGAGTTGTTGGGGGGTTTAGTTGATGATAGGCATCTAACTAGTTGAGTGCTCTACCCATATCTTGTCCTAATTTTCCATCTCAGAAACTCGTATCTGGAAGGAAACTTAGGGGCCATTTACTCAAAATCATAGAATTTAAGAGTAAGAAAGCATGTCAGAGTTTATCTAATCTAAGTCAGGCCTCCTACATCACAAAACATTCCTTTTACAATAGAGCAACCATTTTTCTGCAGTCCTTTATTGACTCTTAACCTGGACTATTGGAATGACCTCCTAATAGGTTTCCCTGACTTAAGTCTTTCCCCATTCCTATACATTTCATTGAATGAGTGTATCTTACTCAAAGTGAGAATGTGATAAGACCTTAGCCTGAAAGTGCCAGGGTCTCCCATTGCATCCTGGGCCATCTCCAGTCATCTTGATGAATATCAGGTCACTGGACTCAGTTGGCTACGGAGAGGAAAGTGAGATTGGTGATCTTGCACAGCCCTTCCTCACTCAAATCAAAGTCAATTGCAAGTCATGTCATCATCTTGATGTCATGATCCTCTTAAAGAATAAAGTATAAAGACAAAGAATTTTTCTTTCTTTTAATGATGATTTCAAAAGCTTGTGCCTAGATTACACAGAGAATAGAGTCCTGGGATACTTGATTTCAAATCTAGTCCAAGATACTTACTAGCTATGTGAACCTGGGCAAGTCACTTAACCTGTTTGCTTCAGTTTCTTCATCTGTCAAACGATCTGGAGAAGAAAATGGCAGACCTCTCCAGGATCAATGTGGTTACTCCTCATCAAACTATAATTGTGATTTAATTTATGAGATTTGTAATTTTAATGTAATTCACAATCAAATGAAGAAAATATTATTTCTATCATAATAAAAACCTATGTGTTTAAATATTTATTCTGAAATTTTCAACTTTTTCAGTGGTTATTTTCAAGGATAATGAATTTCTTAAGATAGACACTGGCTTCACAAAACCAGATCCCAACTTCCACAAATCTTAGAAAGTGACTTTTTTCCCAGTGACTGAAAACATATATTTCTTAAACATTCAACTTTTATTTGTGGGTCTATGAAACCCACTAGAATTTATCCTCCACTGGAACAAACTTCAAGAACCCAAGTTCCTTTCAAAACTGGTATGACACAATGGCTTTTAGTTGGAAACATCTCATGACTTCACATAAAAATGGCAGATACCATAGATGTTATAGTCAAAAAACCCTCAAATAATAAAAATAAAAACAAATGAAAACTTCACAAAGATTTCCATTCATAGGTTACCTTGAATTTTATGTAGAGCTTTAGTTAGATTCAGAAGCCTGTAATTCATAAAAACTTAGTGTAAGTCACTTCTTACAAGCATACAATTCATGGAACTCCTTGTTATATCAGGACCTCTGGAGTTGAGATATGCTTACTTTCATTCAAAGGTTTCTTCTTTTTTTTTTTATCTCTTACTCAGGAATAAAATACACTATAAAATAAGCCCCACAACAAGTGGAATGCCCGCAGGCATCTTTCAAGAGACACTATGTGTTATGATAATAATCAGACAAGTGAGAGCAGTGAGAACCTTTCCCAAGCTGACTTTTTTTCCTGAATCTCTTTCAATAAAATAAACATCTATTTTGGAGGATAGTATGCTGTGGGAAAGAGAACTCAGAATAGCTGAAAGTACTGAGATTTTCTCTTTACACCTCTGAAAAGTCTTAGTGTCCCAGTCAATAAGATTTATTTTATGAACGGTTCAAGCATAATGAGAAGCCAATATATTTAATGATAGTTATTAACCTGCAGTAAAGTGAAGCCATATTTTAGTTCAGTTAATTAATTAGGTAAACTTATATAGGTTCTTCTCTATGGTTTATCTCTTTCGCTCCACAGGGATAAAAAGCCATAGGGTACTTTGAATTCTAGGAAAGGCATAGCTGTATAAAATTGAGTACATATTTCATGTGATTTCATTTCACTTAGTTTCCTTCATTAAAATTTCATTTTTATAAAATGTCATTATTTTTTCATAATGCTCAATTGTTTCCTGTACCTAATTAATCAACCACTTAATATATTCTAAAGAAAAATACTATTTATAGAAGCATCATCAAATAGCTTCATTTCTATGTCTCTTAAATCTATGTCCATATTCCAAGTGATATCATCAATGTGTGTGTATGTGTACATATATATATGAGTACATTTATGGATATGTAGATACTATATTATCAGTTATTACTTCAGTCTTTCATGGATCTATGATTTTGTTGGTCGAGGTAGTTTTTCCACACATAGAATTTTGCACGCTTTCCTACATGGTATCATAAATTGCTGACTAAACAAACGCTCATCTCTGTGTCCAAACTTTTCATAATAATCCTATAAGAGCTTATTTAGCATAATCCTTGGTCACTAAGACCCATAAATTCAAAGCAATTCCAGTTTGGTGATACTTATCAGATTTTGTGTTTGACTGTCATAGTTTTCAAAATCCCGGGGATGCCACAATAAGTCATTGGAGGGTGGCTTAGTGAAGGATCAGTAATTGCAGAGTCATTTCTATTCTCAAATATATTTTCCTTCAGATGCAAGTTTTTAGTCAGGCAAAATAGCATTAATCTTCTTCAAGTCCTTCTGTTCTTGGCAACAGTTTCCTCAGTCAGTCAAGTGCCTCATTGCTATTTGCCTTCATCAAGGTACTGAAGGCAGAGCACTCATGCATTTCACTATACATGAAATGAAAGAAGATCACGCTGGGCCAGTCACCTTCACCATCACATATTCAGTCTAAATTTACAGTAATAGACTCACACTCCAAGAAGGCTTGCTGTGTTTGTTTGCAAACTAGTATGCAGTACTTACAAGTCTGTGGTTTTATTGACATATTCCTTTCCTTTCCTGTGGTTTTTAATTGAAACCCCCACTGCTTAGCCCAGCTTCTGGAAGGCAGAATATGGAAGTTTTGCATTTACTTTCTGTTTAGACAAGATGAACTCAGAGGGTCCTGTTCTGATGATGAAATCTGAAGAGTTTAGTATTTCTCTTGGTCTTTAGTGAAATGAGATTTCTTAGCATGGATGCTGAGAAGTAATGAAGAAATTAAGTCTGGGCCTATTTCAAGCAAAAGCAAGTGGCCTAATATGTAGCACTCTAGCTTATTGGAATTCCAACCTGCCAGCTTATTTGGATTCACAATGCAAAAAGGAGCACAAGTTAAGTGAATTAGAAAGTTAGAAAGAAGGATAGGTGGTAGTGATGTTCAGCTATCCTTCCCTTTTCGTTAATAAAGAAAAAGATGGGTTTTAGAGCTAAAAGGGACCTTACGAGAGAAGCTCTTTAGTTTAACTCTTACAATTTATAAATAAATGGTTTTGAGAGTCTACATATGACATGCTTAAAGATACTCAGGATGCAAGCTAAAGGACTGGAATCCAAACCCAGTTTTTTTTGCTCCAAATCCATCATTTCACTAGAAAACACTAAAAATCTAAAGCTAAAATCATGGCAGAGGTTTTTGACGAGACAGTGGAAATTTTATTGGATTCAGAGACAAAGGACCTGGCTTTGAATTTTAGCTCTATAATTTATTATATATATATATGTCCTCAGATATCAGTCAACTCTATGAGCCTCAAGATCTTCACTGGTGAAATTGGGGGCTACACTAAATGCTCTTTCTGGTCTATTTCAGTTGGAAATATATCATTTTATGATTTGATCCAAAAGAATTTTTAATGCCTCCTGTACCTGGTTCAGTATTATTTCTCTACTTACTCAGTCCTCTGAACCATATTATCCAAAAAGACTATAGGGTCAGAATTTATTCATTCAACAAATATGTATTTACCACTTTTAATGGTTACTTTTTCTGATTCTATGTCATAATTTTACACGGATTTAACATAGTTGTAGAACATTCCAGTATATGAAATGCCAAATGAAATCTGCCTTTACATGGTTGACCCTGTTCTTCCAGATATTCCTGAGGTAGAAAAAAGAATCTCCTCAAGCTTACTAAGGAAATAGAAGTTTCTATTGACCATACATGTGGGATGATTTCATACAAAAATAAATGCTTATATTAAAACAGCATATTTTCTGTGAATATATACACTTACATACACACTTGTGTCTTTATATGTGTGTGTGTGTGTATGTATACATGCATCTCTCACTTTCTAGATAGACAGGAATGTCTATCTATCCATCTAAATGTGCATATGCACGTACATATTTTGAAGCACAGTAATACAGTGGGAAAAACACACTCATTTATATGACAGAAGAACTAAGTATAAATCCTGACATGTCTGGAATATTGTAGGAGCTAAATGAAGACTTACTTATTGTTTCTGTTTGTTCTTTGAAAAGTCATTTAGATACTTTGACATCATAGGACCAAAATATATAGGTAAATATTTACATACTCATAAATAAACTATATGCACAGATTGTATACATATATTATATGTACATGTATGTATATATCTGTGTAAATATGTGTTTGTATATGTATTTATGCGTGTATAAGTGTGTGTATGTGTGTGCATGACCCTGGAAAAGTTATTTAACCTTTTTTACCTCAATTCTTCATCCATGAAATGGGGACACACTGGAGAAGGAAATACCAAAACACTCCACGGTCGTTGTCAAGAAAACTCCACTGACAATGCCCGTGGTGTCACATGGAGTAGGACATGCCTGAACAATAACAGTATTTACTATGTGCCAAGTACTATGCTAAATGCTTTTTAAATAAATATTATTTCATTTGATACAACAGCCCTGTGAGGTGAGGGCTATTATGATCCCCATTTTAAAGTTGAGAAAACTGAGGCAAAAATATGCTAAGTGATTTGTCAAGTGTCATCCAGTTAGTTTATGTGTGTGTGAACTAATCTGAACTCAGATCTTCTGATTCCAGATTTAACTCTCCATCTACTGCAGGACTAAATGCCTCAAAGTAAAGTGCTTTAAAGGCAGGTCTTCCTGATTCCAGGTTTAGCCCTCTATCCATTGCACCACTAGGAACCCCACAGTAAAAGACCCCTAGTCTGGGAGTGGCCCCATGCTTCTTCTAATATTCCAGAGTCAGATATAGGGCTAGAGGATGCTAATAAAATTTTTTCAAGATTGTCACTAAGTATTAACTTAAACCTCCCATGGAGGATTGAAGGAGGACATAGTCATTAATCCCACTGGATGGACAGGCATGAGTAGATTGAAATCTACATTGTGGGAGAGCATACCCACATTATAATATCATAGTTCCATCAAAGTATCCATTGAAGTACAATTTCTAAATAGAGTAAATTTAAAACATCCATACCTAATTTCAGCCAATTAGCAGAGTGAATATGGAACATTTTCACAAGGATTTTAATAATTTTTGTAAGTCTCTTTCAAGCATTTTCATTATGTGTTTCAGCTGGAGTTATATTAAATGTTCTATTTCAAGACAAAACTGTGTAACACAGCTATCTTTTCTAATATCTCTGTGTGACAAATAAATGGTGACTAATAATTTTAACGTAATTACCACAATTAATTAGACACATATTTGTTACCTCTTTTCTTACCAGCTTTGATTTCTTATGTGTAAGAGAAATATTTTGTCTTTTCTACTTTGATTACTTGTCAAAATAAACCAGTGGGGATATAAATAAAAGAATAACAATAAGAATCAGTAAAAGAAACATTCATTAAAAATTACTTTACTTAAAGGATTATTGATTCAAGAATTCATAGATTAATGTTAAAGTTAAACAGAACAGTCAGGACCAATATCCTTCATTTTCCACAGTGGTAAATTGAGGAATAAAATTTTTAAATAACTGGGACAGGGATAGGGCATAAGGTCACAGCAAGAATTTTAATTCAGAGTTTATGACACTTGTTCTAGTGACATTTATACATTCTTGTGCCCTTTCCCATTTAAAGTGTTTTGTAAATTTTTTTAAAGTAAGAAACTTGCCTTTAATATCCATAATCTAGGACCAATATGGGAATATCTAGATGCTGCTAGACGGAGGTTGCTGTGGTTCAGTCGTTCAGTCTTTTCTGACTCTTTGTGATGTCTATAGACTATAATATTGTCCATGAGGCATTCTTGGTAAAAAATGTTCAGATGGTTTCCCATTTCCTTCTCTAGTGAATCGACTTCTGTCAGAACTCTTCCCTATGACTTGTCCATCGGTGTATATGCATGGCATAGTTCATAGTTCCATTCAGCTATGCAAGCCCCTTCACCATGACAAGGCAGTGACTGAATGCCTAGTCAAAGAAGCATGATTCTTAAATTAACTCTTTTACTTAGTGGCATCCTGGACTTAGTGTCTGTTGCTTCAAAACCTTGATAAATATAAAAGCCTAGATGCTTTTACCTCTGTCTTGGCCATGGTTTCACGATCTACAGAATATCACATCCTTCTTGATAAGGATTAAAGATAATGTGCATTAAGTGTTTTATAAGCCTTAAAGAATAACATAAATGTGCCCATGTAACTGTGGGAAAGTCACTAAAGTTCTCTGTTTCTTCATCTGATAAATTAAGAGTTTGTCTAAAATGTTTCTATGGTTCTTTCCACCTGAAAGAAATAAAAAGAGAGTGGAATATACATTTTTGAGATATGCGTTTCTTTTAGACAACAACTTAATGTACCTCCTGTTTCTAAAATTTTTTTGATAATAACCTTTTTGCTTCTTGATCACACTCAGTTGAGTTCGGAGGTAAATAATGTCATCTTGCAGGAAAGGGAAGGGAAAATCACATAAAATGTGAGAAAGCTAGTTAGATATATAATCTTGCTTAAGAACCCTCCTCTAATGAGCCCTAGTTAATTTATCCATAAAAGTTATGTGTTAGAGGTGTGCAATCCATGAGTATGGAAAACTGTCAAAAATCAGATTTTTTAAATATATTGATCAGTGCTTATTTTTTCTCTTCATTTTTTTTTTCTATAATCAATGGCTCTCCAGGATGCTGGAGGGGAAGGTGATACAAAGGACATTTATAGTGACATAAAAATATATCTATAACATTTTATTTAAACATTACATATACATATATACACACATATGCATATACACACATGCATATGCACATACACACACACATACACACATATATATATACTTAGAAGCAAAAGCAACAAAAATTGAAGGTTTCATTCTCACAGAAAGAGAGGTAAGAGGATTTTCTAGTAATTAAGTAAAATATAAGCTACATATGTCTTTATGTCATGTCTAATAACTAGCTATATAAGAATAAAATTCAAACTGGTATGTCTCCTAGAGGAGAAAGTTATAGGACTGAAATAATTGAACTGCTTCCTAAGTTATGAAAATAAATGTAGTTAGGAAAGAAAAGATTAGAATGAAAGGAAAACTAGAGAAGAAAATGAAGAGGCAAAATGAAATGCTAACATTTCAACCTGAAATAAAAAAACTACTAGAGTAGCAACAATAAAGATCTTTAAATGAGGCAAGGGAATTAAAATTTGGGACACCACGCAGTAACAGAAGGGTGGAAAGGGCAGGGTTTAAATACATTTTAACAGGAAGAGAGTCTCAGGGAAGGCCCAGCCTCTAGGAGCTGTCACATAGATTGTATTGCAAAGTAGCCAAAATTCTGTAGAGAAGGCTAGGGAGGCTTGGGAAGTGGTGCTATCCAGTCAGAACTATGGGCTCCAGGTACAAGAAGAGGGAGTTTTCAGAGAAACCACAAAACCTGGATCCAACCAGTTTGCATTTGGGAGTCAGAGTCAGGCAGTTCCCCTAATGGCTGCATTCAACAAGAGTGTGTGTGTGCGTGTGTGTGTGTGTGTGTGTGTGTGTTGGTCTCTGTGTGTTAGGGAAGAGACAGGATTTTGACAGAGAAATGAAGGTAAATATGGCCATTGCTTTCCATAAAGTGTGGGTCTGTGCCCTTTGTGAAGGAAGTATCTCATTTCAGAGAATGATTTCCAATATTTTCATGTACTCCCAAGAAAGAGGACATCAAAAGCTACTCAGAATAAAGAAGTCATTTTGCTTGGTAACAATTTGAACTGCATTGTGACCTGAGAATATGCTGATTCCACATGGACAATAGACAGATATTCTGTCTTCTCATGCGTATATCTTTTACATAATGGAGCAACCCTCCTTCCTCAAACTCCCAAGACTTACCAATCTTGATGATCACATTTTCATTGCTGTTGATTAATTTGGGAACAAATAATACCACTGAACTCAACTTCAAATTGCTAAGGATTATAAAATCAAAGGATATAAATCTAAGACACTGAGGCAGGGTTTTTGTTTTGTTTTGTTTTTACACCTTTGCTGTCTATTGAGGATAGAGGTATCAGAAAAGAATGATGAACTGAGGAAGTGTTCTTCTGCTCAAATATAGGGTGTCTTAGAATGGGATTTCTGCTTTTGATTTAAAATTTAAAAGTTAGAAAGGATGAATTCATGATCAGGGATGGAATATGGCTGAAGAACAGTATAATTATATTTATATGTATCGTATATGTAATCAACTGTTGTTCTTCTGTTCATCCTTTGTTTTCAAAGAGAACTAATGCCATCACAAGGTGATGTCTTGATTTGTGTGTGAATTAGAATTAAGTGAGGCAGAGTTACACAAAGTCACTGGCCTCACTCTCTCTTCCAGAGTGATAGAAATTCATAGACAGGACAATAGTCAAGATGACTGATGATGGCCTAAAATGACCTTGGCATCTTCAATGTCTGACCAAGCTCTAAGAATTCCACAGCACCTGTTATAGCTGCCTTTATGAGTCTTGGAACTTTTCCTCCCATTCCTCTGAGAGAAGTCTTTGCATGCTTGGGGCAGATATCCTTCGAACTCATCAGTGGGTTTCAGGCCTGTCAGTTATCATCAGCTTGATTTAGCCCATCTGCAAAGATGATTCAATCGTAGTGTGGCTATCGCACATGATACAGCTCCTTGGATCCACAGGTGAGAGGTGACTTCCAAAGTCTCTTCCAGACTAATGATTCTCAAATGACTATTGTCCTTTCCACCAGGAAAGCTCACTTTGTAACTAACCCCTCATAAAAACGAATTTTTCAATGTTTTGAAATGGACAATGGACCTCAGTCCATATCTAGTGGTTCTTTCTAAAGTTCTTTCTTAGTTCTTTCTAAAAAATATGTCAGGGGAACAGATGCAGATGTCCGAAAACTGATCTATTTTAATTTATTTAAATCTATTTAACACTGATTCTCAGGAAAATGAGAAATGTCCATGATTTGCAATTTAGGGGTCTGATGGAACACAGAGTAGTTGGAGACAAAAATGCATAAGTCTTTATATTAGGGTCTCCCCTCCCTTCAACAGGGAATAACTTTGATCTATTCATTTACATGTTGAAGCATCTACTCACTTTAACTGTTCAAGACTAGGGACTTATCCCAGAAAATTAAATCCCCATTTACTACATACTTTAGTGATATCTAATGAGACTTGTAATTAATCTTGGCCTGGGATTTATTGGATGGGCTGCCAGTTCTGAGGCTGTGCTAAAAGCATTCAAAAGTGCTGGCAATTTAGAAAAGCCCAAAAGCCAAGAGCAATCTCCCAGTGTGCTGTTATATATGCCATGGGACGATATCCAAAGTACTTTACTTTCAAACTTGTTCAATCATAGATTTACCTATCCACTAAAAAGAAACATATCTTCTCTCTCTCTCTCTCTCTCTCTCTCTCTCTCTCTCTCTCTCTCTCTCTCTCTCTCTCTCTCTCTCTCTCTCTCTCTCTCTCTCTCTCGGAAATGTTGCCTTAAAAAAGCAGAGAATGTCTGTAAAGGAAACTAAATGAACTTTTCACACTTGAGAACCTGAGACATGGAAAGTGACTAGAGTTCCTTTCACTTCCATTATAAAAAGTCTGCAAACAAAAGCATTGTATACATTTACATTTTAAATTGTGTAATCATGTTATTATCTGAAACTAATACCATGCTGTTAAAATTTAGATAAAGTGTCCTGTAATGCATACAAAAAGTTCATTTGTTGAAGGCCATTAAGTTAATTTCCTGGGAACAAGATTAAAGGGAAGGCATTTACATAATCATTAGTTGTGAGGTGTAGAAGAGATAATTAAATATTCCACCACATTAATTTATATTTAATTAACTGTGCTTTAGTGATCCTTCTGTATGAATATTAATATTGTGTAAATAAACAATTAGAATGCATGTACACTTTATAAAAGGTGTATTGTGAGAATAGGTGTAAATAATTCCAAGATTCAGATATAAAAAAAAATAATTTAAATGCTTTCAATAATTACATAGGGATCCGAAACTTCTGCTATCAATATCAATTAAAATATTGTAACAATTTATTTCTTTATAAACTATTTAGAATATATTACACACTACAGAAATCTATCTCATTAAGTTTATTCATGTCATGAATTTTAAAATCTCACCACATGTTGGTAAGACTTATCTCTTTGCATGAGTTATAATTTATTTAAAAGTGAGACCTAAGTTATTATTCTTTGCTAAGATGCAGTCAACCATTGTTACACACCCTAGAGAATGACTTGTGAATTCATGTTATGAACCAAACTCATTAAATTATATAGAGCAGATTGCCTAGTAGTCAATTAAACCTCACATCAAATTAGTGGAAGGACTAGAAGGCTTTACTCTTTACCTAAGTTTCCACCAATATACATTTATCTAAGTAGGAACATTTGCCTAGTGATGCTGGAATGTTGATTGAAGAAAATATGCCCAGGAACCTGTGAGGAAGAAAGAAGGGCATCTTGACCATAAATGTGTCAGAGACCTTTTTTTCAATATTGGTGGAAATAAGCAAATGGACAGGTAATAATGCCAAGAAGTAAGTGGTCGTTTTATTTCTTTTTTTTTTTTTAATTTGCTTTCTTGTTTGTTTAGATGGTATTGAAAGAATGGGACATAATATAAAATAGTGTAAATAAGGAATTATTCATTGAATACAAATATATTGTGATTCTCCTCATTTACTCATTTAAAAATGAAAAAAATGTTTAGGAAATAATTATATGGACCTTTAAAAAAAACTAAAAAGCACAATAAAGACCAGAGTTATATAAATTGATTGGTGTGTCTCCTAAAACATAATTGACTTTGTATTAACTTTAAGTTAAAAATGATTGTTGTTTTAAGTTTTACAGTAGCCAGTGTTCAGGATTTAAAGTACCTTACTGAGACTGGGAAAGCTCCGGTTTACAGGAAATCATGAGGACAAAGAAAGCAATAAATACACATACATGAATATATGCATATATGTGTGTATAGACACACACACACACACACACACACATATATATATATATATATATAAATTCAGAGGGGGAGAAAAGCGAAAAAGATCAGAATGACAATATATACCATAATCATGTTAAATTATATAATGAAACTAAGATAATTTTATATGTGTCCAAACAAAAACATTTGATACAGCATAAATATATTATTATTTTGTTTAAATTCTTGTTACATTTTCAAAGAAAATGCATATTATTTTGAGTTTAAGATTTTATTTTGAGTGCAAATATTCTTTCCACATATTTATTGTTTGTTGCGGTTTCTGTAGGAATTATAATTTTTAAATATACTTTAAAGATTGCCATTCCAATGCAGATAGATAATAAATATTTAAATCTGACTTACATTTACACAATTATTTCCTTAAAATTTCCTTTTGCAAACTCTGTCTATTAGATACTGCCTTTATTTTTGTTGTAAGATTGAAGAAATAAAATGGTTATGCCACTTTGGGTAGTTTATGAAATTATTCATAATCCAGTTCTACCATTCTAATAAAGAATCCCTGAAATATAAGCTCTAAACATTATTACAGCACAATGTGAGAAATGTGCATAATTTAGCTATGCACTGGAAAGAAAAGGAAACACCATTGTGTTGGCTAAATGAATACAACCATCTTCAGTTAATTTTTTAATTACTAAAAAACGACAGGATTTAGGATTTGCACTAATTCAATGCTAATTCAAACTAATTCAACGATCTTTAGTTGGCAGTGGTTACTTATGAAATTTAACTATATATAATATAATAAACTATATATAATATAACTATATATTATATATATATAATCTCACTCCACCACATGTACTCTTTCCATTCAAATTCACCATCATCATAGTCCTAGGAAAACCTAATTGCTATTAAATCCATCATACTGTAGATTGTCTCATCTCTCATACTTACACTTCATCAGTCCCCTCAGTAACTTCTCCCTCTTGTTGAAGGACTGAAAACTGGAATGAAAAAACAAAAACAAAAATCTTTTCTGAAGGCTCTACTTAAAGACGATTATTGACATAGCTACTTCCCACTATTAACACAACTTGCATTTATCTCCACTGTCATAATTCCCCAGTCATGTCTATTTTCCCTCCCCTCATTACATTATAAGTTTTTTATGAATTGTCTTTCCCCATTAGATTGTAAGCTCTTTGAAGGTAAGAAATACACATACATACAGAATATGTGTGCATGTGTATGTATACATATACATATATTTATGTAAATGTTTATCATTGGTATCCCTAGCATGTAGTATAGTACCCAATACATTATTGGTAATTAAAAAGCATGATGAATTGAAGCGATACCTTGTATTTGTGTAACATACTGTAATTCTCAAAGGTTCTCACATTTGTTATTTAATTTATGGAATGAAGTAACAATTACACATGAAATAACAATTTATTCTGTATTAGTATGGAATAAATCAATTATGTATTACCCTACCAATCATATGTAAGTGCATATATGCCAAATATTGCTTTTCCAACTAAACCTGGGGGAAAACAAACAAACAAAAATGTCTTTTTAGGTTAAAGACAAAAGTTTCTCTGATAAAGACCTCTTTTCTCAAACATATAAGAAATTATTAATTTCATATAAGATAAGAAAATTTCATATAAGATAAGAAAAACATATAAGAAATTATTAATGTTAAACATTATTTAAACATATTTAAACATATAAGAAATGTCAAATTTATAAAAATAAGAGCTATTTTCCAATTAGTAAATGATCAAAATGATCAAAAGATATGATGAGTTTTCAGATGAAGTAATCAAAACTGTCTATAGACATACGAAGAAATACTCTAACTGAATCTTGATTGAAGAAATGCAAATTAAAATAATTCTGAGGTACTCTCTCATTCCTATTAGATTGCCTAATAGGACAGAAAAGAAAAATGATAAATATGGGAGGGAATATGGGGAAAATAAGACATTAAAGCACTGTTGGTGGATTTGTGAACTGATTTCAGCCACTCTGTAGAGCACTTTGGAGTTATGTCCAAAGGGCTATAAAACCATTCTTGCCATTTGACCTACCAATAACATTACTAGGTGCGTATCCCAAAAGAGATTTTAAAAAAGCAAAAAAAAGGATATATATGTATAAAAATATTCATGGTAACTCATTTCTAAAGTCAAATATTTAGAAACTGAAGGGATGCCCATCAATTGGGGAATAGCTGAACAAATTGTGCTATGTGATTATGATAGAATTTTCTTGTACTATGAGAAAAGCTGAACAGGATGCTCTCAGAAAAACCTGGAAGGATTTGTATGGACTAGTATAAAATTAAATGTACTGTGGACAAAGTAACAGTAGTATTGTAAGATGATCAGCTGTGAGTGATTTAGCTATCCTCAGCAGTACAATGGCCCAAGACAACTCTGAGGGTCTTATGACAACAAATGTTCTTCATCCCCTGAGAAAGAACTGATGGTGTCTGAGTACAGATTAAAGCATACTTTAAAAAAGCAAAACTTTCTTTGTATTTCTTGAGGGTTTTTTCCTTAATTTCTTTAACAGCATGAATATTATTTATATGTTTCCCATGACTATACATATAAAACCAATATCAAACTTCTTACCTTCTCAATGAGGGGGTGGTAGAGAGTGAGGGACAGGCAGTGAGAATTTAGAACTCAAAGTTCTAAAAATGAAGGTTGAAAATTGTATTTACATGTAACTGGGGAAAATTTTAAATAAATACTCAAAAGAAAGAAAGTGTTCTTTTATGTAAACTGGGCATGATCTCTTGTTTGCTCACCATCTTACTGGTCCTCCTTGGGACATACTACTGTTTATACCTTTCCTAAAATCTCATGCCTAGGACTGACCAAGGGGATGATCGTCTTATTTTCCTGGTTATACTGCCTTTGCTAATACAGTCTACACAAATATTAGCCTTTCTGATTGAATCTTTCATTTTTTGACTCATAGTGAACTTACAGCCCACTAATGTCCCATTAAAAAAACTATCTATAGTCATATGAAAAAATGCTCTAAATCACTATTCATAAGAGAAATGCAAATTAAAACAACTCTGGGGTACCATATCATACTTATCATATTGGCTAACATGACAAAACAGGAAAATGATAAATGTTGGAGAAGATGTGGGAAAATTGGAACACTAATGTATTGTTGATGGCTTTATGAACTTATTTAACCATTTTGGAGAGCAAATTAGGAACTACACACAAAGGGCTATAAAATTATTCATACCTTTTGATGCAGCAACACCAGTACTAGATCTAGAAATCATAAAATAAATTTATATTAGTTCTTTTTGTGGTGGCAAAGAATTAGAAATTTAGGGGATGCTCATCAATTGGGGAATGTATATGAATGCAATGAAATACTATTGTTCTACAGGAAATGAGGATTAGACAAATTTCAGAGAAATCTGGAAAGACATACATGAACAGATGATAAGTATAGTGAGAAGAACCAGGAGTACATTTTACATAGTAACAGAAACCTAGTGCAATGATCAACTCTGATAGACTTAGCTCTTCTTAGCGGTGTAATAACACATGACAATTCCAAAACACTTATGATGGAATATGCTATCCACATCCAGAAAAAGAACTCTGGAGTCCAAATACATACTGAAAACATACTATTTTCACTTTTTTGTAGGTTTTTTTCTTTTTCTTGGTTTTTCTTTTTTATCCTGATTTTTTTTCACAACATAACTGACGTGGAAATATGTTGAACATTATTTTACATGAATAATCTATATCAGATTGTTTGCTATCTTGGGGAAGGGGAACAAAAGATGGGAGAGGGAGGGAAGGAGAAAAATATGTATCTCAAAATCTTACAAAATTTAATGTTGAAGACTATCTATACATGGAATTGGAAAAAATAAAATACTAAATACAAAAAAATGTGTTATATACCTATTTTGTGTGAGTCTCTATACTAGGCTTAATTTACACAAAGACAAAAAAATGAACAATTTTTAAAAATGGAGCAAAAAACATTTTATTTGATAGAGGATGAGGAGGATGCAGTCTATAGAGGAGCAAACATATGCTGCATAATAAGAGTCAGAGGAAAAGAATTTTCACACTTAAGCTGACAGAAAAGACTCAGGGGATGAGAAATAAGACACAGATAATCTTTCAGGAATCTGAGGATTCTAAAGGACTGAGGTGATTAAAGAGTCCATTTCACCAGTCTAAGTATAATTTGCAACCTCTACAAGGTCATTGGATTCAGATGACTCTGGAGGAAAAGTGAGGCTGGTGACCTTACACAGCCCTCCCTCACTCAAAACAAAGCCAAGAGCAAGTCATGTCATCATTTCTCTGATGGCATGGTCTTCTTCGGCAATAAAGGGTGAACACAACAACAGGAACAAGTAGCAAGCAACCTCTACAAAGCATGTAGGCTGGAAAAGAGTCTTAAATATGGAGAACAAAAAACTATGGCAGTTTGATTATAAAGTAGAATATATGAAGGAAAATGCAAAATATGCCTGGAAGGGCAGGCTAGAATCAATTATTCAATGATTCACCTAATAAACATTTATTAAACACCTACTATGTGGCTAATAGTACTGTGCTAAGCACTAAAAATACAAAAAATGCAAATAATAGTCCCTTCTCTGAAGGAGTTCACAGTTAAATGGGGGAACAACATACACACCACTATTCACAAATGAAATAGCTTTTGGATGAAATGAATGCAGTTAATATAAAAAAGCAGTATTCAATCATAAAACATTCATTAAGTGCTTATGATGTGCCAAGAACAGTGCTAAGTAAAAATACGAAGAAAAACGGTATCAACATGACTCAGGTTGCAAAGTGTTTTAAACGCCAAGCCATGGACTATATATCTCTATCTTGATGTATATGTATGTTTGTATACACACTCAATACATACACATATGTATATATACCCACTGATATGCATAGGTGTGTATACACATGTTTATGTGTGTGTATGTATGTGTCTGTATGTTTGTTTATTTCCTGGAGATGAGATGGAGACAGGAATTTTTGAGCATCAGAGTAACATCTGGAAATTTATACTCAGGAAAGCTATTTTGTAACCTGTGCAGTATAGATCAAATGGGGAAAATTAAATCCTGGAAGGTGAAATTTCAGTTTGAAGGATATTAAAATTACCGGGCAAAACACTATGAGATTCTGAACGAGAAAGCAACACTGAAGGGGAGAAAAGGAGCTATATGGGAGGCATATTTAGAGGTAAAATAAGCAAATACACTTAATTTTCTATCCTAACAGATTTGGTATAGTATAAAAGGAATGAATATGAAAGAATATGAAAAAATACTGAAAGACAATCAGACATAGAGCTTCATTAGGGAAATCACATGGTCAAATTTATTGAGGTTATAATACATTAAATCTTCTATATCGGTCTGTCTGTCTATCTCTCTATATGTGTGTCTGTCTATCTAAAATGGTGCCTTACTTAGCCAAGCCTTTCCAGTTCTTTTCTCTTCTGCTCTGGATATCCAATTCTTACTTAGCCCTCACAATCCATCTCAAATATCACTCTCCCTTTCACTATATACAAACAGTATATATGAAGGCTATAAGCCTTCACCCAACCACTACTGGGCTGTTCCACCATTTCAAAGGGATAGTGCTATTGCTGAAGCCTTCCCAAACCAACTGACAAAGAAATAACTGATTCTGAAGCTGAGACAGAGGGAGACATGCCCTTTGAAGTGTCAAGCTAGAATTCAGAATACATGTGTCCACTATGTGCACACATACAGGCATGTTGATTTATCTAGTTCCAATACTCATATTAATCAACTAGACTATTATTTATAAACAGAGATTTGAATAGAGCATCTTGACACGGTTATCGCTCACTTAAGCAAAAATCCCTATTCCAGTAAGTTTTATGAGTCAGGCACAGAACCTGGAACATAGTTGGTGCTTAATAAATGTTTATTGGTGAATCAGTACAATAACCTACTTCTGGTCCAGTTAGGATGAAGGGACAAGGTTCAGGATCTCAGTTTGTCTCCAAAATATAGGCAATCCCAGGCACAGGGCATTGTGATCATGATGCTATAGTAGCACCACATCCATGTTCCCTAGAAGATATAGTTTGATAATAAGCATAATGGTCAGAGTGAGAGAGTGTCCCTTCAGTAGATCTCTACACATGTATGACTTTGATCTTTCCTTCTATTGTTAACACCTTCTGCGTTAAAGACACTTCGAGTAGAGGATCACAGTGTGTTTCTTCATCATTGCATTAGAATTGATCTGGAGACACATGAGCATGGTGCAGTACCTTGTTTCTGGAATACTGTATGAGCAAAGATCAAAGATTAAAAGTTACATGATTAACATATATAATCATGACATCTTGAGTTGGTCCTCCTACTTTTCCTTGTCAGGAACATGGAAATAATCTTTGATTTTCCTTCTCTATGCTATTTCTAATTCTCCTTAACTTTTGTAGACTTATTTCACTCTTTCTCCTCAAGGTTTTAGAATGCATCTTCCTACCTTCTTCCACTCATAAGGGTCATTAGAATTCTTTTGCCTATCACCTAACTTGTCTATAGAGTATTTCTCCTGTTCCCCATTTTATTTCTGTTCTAGAATATCTGTTAAGCTTCTTAAATAAAAAAAAAATCACCTAAAATGACCTATTTACCTATTGTAAGATGAACACTTTGTGGTGATAATCTATAGAATGGATTTTTCCAGAGTAAACAGATTGTATTTTCAAATAGTTCATTAATTAAGCCTTTCTTTTTTGATCCTTTTAAAGTAGTGTATAGAGTTCAATATTATTATTTCTAACACCAAGTACATATCTATACTATAGCTGGTCATTCTTACAGCCATGGACCCCAAGCTATTCAACATTCTTTCTACAGTGGATCAGTTTTGGATATGTAGATTTATTGTATTAAGTTCTTTGAAAAGTTAGGGACTTCCTCTATAAGGCATGGAAAATACTGGGCAGCTTATTACCTATGATTCTGATATTTATGGGCACTTGCGTTAGAAAATTAAAGAGACAGAAAATTATCTTAGTTAATGTCTTATTTCCTTTAGCACTTTTTTAGATGTGAAACCTATATTCACATAAATGGTAATAACTGGCACTTCTCCAGAACATTAAACTTTACAAAGTGCTTTATAAGTGTTCTACTCCTAAGCAATTAATTGCATAATGCCCAAATAACTCAATGGAATAAACCAACCAAGCATAAAAGATAGGTCTGAAAAAGTCTGTAATCAATTTAAGAGAAATAAAGAGCTTTCATCACTGCATACAGATAATACAACACAGAAAAAATCTTGTGACTGGCTAAAAGAACAACTTTGTACTATATATAAAAACAGATACCTAGTTCAGAGTTAAGCTCTCACATAGTGATTGAATCTAGCATGTAAGGAGTTATGAGTTGGAATAGTCCTTTTGGACTTTTGGGAATAGGGTGAAGTGGAGTCTTAGACTTTCCCTACCCCGCCTCCCCCCCCCCCCCCGTCTCTCTCTCACTCTCTCCTGCATTTGCCCAAACTTATCTCTCATTTATTTAACAGGTGATACTTTGTCAATTCTGAAAGTTCTGGAAGATATGGAAATCTGGAAATCCCACAGCCATCCATATCAGTGACCATCAGAACCTATAATAGTAACACTAAAGTATCAAGGGATGGTGGCAATATCTCTGCACCTTAATATGACACTGATTCTATACCAGCATAGAACTGAGGGGTGCTTTATTAGAACTCTAAAAATATGGAAAAAAACTCCCAGTGATAAGAACTCATGCTTCCTCCTTCACATCACTATAATTTTGCATTCATGATAACCCCATATTCCCAGAAGAATTTAAGTTTAAGGGGAGAGTGTGCCTCAGTTTGAGGAGATATTTTTATATGGTATCTTAGTAAATACCACATTTAGCAGATAATTAAGAATGGCATAGGGAAGCACACCAGTGAGGGCTCATGACCTGCAATACTAAATACTACTTCAGTCCTTCTAGAGTTGAAGGAATTAGATTGCAGACAGCTTTTATGAGGAATTGAGGAAGTAGCCCTAGGATTTCTATTTAACATCTATTAGTCTTTTTATCTCCCCCAAATTTAGTATTATTATCTTCATTTTATTATCCTTATACTTTGAATCAGCAACACTTGAGTGTGTATTCTTTCTCTACTGCTATTATAAAATATTTGCCAAGTAATCTGCAAAGCAAAAAAAATAGATAAATAAATAAAATTGCTGTTAGTGTTATCCCCTCTACCATATTGCTTCTCACACATAGTTCAAAGAACAAGTCAATTACGTTCAATTTTACTTTCTATTACAGTGGGTTGTGTTTTGGAGGAAGAAAGGTGGAGGCTGTGTTTGCTGTCTTGCTTGCAGAGCTTTTGAATTACTCAAATTTCTCAATGTTTTTAAAGATTGGCTATTATTCCTTCTCTTGTCTTTTGAACTGATTGGCTTACCTAGCAACTTAAAACTGTCCCAGGACCTGGTTATTAATATAAATTAATATTTTACCAGTTGGATATCCTGTCAAGGGAGGATATTTACCTATCCTTCACTTTTACTTTCCCAAAGTTGTTAGTGCAGCAATGTGAACCAAACAGCGTGTTTCAATTGTAAGTCATTGAATGATTCATTATTGTACTTAATGAATCCCTGCCTCTAGCCCCTGGGACACATGTTCTCATATTCTCCCAATATTACTCTGATTCTCCCCCCTGGAAAGCACCAATCATTGCACATCAATAATTCACAAACAAGGCTGAGTAAACATTTTCCCCTCTCCCTCTTTGAAATGTTAATTTCCTTTTTTTGAAGTGCTCACTGTCTGATAGCAGTGTGTAGTGTGGCTTGCTCCACTGCCAAAGATAAACTGCTAGAACTATGAGGGTGACATACATGCTGAAGGTAATAAACTTCCAAATGAGGAAATTGATCCGTATTCCATTTGGTCAACTTCTTTTCATTTTCATTATCATTTTTCCTTTTCTCATGTAAGGCATAGACATGCCAGGACATTTTGATCTTTTCAAATAAATTATATCATCTGATCTCCTTGGTAATCGTAAAACCACAAAAGAATGATTAATTACTTTATGAGTCACTACGATTTCTGAGAAATGTGCCTCACAGAGAAAATTTTAAACAACACTATTAAACTCTCATCAGCTAATAGTTATAAAGCCCAACTCTTACATATTTTCTGAATGGAAAAAGAAAAGTATTCAGAAGAATTATTATAGGAAATACTTCTGATGACTCTGGAAGTATAAGTAACATAGCAGAGATTGTGATGATTAATTTTAGAAATCCTCCTAGAGAATGTCAGTAGAAAGATCAGTGGGCTAGAGGTCTAGAGACTTGCATTTTCTTCTAGACTGCAAAAAAATATCTGAAACCTTACTCAGTTCACTTCACTTTTCCAAATTTCAAATTCCTCCTTATCCAAGGACTTTGGAATTGATTTATAAGATCCTTTCCAGTGCTAACTTTGTAGCCTCTATGTCTGGTTTTCAATAACAGACTATATTCTGTGCAAAAACACTGGTGAAGTCTTAATTAAAGAAATTTGTATGTTATATTTTCTTTCCTTTGTGTTTAGTAAGGTTATGAAAGAAGGCGATAAAGCAAATCAAAACTGGACAGTTATAATATGGAGTGTGGTATTGGATATAAATGAAAGCATCAATTCAGAGAAATGAATATTATTACTCATATGAAGTGGTACTAGTGGTTATCCATCTTTAATAAACAAATACTCCCCTTCAAAGAATATAACATAACTTATCATTGGAGTTTAAAATAAACAAATAAGCTAAGAAAAGTAATTGATATGCTGTAGCTATTACAATACCCTTTATTCACCCTGGGAGACTTTTCTATATGTAAAGGTTTTTTAAAATTGAATGTGCCATGAAATGTGATTTATGAACTAAAGACTAGAATGAGTCAAGAGATGTGGACTTTATTGTATCATTTGTCATTAATCAGCTACTTCACCTTTGGGCACTTTAGTTCAATTCTGCAAAATGAGGATATTGTACAAAAAATTATTTTTAATGCTCTTTCTAGCTTCAAATACAACAATGCTATGAATTGACATTACTCTATATAATATGAGGTGCACTGGGCTAAGATACTTGCAAAGATTAGGTAAGATATAGCTAGTTACATTATACCAAGATAATATTTACATCAATTTTCAAGTCATGGACAATTTCTCAAGCTTTGGAGCTACAGAACACAAAATTATTAATATAAACATTTATATCTAGCAAGGCAAAACAAACAAAAATTGTGGCTGCATAGTATTCACCATCATTGCAGAGGAAATGTGGCATAGAGTTCAAGTAGGAGGATAATTTCCTATATATGATGTCTTCCCAATTATCTTATGTGAACATCCCAGTGTGTTGATTACAGTGTCTCTTAAATGACATCTATTACTACCCAAAATATTTTATTTACACTAACATAAAATTCAGAGAATTCACACTTGAGTCTATAAATAATTAACCAACCTCCCCTCCTTTGCTAGTGGTCCTTTGTTTTCTCTGGTTAACTAAATTATTCAATAGAAATAGTCTTAAAATGGGTGCTGACCATTTGCAAGTTAAATGGAAAAACTGGTGTTTGTACCAATTTAAGTATCACTCTGGTGAGGACAAACATTTTCAGTGACCTATATAGCCCTATGAACTTACTATACTTTCCTAGAAGGGTTTTTCCTGAAAGGAGAAAGAGCTTATTCTTTTAACATTTTGTGCTCTCTTTCTCACTTTATGTCTTTTTTCTGTTCCCTATTCCCTGATATACCTGATTTCTATAAACTACATAATTTCTTACAAGAATAAATGAAGGTACAGTTCTTTCTCTAGGCAAACAAAAATATGCCTTCTTTTAGGCACTGTTCTCCATAGCTACCCGAGATTGACTCTGTTTTTTCCAGATCAGAACCTTAAGCTACAAGTGGCACAGTAATAGAATTCTGAAATTAGAGTTAGAAAGCTCAGGGTTCAAATCTAGCTTCGGACTGTTATTAAGTATGTGACCCTGTCCAAGTCACTTACGTTGTTTTGTCTTCAGTTTCCTCAGTAGTGAAATGAGAGTAATAAGAGCACCTACATCACAGGGTAATATTTAGGGGGATAAAGTATGGGGCTATAAAAATATATTATGGAGATAAAATGAAATATTTTTTTCTAAAAAATGTACTTAGCACACTGCCTGGTAAATAGTACATGCTATACAAATGTTTATTCTTTCTTCATTTTCTAGAAATAGCTGTTAAATAATTACAGTAATTGTGAATTTAGTTGACACCTGAACAGAAGTTAAAAAGGACAATAAAAGTGTTCATATGATAAGGAAATTATATTTTATCAAGAAGATGAAAGACAGAGAAAAAATATTGCATGGCTCTTATTGAGGCATATATGACAGAGTCACTAAAATCAATTAGAGAGGTGGAAGTCAAAATCTTACACAAAGTCAAGAAAATGAGCATTAATGATGCATGGGATCAACTCTTAGTTCTGGCACATAGAACTGTGGAAAATTTGAGCAAATAGAGACATCTTTTCAGGCCTCAGTTTTTCAACTGTATAGTGAACAGGTTGGTTGAACTAAATTACCTCTTGGGTGAGCTTTGGCTTTAATTGTACAAGCCTCTGTTACTATACAGCAAATAAATGAACAACGTGCATGTGAACTAGTGCTAATAATCTCATATATCTGTCAACAAGATGATCCTACTGTGAGATTATCTTAAACAAGACTATTTCCTGACAATGTTATGTGCATCAAGATTATATCTGGAGATGACAACTCAGATTAGATGCAGAGAAAGAAAATTTTTGACAGTAAAGAAGAGGAAAGGCTATTTTCTGGAAAATGATTACTTTAAAATACATTTGATCTCAACTTCATGGAATAAGTTAAAGTAGAATTTTTTTTTTTGTTACTGTATTGTTGTAATGGTAATTTAAATGGGAAAATCTTTCCCATTCATTAATAGGCCTATGTGACCTGCTTCAATCTCTCATGGAAGCCTAAGTCACGTGTGGTAGGAGGAGTTTGCTGAATGGGTGGAACAAGAAGGGTGAAAAGAACCAGGAGGAAGTTAGTGAGAACAGCTGGGGCAGAGAAGAAAGGATGTAGGCAGGCACATCTAGTTCAATGAGTGTTTGCTTGTGGCATAAGGGGGAAAAACTTGGGAATGGCTTTGTCCCTGTGGTGAAAATGTGCATTGACTTCTTGGTCACTATGATGGGTTTTGCATTCTAGTTCTAGGATCTGGCTTTCTGGTGTCTAAATAAATTTTTTCTTCTATCTTCTGTATGGAGAGTCTGTTATACTTTGCAATTGAGAACTACGCTGACATATTCATAGTTACCAGTAGTGCTGTGAATATTGCCCTGGTGATACAATTGTTAGTGTATACATAGTTCAAATCAAGTTTCTCCAACTGAGCATGCAATGATTCAAATGAATTTAAATTGCTAAAATGACTTGGCAGGAAAGCAACAGACAACTGGAATTTATCATTTGCTTAATATAAGCTAGATACTGGGGCTGCAGCTAGGTGGTATAGTGAATAAAGAGTTGGGCTTGACATCAGGAAGACTTAAGAGGAAATCTGGTCTCGGACACTTATTAGCTGTGTGACTCTGGTAAGCCACTTCATTTCTGTTTGCCTCAGTTTTCTCATTTGTAAAATGGGGAAAATAGTATGAGCCTCCCACTGGTTTTGTGAGAATGAAATAATATAATAAATTTAAAGTAGAAAGCACAGTGCCTGACATATAGTAAGCATTATGTTAGTATTATTATTATTTTCATTAAAGATATTATAAAGCACTTAGCAAAACATGTAGCAAATAGCAAGTTCTGTATAAATGCTTCTTTCCCTTCTCACTCCCTACCATTGCAAATGCAGGGAGATACAGACAGTCTCTGCCCTTGAAGAGCTTACATTCTAAAGGAGGGAAAGCAACGGATAAAAAGGAGTTAAGGGAACTCCACCCTCCCCCTTTTGGGGGCATGGTGGCAAAGTCAGAATCTTCAACTGGGGGAATGAAGCATGTTCATATTGACTGTCCCCCAAATGGAAACCCTAGAAGGAATTCACCAATGGCAAAATGTGCAAACATAGTAGAATGATAATCAAGGGTGAGATGCCAAGTGCTGAAGGAAGTTCAAGGGTTTTTATTTACTATTTGATGAAACTGAGTTCTATGACCAATAAAATTTTGAAGATAATGAAGTATGAATATATTGACAGAAATAAACCTTTACACATTTACAAATTTTCTTGTATTTCAAGGATGAATATAAAAAGTGTCAAGCAAAGGAGTCTGTGCTCTAAACCAGAGAATCTCTCTGCTTCACAGAGGCAGCACTAGTTTTACTTACTAAGAGTTTCCGAGTTATATTGACTTCTTTGCTGTGGCATTTAAAATATATATATTAATTCTAGGACTATAAACGTTAGAGACAATAACTTTTCTTTTTTCGGATTCTAGGTCTTGCTGAGGCTTGACATAGAACAATTATAAATACATAGAGTATCATCAATGAATTTGTATATTTCATTTATATCTAATATTAATTTTGAACCTTCTTGTAATGGGTCAATGGACACAGAGAGATGATTTTGAAATGATTTGCACTCTGTTACTAAGAAAAAAAGTAAACTAAGGAATCAAAATTTCAGGGGATGCAAAAGGAAATTGAATGATTCAAGATTCAAGGCTGAGTATAAAAAATGTGTTTATTTTATATGAGAAGGAATTTAAAAGACATCATTTACGACATGTTGGCATTATTGGGAAAAAAAAACAAAGAATTGAGCTAACCTTGTCGAAAGAGCAAAAGATAACCAAAAATTGTTAATGAAATAACAACAAACCTTATTTTGAAGTAGGCAAACCTGTTCATATAGACAGAATATTGCAATAAGCTTCGGAAGTGATAAAAAGCAAATATGGACAATATCATCGAATATTACGATTGGAAAGAGACTTTAGAGATCATCTAATCCAATCCTTGATTTTCAGTTTAGGGAATGGAGAACCTCACTTACATAAGTATCAGAAGATGAACTCAAACTAGGCCTTTTGCCTATGAGTATAAAGTTCTTTCTCTTATATAGCATATATTTCTACTGCCTCTATTGAATAACAATTAAACTTAAAAGCAAGATATTGGTGGTTTCACTGGTATCTGGTGTTCTTTTCTTCTGAATATTCAGGACTCACAATGGTTTAAACTGAAGAATTTAGGCTTTCTTGTGGTCTCTTTTATTTAATCTAAATATAATTTGCATACTAAAGTTAAATAATAAAAAAACATTCTGACTTAGAATGAATGTCAATGATAACTGTTTCTCTTTGGCACAGCAACACTGAGCGTCTACCCCTCCCAGCTCAAGTTTTAATTCTAGATAAAGGGTGTCATCCCTTGACTCATTTTTGAAAGAGGGTGCTATCTCGCTCTGAGTTCCTGAAAAAATATTAGCCTCAAAGTATCAGAGTCTCCCATTGCAACCTAGGTCATCTCCAGTCATCCTGATGAATATCTGGTCACTGGATCCAGATGGATCTGGAGGAGAAATGAGGCTGGTGACCCTGCACAACCCTCACTCACTCAAAACAAAGTCAATTGCAAGTCACATCATCAATTCCTTGATGTCATGGTCCTCTTCCAAAAGGAAGGACAAACACTACACTATCAACATTTGAAATTCCTTTGCTAGAAAGATTTTGTATAATTTAATTTACAAAGAACCAAGGAATGAATAGTTAAGCTCTAAATAGCCATTATTTGTGTGGCCTATCTCTTCTTTATTATATAATTAATCAGCAAATATGTCCTTTACTTTTGGCTTATCAAATTGATGGTAATTGTTCACATTCAAAAATAGCACTACACTGTTCACATATTTTACATTTCATCTGGGCCTTATCTGGTCATTTCTTTGTCCTTTGAGTACCAGTTTCATCTCATTCAGGGAGGCATGATGCCTATTTTGAACACTAATCTAGAATTTTCAAAGTAAAGACTATGATATTCATGTTGTTTGAAAAATTTTCTCCTGGAAAATATCCTTTAGAATAAAGAATCCCTCATAATCAATAAAAGTGTGAAAAATAGCAATCAATAATTACAGAAATTAATTCAGGTTATTCACTGGAAGGTGGAATACTGAAGCTCAAACTTGAATACTAAATACTTAAATTTAAATACTTCAAAAATTTTAAATACCTAAACTTAAATATAAACTAAAAAAGGACTCATTGAAGAAGACTGTGATATGAAAGACTGAAGCAATGGACATGAACTTGCACAGAATTTCCATGACAGTGGAGGATAGAAAGACTGCCTTGCTATGATCCATGGAGTCACAAAGAGTAAGACCCGACTGAATGACTAAAAAACAACTGAAAGGAATTATTTCCATTTTACAAACAAGAAAAATAAAGCTCATAAAGGTGAAGTAATATATAAATGGTACCTACAGCTCTTAGCACAGTGTCTGGCACTAGGTTCTTAAGAAATGTTTATTGACTACTAACAATTGACTCAGATAGTAAAACTGCAGAGATATGAAATAAATTTAGGCTCTCTGATACTCCATCTGACACTTTCCTCCACTATAACATGCAAAAAAGTCTTACTTTTTTTTTAAATTTAATTCAATCTGTTTATTTTTCTTTTTCTTTCTCTTTTTATTCTCTAAATCAGGGCTAACTTTGGAGGCAGGAAGTGACAACCCCAAAGAATGTTATATACTTTAGGAGTTAAAATGTTAGCCATTCCATTCAATATCATTTGCACAAAAACGTTTTAAAAATACAGGGCATGAACTAGTCTTTGAGTATCATAATCTCTTCTACAGCACACTGACAGATGATTTTCGCCTGACTATTTGAGATTCTTGCACTCTGTGTTTATGGACTTCTTACTTGTCATCCTTCCTTTGTTCCTATATTCATCATTTAAATTGACTATAATAAAAGGGCACTGCTGTCAGTAATCTGTATTTATTAAATATTTCTTGATCACTCCGCCTTTTCTGCAAAATGACTACAGTAAAATTCTCCACAATATGGATATATCCCCCTTTTGTTCCAACAAGAGCTTATGTCTCTGCATTAATTTCCTTTCTTCTCTGCCACAGATAATTAATAGAAGATACTGGAAAGTGCTTAACTTTACTTCAACCTATTTGAAGTTTATTACCCCTGTGACTCATACATCACAACCACCAAAAATGGATAAATTGTAAAATCTACAGTAGTAAATCTCCACTTCAAGGACTACTACTCCCAAATCTCCTAGCAGTACATTTTGAGACTGCCCTCTCTAATAACTTCGTCTCCCACAGAGTAAAAGCTTTTAGTACATTGAAAATGGAACACTGTTATTCTTAGCTATTTGATTGTCAAACTTCCAATTCTGATATGGTTCAAGTAGCAGCTCTTGAACAGAATGTTCAGTAGGGCCTTTTGAAGTCATTAATATCAAACATTCCATTTTGACATTCGGCTGTTTAATGAAATTGTCATTTGATTTTTGGAAGAGAAACATATTTGACTTCATCAGCATTACTAGGTGGCTAGAATATGAAATTAAGAGTTATATTAAATGCTCACTATTTGAATATTTTGCAACCTGTCTCAGTTCTGTAAGTATTGCTAATGAAAAAATCCTTTCCTCTCTATTTGTTCTCTCATCATCCTAGTCCAGGTCTTTATAATCTTATATCAGGATTATTTCAACAGCTTCTTTGTCACTTTCCTTTTTTCTATTCATTCATCCCCTCACTCATTCATTCAATAAAATTTTATTGAGTGCCCCAATTGTCACCCAAAATGCAATGAAACTGTGGTTATTGGGTGTGAGTGGATTATAAAACATTACCAACAGAGTAGCTGGAGAAATAGTTCAAAATGTCAGCAAAGAAATGTATGAATGAAAAAGAAGGGCCACTGGTAAGTACAAAGTGACTATCGGACAGTTGGTTTTATGTACTTGTAATGACAAGGGAAAGTAAAGAATGTTGATAATACACTAAGTGGAAGCCCTGTGATGATCATGTGGGGAGACATGGACAAGAGTGCCATGAAGTGAATAGGCTTGGATAGATTGTAATCTACATCTTTGGAGAGAATGTCTATGATGACCCCACAGATACATTAGACTCCTTTGTGTAATGATCATAGGTATTATACGCATAAATGCATAGCATTTTTTCTCTACTCTTTGATCCAAACTACATAATGCTTTCAGGACAATCAATTCAGTTTTCATCATATTACATAACAATGCAAGGCTTCATATGTTTTCATACAATCTATAGCATCAAATATAATCCTCTTTCTCCTCTTTCATTTCTTTGCATTATCTGACACAACTACATAATCAAGAAGACCTGAATTCAAATCCTGTCTCAAAGCCTTGCTAGTTTTATGGCCCTGGAAACTTCCTTAGCTTCTTTATAACTAAAATAAGGATTATAATAGCACCTCCCTAACAAGACTGCCATGAGGATTGCATGGAATGATATATGTAAAACAATGAACAAATCTCAATGTTTGTTTAAAATATAATTAGCAATAGTTAAGTGGCACATGGGATAGAGGCTGGAATCAAGATGATCTGACTGTAGATCTAGTCTCAGACACTTACTTGCTGAAGGACTCAGGCTAAGTCATTTAATTTCTGTTTGCCTCAGTTTTCTTATCACAAAATAATAGCACCTATCTCCAAGTATTGTCATGGATATAAAATGACTTTATAATTGTAAAGCACTTAGTATAGTGCCTAGAGCATAGTAAAAGCTACTATTATTGTAGAGAGAAAAAAATAAAACTTAGGAAAAGAATGTAAGAAATTTTGTATCACAAAAGCAGTCAAACAAATATATCCCCTGTTTGGTCATTCCCCAAATGCATTTATTATTTTTATAGTCCAAGTGGTCTTAGCAGCTACAGCTATCATCCATAGATGGAATAGAGGGAAGCTGGCCTCAAGGGTCCCAGTTATCTTTTCATTCACCAGGCATCCCCCTTAATTTTCATTTCAGTTCTTTTGCCAGTGGAGTTCATTCTACTGGAAATTCCTGTCAAAAATTCACTAGTCCATTCATGGACCAGATCAAATGACATTCCCTCTATCTTTGCTGAATGTATAGCTTGAAGATATCTCCAACTAAAGTGACATTTTATTTCTATCACTTATAAATCACTTGTCATGATCTATCCTATTTTGTCATATCTGGTTATCTAGGTCAGCCTGGATAAATAAGTTGTGTTATATGGGAAGCTAATCTGAAGAAGGATTGCATTATAATATTATACAACATTATGAAATAAAACTGAGTAATATTCTTGGAAGAAGGAAGGATTAAGAGAGACAAAAAATGGCATGGAATTTTAATCATCCAAATTCTATTGATTTGAGTTCAAGTTCTCCTAAAATTGATTCTGACATATATTCATTCATTCTTTTGTAAGGGGTTGTCCATATAGATTTTCAGTAAAGATGAAGTTTAGAATGGGAAAAAGGGAGAGCCAATGACTAGTAAAGAAAAACCCTTAACCCTTCCTGGATTAAAAAAAAAAGTACTCTACATATTATGAATTGCATGAGGCTTAAATAGCTCAAATATATATATGAAAAAGTTAACGGAGAAAAATTTACTTATCACCAGAAAACAGATTATCCCAGGTCTTTTCATCTGTGTAAGGCACAGATTGACTACTTGGCTCATAATCAAACATAAGTAAAGGAAAATATGATCTAAGGTAGAAGGATTATCCAATAACAGAGGCTAGACTCCTCCCACATGCTGTTTTGAGGGAACAAATCTCAGAACTGTGGCTATGAGGGATTTGAAGAGGATGGATTTCTTTCAATATTATGCTGGAGTAATGTCTTTGCTGAAATGTATAGGGCAACATCCAGTATAGACAGAGATTGGAGGTAGTGGAGGTGAGACGTACCCACTTAAGAGTTACCCCCACAGGAGCTAAACCTGTCTAGTGTAGACAAATAGTTTTACAAATATCACAGTCCCTAAGCAAGGTCTGAAGTACGCAGTCACAGACTCTTAGTTTGAAGATTTTCTTGGCTTAGTTAAGGAACCCTCTTAAAAAAGGCCCTATCTGGCCCAGTACAAGAGGTTTTCAGCGTCTAAGCAATCTGAGGAACATAGGAGAATCATGCTCAGATGGTGGAACATCCTATCTAGTCTGGCCTAATAACATCCCAACCCAATGAGGAGAGTAAGAAAATAATTGACAGGTTATATTTTTTTGACTACCTACTATTTCAATTACTATGCTAGGAAATGATGTCACAAGGATTAAAAAAAATAAGTTTTTACCCTCAAGGGGGAGACAATTCACTGGATTGATACTTGTCCTTAAGGAGACTATATTATACTGCTGTAGATACAAGATATATAGTGCTAAAATAATATAAAGAAAAGAGTGATGAAAAAAAGAAAGATTCAAAAATATTCCTACAGGATAATGTGAGGTTGGAGAGAATAATTTTTCTTCTTCAAGGGTAGAAAAAGAAGCACTCCAAACTTATCTTCATAAAAAGCTTTATTGGAATCTCAAATTTTGAAAATCAGTTGTACAACGACTAGCACAAGTTAGGTGGAGGAAAAAAGAGAGATAAGAATTTCCTTACCTTCTAGCTGACATGTTTGTATACATGTCCTGTTACTACTTGTATGTATTTTTAACAACTTTTTATATGCACTATCATACAAATCCACAGTATCTGAATTTTTCAATTAAAATTCTGCTTTCAGAGGATTCTGGGACTATGTCAAAGCAGATAAGAAAATTCCAAGTTCTCAAGATTTCTCCCCACAAAAAATATAAAATAATACCTCAGGATGAACAAAGAGCAGCAAAAATAAATAAGAGTAGGGTCACAGCAAGGGTCCTCCTGGAGACAGGAGAATATCAGAAGGAAAATCCCAGGACAACGTCTGAGTTGGGAGGCTGTCTCAGCCATCACATCACAGAAAATTCACCCCTGGGCTAATGAAGGGAGTTAGGCATCTGAGTTGAGGGAATTTCTACTAATAATGGACACCAGACCCATCTGTGCTGCAGAGTTGGAGTAGGAGTGAGAAGGAACCAGCACATGCTGGTAAGTGTGCAAAAGCAGTGAGTCAGGGATGCCACTGGTTTGGGCACATATAGGAGACTGGAGGCTTTGTTTCTAGTTCCAGGTCAGAGAGGAGAACTAAAGATTTGAGGTAAGAGGCACCATATCCCACACCCTAGGACTAGAAGTGATTACAAAAACAAGCTGCTACTACTAGAGAAAAAAAAAATGTGCAGGCAAAAGAAAAATAATCCAACCATAGATAATTACTATAGCAATAGAGAAGACTGAGGGTTGTCTTCAGAGGAGGATACTGAAGCAAAGAAACTGTCTTCTACACTCAGTTATGACAAGTGGTCACCTTTCCCAAAAGAATCCATAGAAGAACTTTCAAAAGACTTAAAAAGTCAAATGAAAGAGATTGAGGAAAAACTAAAAATAAAAACAATCCAAGAAAAACAAGAAGATAATGAAAAGAAAGTCAACCAAATAGAAAAGGAAATCTAGAATCTTAAGGAAAAATATACCTTTTAGGAAAAGAGACAGAGATTCATGAAATATCTTAGAAACCAACAATTCCTTGCTTTGATCTTTCTCCCTAAAGCTATTTTGGTGTTCTATTAGTGTTTCCCCCCACCAACTTGTCCATTGATGATTACAGGTTGGGTTCTCATTCTTAGTCAACCCTCTCAGACCACAAACTCACATGAAAAATTCTTTAAAGAATGCTTCTGACAAATTTTAAAAGCATGGGTGAGTGACATTACATTATAGAAAACCTCAATCAACTTCTGGTTCCAGGAGCCAAGATGGCAGAGTGATCTGTAACTGCTATCTCCCTCACCTTGTTGACCTTGATGAGCCCAGAGAATACCTCCCTGGGAAAACCCTGGAATAATGGGAACAGCACAATGGCTTAACAGACTTCTAGCCCACAAGGCTAGAAAGATAGCTAAGGAGGGTCCCACTCTCTGTGGCTGAAGGGACCTGTGCAGGACCAGAGCTTTCCCAGACAGCACCACCTGAACAAACCAGGAGAAGATCCTGAACCCCAGAGGGGTGAAGTCAGTGACTGCCAACAGCAGGACTCCAGGCATGCCTCAACACACTAGGGGAATCCAGAAGACACTAACAGCAAACAGCTGAATTTGCCTATGCTCTAGCTCAGCAAAGGAAACATCCAACATCCAGAACAACCCTCCCTAACACTTAACAAACTAGTTCCAGGGTAACCGCAGGGAAAACCCCAAAAGATCTCACCTGGCCTACGTTTTGCAACACCAGTCAGCTCAGCACCTGTTAAACTACAACATTTTAGCTTCTAACTGAAATAACCAGAGACCACAACACACAAAGTCTTAAGTTTTAGGCACAAGAACTGGGGAACAGAGCTTCCTGTGCCACAGACACAAAGATTATGAGTAAGAAACAAAGCTGTAAAGAAAAGACCATAGAATCTTTCTATGGGGCAAGGACCAAAGCACTAATACCAAAAAGGTCAGCATTGAGACTATAATCCCATCTGAAACTTCTGAAGGGAATATGAACTGGTCTGAAGCACAAAGAGTCTTCTTGGAAGAGCTCAGGAAGGATTGTAAAACCCAAATTACAGAAATAGAAGAAAAACTGATCAATGACTAAAAATATGGAAGAAGAAATAACACAAGAATTTAAAAGGACAATTGGACAAATAGAAAATGAAGCACAAAACTCAACTGGTAAAATTGAAGAAATGGAAAAGGAAGTACAAAAACTAACTGGAGAAAATAACTCCTTAAAAGGAACAATAGAACAGATAGAAAAGGAGATGCTCAAGTTAATTGAAGATAATAATTTGAGAAAAAATAGAATTGGGGAAGTAGAAGCTAATGAATCTACAAGACATAAAAAAGCAAACAAAATCAAAAGAATGAAAAGTTAGGAGAAAAAGTAAAATGTCTAATTGCAAAAGCAACTGAAGTGGAAAATGGATCCAGGAGAGAAAAATCTAAGCACTATTGGTCTATCAGAAAGTCATGATTAAAAAAGAGACTCAACAATACCATCCAAGAGATCATCAAGGAAAATAATCTGGAAGTCCTAGACCTAGAACAAAATAGTCATCAAAAAGAATTCACCATTCATCTCCTGAAAGAGATCCCAAACTCAAAACACCAAGGAATATAGTTGCCAAATTCCAGACCTATCAAGTGAAGGAGAAAATACTGCAGGAAGCTGGAAAGAAACAACTGAAATATTGAAGAACTACAGTCAGGATCACATTGGATCATGCAGCTTCTACATTAAAAAAATCAAAGGAATTGGAATATGATATTTTGTAAGGCAAAGGAGCTGGGACTATAACCAAGGATAAATTACCTAGCAAAGATGAGCATAATATTACAGGCAAGGACATGGGCATTCAATGAAATAAGGGATTTCCAGACCCTCCTGATGAAAAACCAGAACTCATAAGAAAATTTGATCTTCAAATGCCGGTCTCAAGAGGGGCATAAAAAGGTAAACAGGAAAAACAAATGAAAAATTGCTACACAAAATGGGCAAACTGCTTACATCCCTACAAGGGAAGATGATACTAGTAATCCTGAGAATTGCATATTTATTATGAAATGTCAAAAAGGATATACACAGATAGAAGGAATGGGTAAAAATTAAATGATATGATGATAACAAATGTGATTTAAGCATGCAAAGGGATTGTAAAGGGAGAGGTGAAAATGAAGAGGCAGAAAAAATAAATTCCATTACAGGAAGAGGCACAAAAATATATATTACAGTAGAGGGAAAGAGGGAAGGGACATGAACAGTGTTTGAGGTACCCTCATCTGATTGGCTCCAAGGAGGGTACAACAAACTCAGTTAAGCATAGAAATACAATTAGCCCTATAGTCAGTAGGAGAGGAAGGGGAAAAGAAGAGGCAGGGGAAGCTGAAAGGGAGGGAAGAAGTAGTAACAGAAAGGGGAAAAAAGGGAGGGGGGTTAAAAGAAGGGAGGGAAGAATGAGGAAAGGTGTGGTCAAAAATGAAAACTCTATTGTGGAGGGCAAGGGAGAAGGGAGAACTAAAAACATAAGCAAGAGGAAAGGGGATGGAAGGAAAGACACAGAGAGTAATCATAATTGTGAATGTGCATGAGATGAACTCTCCCATAAAACAGAGATGGATAGTAGAATGGGTTATAAACCATAATCCAATAATATGTTCTTTACAAGAAACACATTTGAAATGGGGGCATACACACACGGTAAAGGTAAAAGATTGGAGCAGAATATTTTTTGCTTCAGCTGATGTAAAAAAAGCAGGGGTAGCATTCCCAATCTCAGACAAAGAAAAGCAGAAATAGATCTAATCAACAGAGATAAGGAAGAAAACTATATCCTACTAAAAAGCACCATAGACAATGAAGCAATTTCATTACTAAACATGTATGCTCCAAGTGATTGCATCCGAATTGTTAGAGGATAGTTAAGGGAGTTACAGGAAGAAATAGACAGCAAAACCATATTAGTGGGGGAACTCAATCTCCCCCCTCTACGAACTTGATAAATCTAACCTCAAAGTAAACAAGAAAGAAGTTTAAGAGGTGAATACAAGGTAGATATGATGGATTTCTGCAGAAAATTGAATGGGCATAGAAAGGAATATACCTTTTTCTCAGCAGGACATATACAAAAATTGACCTTGTGCTAGGCCAAAACCTCACTGTCTAGTGCAGAAAGGGAGAGATAGTCAATGCATCCTTCTCAGATCATAATATAATAAAACTTATATGTTAATCAAAGGTCATGGAAATATAAACCAAAAACTAATTGGAAACCAAACAATCTAATCCTAAAGAATGAGTGGGTTAAACAACAAATCGTAGAAAAAAATCAACAATTTCATTCAAGAGAATGACAATAATGAGACAACCTACCGAATCCTATGGGATACTGCAAAAAAAATTCTTATGTCAAGTTTTACATCTTTGGATGCCTACATAAATAACAGAAAAAGAGATCAATGAAATGGGCATGCAGCTGAAAAAGGTAGGAAAAAATCCAAATTGAAAATCCCCAAGTAAATACCAAATTAGAAATGCTAAAAACCAGAGGAGAGACTAATAACGTTGAAATTAAGAAAACCATTGAACTAATAAATAAAACTAAGAGTTGGTTTTATGAAAAAAAACAATAATATTGATAAAACTTTTGTCACTTTTATTAAAAAAAAGAAAGAAGAAAATCAAATTACCAATATCAAAAATGAAAAGGGTCAACTCACCTTCAATGAGGAGGAAAAATAATAACTAGAGATTATTTTGCCCAACTGTATGTCCATAAATTCAAAAATCTAAATGAGACAGAAGATTATTTTAAAAGATATAAATTGTTCAGATTAACAGAAGAGGAAGTTGAATACTTAATAACGCCATCTCGGAAAAAGAAATTGAACAAGCCATCAATGAACTCCCTAGGAAAAAATCTCCAGAGCCATATGGATTCACAAGTGAAGTCTATATTTAAAGAACAGTTAATTCCAATACTATATAGACTATTTGGGAAAACTGGGGAGGAAGGAATCCTCCCAAATTCTTTATATGATACAAATGTGGTTTTGATATCTAAACCAGGAAAAGTCTAAACAGAGAAAGAGTATTATAGACCAATTTCTGTAAAGAATATAGATGCAAAAATTTTAAATTAGGTTTTAGCAAAAAGAATGCAGCATTTTATCATGAGAAAAATACATTGTCATCAGGTAGGATTTATTTCAGGAGTGCAGGGCTGGTTCAATATTAGGAAAACTATTTAAATTATTGATCATTTCAAAAATAAAACTAACAGAAACCACATGATTATCTCAATAGATGCAGAAAAAGTTTTTGACAAAATACAACACCCATTTCTAGTGAAAACACTGGAGAACATAGGAATAAATAGAATTTTCCATGAAATAATGAGAAGTATCTACCTAAAACCTTCAGTAAGTATTATATGCAATGGGGATAAGTTAGATGCATTTCCAGTAAGATCAGGGGTAAAACAGAGATGTCCATTTTCACTGCTATTATTCATTATGTTAGTAGAAATGCTAGATGTAGCAATAAGAGAAGAAAAAGAAACTGAAGGGATTAGAATAGGCAAAGAAGAAAGTAAGTTTCTCTCTTTGCAGATGATATGATGATATACTTAGAGAATCCTGGAAATTCAAGTAAAAAACTATTTGAAATAATAAACAACTTTGGTGAAGTTGAAGGTTACAAAATAAACCCACACAAATATTCTGCATTTCTATATATTACTAAAAAAACTCAGCAGGTAGAGATAGAAAGAGAAATCCCATTTAAAACTAGGGTAGACACTATAAAATATTTGAGGGCCTGACTGTCAAAATAAACCCAGGGACTGTATGAACACAATTACAAAATACTTTTCCCACAAATAAAGTCAGATCTAAAAAGTGGAAAAACATCAGTTGCTCATGGGTAGGCTGAGTCAGTATAATAAAAATGGCAATTCTACCTAAATTAATTACTTATTCAGTGCCATGCCAATCAAACTCTCAGATAACTATTTTGTAGAGCTAGAAAAAGTAATATCAAAATTCATCTGGAAGAACAAAAAGTCCAGAATATCAAGGGAACTAATGAAAAGAAATGATAGGGAAGGTGGTCTAGCTCTACTCTACCAGATCTCAAATTGTATATAAAGCAGCAATTATGAAAACCAGTTGGTACTGACTAAGAAGCAGAAGGTAGACCAGTGGAATAGGTTAGGTACTCAAGGCACGTTAGTCAATGACTATAGCAATCTACTGTTTGATAAACCCAAGGACCTCACCTTCTGGGATAAGAACTCACAATTCAACAAACATTGCCAGGAAAACTGGATAACAGTGTTGCGGAAAGTAGGCATAGACCAATGGCTGACACTATGAACAAGAATAACGTCCAAATGGGTACATGATCTAGGTAAAAAGATTGACACTATAAATAAATTAGTGGAGCAAAGAATAGTGAATTTATCAGATTTATAGAGAAGGAAAGAATTTCTGACTAAACAAGGGATATAAAACATTATGAAGTGCAAAATGGAAAATTTTGATTACTTTAGATTGAAAAGTTTTTGCACAACCAAACCCATTGTAACCAAGATTAGAGAGGAAGTAGAAACTGGGAAATAATTTTTGTAAGTAGTATGTGTGATAAAGGCCTCATTTCTAAAATATATAGGGAACTGAGTCAAATGTACAAGAATAATAGTCATTCCCCAATTGATAAATGGCAAAAGATATGAACAGGCAGTTTTCAGTGGAAGACATTAAAGCTATCCATAGTTGCACAAAAAAAGTTCTAGATCACTATTGATTAGAGAGATGCAAATCAAAACACCTCTGAGATACCACATCACACTTATCAGACTAACATGACAAAACAGAATGATGATAAATATTGGAGAAGATGTGGGAGAGTTGCAATACTAATTCATTGTTGTAGAGCTGTGAGCTGATCCAACCACTCTGGAGAGCAATTTGCAACTATGCCCAAAGGGCTACAACAATGTGCATACCTTTTGACTTGGAAATGCTGCTTCTAGGACTATATCCTCAAGAAATCATAAAAATGAGAAAGGGTCCCACAGGTACAAAAATATTTATTTCAGCTCTCTTTTTGGTGGTCAAAACTGGAAATCAAGGGGATGCCCAGCAATTGGGAAATGGCCGCATAAATTCTAGCATATGAATATAATGGAATACTATCGTGGTATAAGAAATGATGAAAAGAACGACTTCAGGGAGGCCTGTACAAACATATCAACTGATGCTGAGCAAAAGGGGCAGAACCAGGAGAACTTCGTACACAGCAACAACCACAATGTGCAAGGATTTTTTCTGGTGGACTTAGTGCTTCATTGTAATACAAGGACTTAGGAAGTTCCCAATGGTTTGTTAAGGCAAGATGCCTTCCACATTCAGAAAAAGAATTATGGAACTGGATCATAGGATGTGGCAGATCATTTTCTTTTGTGCTATGTTTTGGTTTGTTTTGTGATTTCTCCTATTCATTTTGGCTCTTCTATGCAACATGACCAAGGTGAGGATGTAATCAATAGCAATGTGTGTGTAGAACCTATATAAAAGTGTATGCGGTCTCATGGAGGAAGGCGGAGGTAGAGGAGAAGGAGGGGGAGGGAAGGGGAAAAATCTAGGTTATATGGAAGCGATTGTAGAACACTGAAAACAAATAAAGTACAATTTAAAAAAAAGAAAATCTCTACTATTTGGTAATACCTCTTGCAGAGTGGTTCTTCTCATATTGTTTCTAGTGGCTTCAGTTGTTGATATGCCTCAATCATAGAACAGTGGGGGTTTAACTAAATTAAGTAAGCTTTATTCTCCTTCAACTTTCTATATATGTTCCTATAGACAAGAAAGAGCGAGTGATGAGCTGTGGGCTAAATGATTCTGTTTCTTCAAAGTTCCTAGTATATTATAATTGCTTGGTGAGTTGCTTGATGGGGACATGGACAGGGTTTACCATATTGCATCTAATTTAGCTGAGCCTTAGCTGAACTCATTGACCTTGCATAACCAAAAGATGAGGCACTTCAATTTTTTTTTTCTTTTTTCCAAAAAATCACATGGAAGCCTGAGTCACATGAGAAGACACATGAAACAGGAAAGGGTGGAGTAGGAGGGGTACAGTAGGAAGAGTCAGAGTCAGATCAGAGCTGAGAAGAAGTTAGAGAGCAATCAGAGTTGTGAAAGGCAGTAACTAGTATGAGTGAGAGAGCTTGTTTGTCATTTCTTTAAGGGACCTGGTTTGTGAGAAACCTAACAGAGGGAAGCTTGGGGATGATAGTGTCCCTTGTATTGTTACTGTGTATAGATTTTTTTTGTTGTGATGATGTATCTGACTTTCTGGTGTTGGGATTTGGCTTTCTGGTATCTGAATAAATGTTTTGGTTGTGTCCTCCATGTGGAGAGTCTGTATTATTTAGTGATTCAGAATTGCACTCACATTTTCCTCTCCTACATATACACTGTAAATATCTCATTGATGTTACAACTGATCAAGTCTTGCATTGTAGCAGATGCCCCTGCGTCCCTACAGGGCTCGGTGATGTGGTTGAAAGAAAAGAGTCACTGGAGGTGGGAAAAGACAGACTAGTTCCTTTTATTGACCTGAGGGTTTGGGTTTATATAGACAAGGTACTGCAAGTCTACGTGACATTCTGCTATTGTGTCCCAGTGATTAAATCAATCATGATGATTAAATCAGTCTTCTGATTAAATCAGACCACAAGTCTAGGAGCATCTATTCTACATATCCCTTGTTTTCTGTAATTCTCTTGTTTGTCTCACAGAGACAACATCTGGGGGCATGGAGAGCCATTCCGGATGATAATGAGCACAGTCTCAAAGATCAGTTTCCTCAAAGGTCTATCCTGATCTTGTCAACTGCACTCCACCCTGGCCCTCAACATTGCACCTCAGTAGACATTTTGATTATTTCCTGGGGAGATAAAACTTGAGTGCAGTTATCCTTTGGGTTAGAGGTATGACACTTCTTGGATCTGGAAAATCCACATAAATTTTTTTGACCCTTCTTGGATAACAGACAAGAAGTCTGAATTGCTTTTTTTTCCTTCTGTTTTATAGGGTATTTACAGTACCATTTTGTAAAATTTAAGTTGAATATTTGGTCAAAGGCTCTATGTCATCTGCTAAATTTGTGTGTTATGTGTGTTTCTGCAAAACTCCCTAAAGCTCCCGTTTGATTGATTGATTTATTTTTATTGTATCAGAGTTTATTTTTCTCAGAGTGGCCAGCATGTATGTCTCTGTGCATGAGAACTAGTTTGGAACAGAGCTCTCTTTGGGGTGCTCTGCTTATAAACCCTTTCAACAGAGGCTGTTGTCATGCTGGATACAGAAAACACCTCTTTTATTAGACTACCATTCTCACCCACCCTGCCACAATTTCAGTTATCTAGAAAAAATAATTTGTCTCCACCCAAGTATGAGTAGAACATAATGAGCTTCCCTATCTTAGATTAAATTACTTGCAAACTTGGGTGTGGAGCTAATCAGAATAAAGAGAGTCATTGCAATCTTATTATCAGTAATGTCCTTCTGAAGATAAACTGAAAGTCTTGATTTTGGGAAGAAGGGGGCAAGGGAGCCAGAAGAAACTTTGAATCTCCAAGACATTGATTATTAATAATTATTTATCACATTCCCCTATCTGATTCTAATGAAAGACATAGCCTTCTCAATGAATCACTAACTGATATGACCAACACTCCATCAAAGATTTGGGGACTTATGATAGGTAATAATGTGATGGGTAAGAAAAAAGGGGAGAAATTGATTGAAACATTGACCAACTGAAGGGGGCAGTTTCCTTTAGCAAATGTATTTTATAGATAAAAGATGCAAAGGGAAAAAGTGGAACAGTAAATAAAATTGTCAATTTAAGGCTCAGAAGTCTCATCTCATACCGCTGTCTGGTTCTTAGGGTACATCTGATGATATTCTCAGGTATGGTTGTAGTCTAAGTAGTTTCCACCTGACTGTCTTTTTGGATTGAGGTCACTTGTAGAGTTCCTCTTTTTTCTTAAAAAATCTCCTACAAAATTGGTGTTAACAGAATTTGAAATTTCTTTTTCAATAACCAAATTAAATAATGAAAGATAACTCAACCCATATGTCTCTATTATCATACAATGAAATTTGACCAGAGAACTTATACTTATTTTAGGTTGGCCAATTGTCATATTCATATATCTAAGAAACTCGTATATGGCCAGAAAAATTAGAACTCAGGTTTTATACTCCTCATTATTCATTTCACCATTAGGAAAATGAGATCCACTGAAAAAAAATAATAACAGGATACTTAACTAAAAGATGAACTTCAAAACATATACATAAAAAATGATTTAAAAATTGCCATATTAACTACAGTTGTAACCAAAGGGTCAGGGATGGCATACATGAATATATTGAGTAATCAATCTTAAAACAGTACATACTGAGTAGGTTATTTATAATAAAGTGCTTTCAACTTCTAGCCATGTTTAAATAAATAACTTGTAACTGAGGAATTAAAGGACTCTAACTTACATAGGAATATATAACTGGTAACAGATGTCAAGGTTAAATATTTAATTATTTTGGAATATAGAAAGGACTAAAATTCTAGTCCAAATAACTCAAATTTTATGCATGTATCTTACTGTAGTAACTCAGATATGCTTCAGTTAACAATCCCTTAAGGTCTTGAATAGTAAGTTACAATAATGAGAGTTTTAAGTGGGTTCATCTCTCCAGGATTACATATCTGACTATAATCCCACATTGGTAATGCTAAGAAGTTCTTCACAGAAAAATACTACTGCTCTCAGAATCCCTTTAAACAATGGAAACATCTTTAAAGATGAGTCTTAAGCTGTTGGCATATTTTTTTACACATGTTCTAATTCTAGATTAAATAGGAAACATGAGTAAAATAATATGCCCCATTAAGATAACACAAGATAGATCATAAGTTACAATGCTGCACTAACATAACTGTACTGAAATTCTGTTCCTTAAAACAAAAACCAAAAGAAGCTCCGGACTTTAACCTCACAACATAAATAGATTTACATCTTTGTTTCTCAAGCTTGTTTGCCCTTCTCTAATTATATTCAATGTGAAAGCATGATATACTTAAGGAATTGAATATTCTACATATAATAAGTTCAAACGCTATTTTTGATTCTTGCTTAGAGCATGGGATGACTGTAAATTCAGATCAATACAGCAAGATCTTTTGCACTTACAGCTCATTATAGTAATTTAAATGCTTTAGTGTTAATCACTACCCTTAGATCTCTGATGTTGCTTCTATTGAGCTACTGACTCTGCCTCTGTTTCTCAGGAAGCAACCATTTAAGGCCAATCCAAGGACACAACACAACTAGGAATGAAACTCAGAAATTCACAAGAGATTTGGACATAATTGTTATCAATATCAAATAATTATTTCAGTAATTTAGCTAGGAAATGAAAATTTACCAGGCCTTCTAAAAAATCATGTAAAATAATTTTTACAAGATATTTCTTTGTTAAAGAATTTTTCTTTCTTTCAAACAGCTTAAAATATATACTGATGTTAAAAGGAATAATTATTAAACTTTAATGAAGTAAATTAGTTGGAAACCTCTAAAGTGAGAACTTATCAAAACTAAGTTGGTGTAAAATTTCTTTTAGGTAACATAAATAAATCCCCAAAGTACTATAACAAACTAAATTCTAAATTAAACAAAATTCCTAGCTACCTAAATTCTCTAGTCAAAAAGGTGTTTGAAATGTGGAAGAGACTCCATTTTTATAAGTCAAGAGAAACATATTTAATTAAATTAACCTTTTCACAGTAACAAAATTTACCAGGGCTTTAAAAATTTACTCAAAATGTCACTAGAAATCAAGATAATAATTACATTCAGGAATCTCTCATGGGTAGCAAATGTGATAACTCACAAACTTTCAAATTAGTGTACATATAAATATATCTTTAGATGAAGTAGACTTGAAAATTATACCCCTATGTTCTACAAGGATTTCCATGTATTCACTGTGTGTGTGTTCACCCTTCATTGCCAAAGAAGACCATGCCATCAGAGAAATAATGATGTGACTTGCACTTGACTTTGTTTTGAGTGAGAGAGGGCTGTGCAGGTTACCAACCTCACTTCCCCTCCAGAGCCATCTGAAACCAGTGACCAGATATTCATCAGATTGACTGGAGATGACCCAGGATGTGGCAATTGGGGTTGTGACTTTCCCAAGGTCACACAGCTAGTGAGTGTCAAGTGTCTGAGGTGAGATTTGAACTCAGGTCCTCTAACTCCTGCACTAGTACTCTATTCACTTTATGATCTAGCTGCCCCCATTTACTCAATAGGAATTCCACAGAAACCAGGATTTTACAAGGTCTTTTCTTTGTGTAATTACCAATTTTCCTTTACAAAAATATTTTATTAAAATAACTCTAAATGGTTTAGGTAACAGTCTCATAATTGTCATAAGTGATAGTTAAATAATTTAAGCTGAGTCATCCTTTCAAATATAGACAAAACTGGGATGCTTATGATTTCTTAAATTATAATATTTCAGAATATTAAAACATGTGGTCAGCAGGGCTAACATTTTTTTCTGACAGTACAATTCTTCCTCTAACAATATATAGACTGTAGGAAAAATTGCTTTTCTAACATTGGTGATACAATTGTTTGCCAAATTATAAAATATAAATAGAAATACAACACTAGCACAACCAATAACATAAATTTAAAATTTGAAACAAAGCCACTTAATTACCAATCAGGTGAGATTTAATTTAGTTAGATGTGCTTCAAAATTACCTTACAGAGAAAACCCTTCTTCCCATCATTGTTAGCATTGTGTATTGATCACATCTAAAATCCCATACAAAGTTATCAAATATGAAACAATTATATCTATTAAAGATAAACAATTAAAATTCAGATACTTCTTGGCCTGTGCCAAGCACTGTGCCCAACATTTTATAATTCTCACAATAATCCTTAGTTATGATTTCTATTATTATCTATTTATAGAACAAAAATTAACTAAATTGAACTTTCTTGGGGCCATATAGCTAGTATATTTCCTAATTCTAAGTATTTTGCATTAGGTTGCAATTTACCATAATAATTTTGATAAGAAGAGCATTCTCAGGTGCTGGTATTTCCTTCAGGACAGATTTTGACTTTTCAGATCAAATCTGGATTTATAATTATTAATGGCAACACTAATTTTTACAGCCTAATACTCGAAGCACTTTAAAAGGTCATTATCTATAAATTCATATATTTCCTTTTTTATAGATACCTGGTGACAATTCCCAATTCTGAATAATCTTTTCCTTTACTTCCTTAGAAAGCTGGAGTCTCCTGTTTCTTTTACCATTGAAACTTAAAGAGCTGCCCTAACCATTCCAACTCTCCATTCCCATCCTGCTGGGAATTTCTAGCTGTATATACTAGGAAATGCTTATAAAATTTTGCAGTTGAAAATCACATCTGTTATCTTCAGGTTAGCTGACAATATACTGGGCTAAAATATCCCAAGGTTTTAAGTTGTACTACTGCTTTAGACTCAGGCAAAGGAACCTAAGGAATTTAATTTAATGCTGATAGGTTGTGACTTTCAGAGTTGTTTAAATAATAAATAGTTAAAAAGCACAAAAAAACAAGAATTTTATATAATTATCACCAATCACAAATAACCAATATCTTTACTATAGCTAACATTTATGTAGTGTTGGATTTAATAACATCTTCCTACAGATTTATCTGAAAAGTTGATTGGACATGATTAACCAGATGATTATTTATCCTTATGCTTAGGCAATAGCTGGTTACAGATTGATTTCTAAAAATATTTTCCTTTTAATTTCTAGTTCTCAACTGAAGGCAAATCACTGAATTTTACCTACTTACCCTGAGGTTAGATCCTGAAGTTTAAAATGCTGACAGCACATGTCATTTACTGATCTGCTACCAGTTATTATTTTCTTTACCTGTCTTTTAATAATTGAATCCACAGAGAAACCAAGATGGTGGAGTAGAAAGACTCATATATGCTATCTCCTAACTTACAGCCATAAAATACCTGTAAAAGAGAACTCCCAACAAATTCTGGAGCAGCGGAAGCCACACACCAATGGAGTGGAAGAGATTTCTGTTCCAGAGAGCCCTGAAAAATTGAAACCAAAAGTCTGTTGCACAGTGGACCCAGAGCAGAGCCCAGCCTTGCCTTGGCCACACTGCACCAAGAGGAGCAAGTTTGAGCAGGCTTCAGGAACGGTATCTCTAGCAGCCGGGAAGGTCCCTCAACCCACAAGCTCTACAGGTCAGTGAGAGAGCCTTCTGGGTTCGCCGAGAGGGGAGTGAGGTGTCTCCATAACTCAGGCCCCCTCGGGAGGCAGCAGTGGGGGAAGCAATGGACAGGGGCTCCCAAAGCAGAAAGGAGCTGGGATCCATTACTAAAGGTCTCCACATAAATCCCCTGAGGGAACTGAGCCCTGTGAGGTGACCCTGCCTCCACCTGAGCAGCTGAATTTAATCTCACACTGAATAGCAGCCCTGCCACTATCTGAGCACTTGAATTTAATCTCACACTGAATAGCAGTCCTGCCCCTGGGTAAAGCCCTGAGGCTCAGAAGCAGCTTTTGAATCTCAGACCCCAAGCACTAGCTGGGCAGATCTGGAGGCAAGGTAGGGGTGGAGAGGAATCTCAGAAGTCAAGTAACAGGCTGGGAAAATGCCCAGAAAGGGGAAACAAAATAAGACCATAGAAGGTTACTATTTTGGTGAACAGATATTTCCTCCCTTCCTTTCTGATGAGGAAGAACAATGATTACTATCAGGGAAAGACGTAGAAGTCAAGGCTTCTGTATCCCAAACATCCAAAATAGATATCCAATGGGCTCAGGCCGTGGAAGAGCTCAAAAAGGATTTTGAAAATCAAGTTAGACAGGTGGAGGAAAAACTGGGAAGAGAAATGAGAGAGATGCAAGAAAAACAAGAAAAACAGGTCAATACCTTGCTAAAGGAGACCCAAAATAATGCTGAAGAAAATAACACCTTGAAAAATAGGCTAACTCAATTGGCAAAAGAAGTTCAAAAAGCCAATGACAAGAATACTTTCAAAAGCAAAATTAGCCACATGGAAAAAGAGGTTCAAAAGCTCACTGAAGTAAATAGTTCTCTCAAAATTAGAATGGAACAGATGGAGGCTAATGACTTTCTGAGAAACCAAGAAATCACAAAACAAAACCAAAAGAATGAAAAAATGGAAGAGAATGTGAAATATCTCATGGGGAAAACAACTGACCTGGAAAATAGATCCAGGAGAGACAATTTAAAAATTATGGGACTACCTGAAAGCCATGATCAATAAAAGAGCCTAGACATCATCTTTCATGAAATTATCAAGGAAAACTGCCCTAATATTCTAGAACCAGAAGGCAAAATAAGTATTGAAGGAATCCACCTATCACTGCCTGAAAGAGATCCAAAAAGAGAAACTCCTAGGAACATTGTGGCCAAATTCCAGAGTTCCCAGGTCAAGGAGAAAATAATGCAAACAGCTAAAAAGAAACAATTCAAATATGTGGAAATACAACCAGGATAACACAAGATCTAGCAGCTTCTACATTAAGGGATCAAAGGGCGTGGAATAGGATATTCCAGAAGTGAAAGAGACTAGGACTCAAACCAAGGATCACCTACCCAGCAAAACTGAGTATAATACTTCAGGGGGAAAAAAGTGCTCTGTCAGTGAAATAGAGGACTTTCAAGCATTCTTGATGAAAAGACCAGAGCTGAAAAGAAAATTTGACTTTCAAACATAAGAATGAAAAGAAGCATGAAAAGGTTAACAGCAAAGAGAAGTCAGAACGGACTTATTAAAGTTGAACTGTTTAAATTCCTACATGGAAAGACAATATTTGTAACTCTTTAAACTTTTCAGTTTCTGGGTAGTTGGTGGGATTACACACACACGCACACACACGTACATAACATACATACACATGTGCACACACATACAGAGACAGAGAGCACAGAGTGAACTGAATAGGATGGGATCATATCTTAAAACAATGAAGTTAAGCAGTGAGAAAGAAATGTATCGGGAGGAGAGAGGGAGAAATGGAATGGGACAAATTATCTCTCATAGAAGATGCAGGCAGGAGACTTTTTAGTGGAGGGAAATAGAGCGGAGCTGAGAGAAAGACATGAAGTTTACTCTCATCACGTTTGACTAAAGGAAGGAATAAAATGCACACTCATTTTGGTATAAAAACCTATCTTACAATACAGGAAAGTGGGGGAGAAGGGATAAGCAGGTTGGGGGGGGATGATGGAAGAGAGGGCAATGGGAGGAGGGAGCAATTTGAAATCAACACTCTTGGAGAGGGACAGGATGAAAAGAGAGAATAGAAGCAATGGGGGGCAGGATAGGATGGAGGGAAATATAGTTAGTCTTGCACAACATGACTATTATCGAAGTCATCTGCTGACCCGGGTCCGAGTCTTTCAGGTGACACTCTCTCAGTGGGCTTCTGCTTCGGACGTCTCCGGATTTCCCTCCCCGGGGGGACTCGGCGGAGGGACTCAGTCAGACACTTCTTCAGGAGGCATATACTTTATTAAGTGCAGAGGAATCCCCCGAACAGCTAAGGGCGTTGGTTTAAGTAGGGTACTAGTTCCGGGTAGCCATCCATTGTTTAAGTAGGTTTCTATTTTTAGGTATCCATCCCGATCCACCCCGAGGGCGAGGCTTTCATCTCATTGGAGCGAGCCCCTCCAGACCAAACCAAAAAAGGGCACGATTCCCTAAACCGGGCCGTGTCCCCTTCTGGTTGGTTGGTGGCTGCTTAGTCTCAGACCAGGAAGTCTTTCTAGTACTGAGCTGGCAGAGCCACGTCAGCAGGTCAGGACTTCCTAGTACTCTCTTCCCCCCAGGAAGGGCGTTGGTCCATTGTGCCCCTGACAATCTGCAAAACTACAGATATGACCTATATTGTATTGCCTGCCTTCCCAAAGGGAATGGGTAGGGTGGGAGGGATGGGGAGAAGTTGGAACTGAAAGTTTTAGGAACAATTGTCAAATATTGTTCTTGCTACTAGGAAATAAGAAATACAGGTAATGGGGAGTAGAAAGTTTTCTGGCCCTATTGGACAAAAGAGAAGATGGGGACAAGAGAAGGGAGGGATGAGAGAAGAGAGGGCAGATTGGTGATGGGGGAAATTAGAATGCTTGGTGTATTGGGGTGGGGGAGGGGACAAATGTGGAGAAAATTTGGAACCTAAAATTTTGTGAAAATGAATGTAAAATGTTAAATAAATAAATTAAAAAAATAATAATAATTGAATCCACAACTCAAAAGAATCAAAGAAGAATTCACATTTCTAACAATCTTTTGTCAACCTTCATTATCTAAGGTGTGATTAGTGGCTCTACCGCTTTGATTATGCAAATTTATTTTTGTAGTCCCATCTTGGCCAGTGTTGCCATTCTCCAACAAAGGCTATATTGGCTTTTCCTCTTACCTTATACCTGATCTTCCATTGAAAGCTTAAGGTGGGAGTTAGTAAGATTAATAAATTACTAAATCTTTCTCAGTGTTTTCTCTAAGCATAGTTTTCACAAGTTTTTTTTTGTTTGTTTTTTGTTCAGTTGCATTTTAAATCTTTCAGCACAAGAATAAACCAGTAATTTTAAAAACACAGAGACACAGACAGAAAAATGACAAGAGAGATACAAACAACAAGGTATATAAATGTAATTTTCTTCTTGACTTTTTAGACTTAGTTTGTTTTTAAGATAAACCAGTTTAGACTAGTCAATTCAGGGTTATCTTTAACCAACTGACCCATGGCTGTCAATTACCTTTACACTGGCTCTGGCAATACATATGGTCATCAGAATGACTTGCCATTAGATCATGTCCACATACCTTTCAAAGATCTTTGCAAGTGATCTTCACCTCCAGAGCCATCTCAGAGAGAAAAATTCAGACTGTACCAAACAGGTGAGAGTTCAATGATAGCAGCGGTGGATACAGAATGGACTTACCTACTTTTTTCAGGGCCAGAATATTCACAGGAATAAGCCCTGGGTGCTTAACCCCAGTGCTGTAGGGGTAAGGTTTCAGTTCTTAATCACATGGCACCAAAATGTCACCCTTCAGAGTTTGGTCTAGGAAAGACAAACAGAATTAGGTTGTGTCTGTGTTTATTTCTCTCAAAGTGGCCAGCATCCATGCATCCTTGCGTAGGAAGCAGTCTGGAACTAAGTTTCTTTCATTTAATTTCTTATGCTGATCCATGATATACCAAAACCATCCATGAGATATTAAACCACACACCAAAGTGATGTGGAAGGAATAACTGTATTTGTTAACCAGCTTTCTAGTGGTGAGTATTCCAAATACATCAGATAGATAATATATAATTATTGAATTACAAGTATTTCATATGGCCTTTATACAGACACAAATTTGTGAATCATTACGTATTTTTTACTGAACTAATTATTTTCCACTCTAAACCTCCCTATTGCTTTCACCACCTTTTTTTCAGACACATCGGATCTCAAAATAGCTGTCATCCTGGAATCCTCACTCTAATACTCCATTTTCAATTTGTTGCAAAGTCCTACTTATTTAACCTTTTCCTATAGATACCCCCCTTAACTCCTTTGACATCGCCATAAAACTGATGTAGGCCCTTATAGTCTCATGCTTGGTTTATTGAAATAATCTACTTCTAGTCCAGTCCATCATCCACTGAACTATCAAATTAATTTTCCCAAAGAGTAGAAGAGATCATATCATACACCCCTTTCATTAAATTCAAGTGGTTTCCTATCATCCCCACCAAAAAACAAGCAAAGAAAAACAAAATAAAAACCTCTGATATTGAAATGCTTTCACAATCTAGGCTACTTATACCTTTTTAGGGTTCTTACTCCTTCGTTTCCCTAATGTAATTTTCAACCCAACAGCACAGGTTTCCTTGTGGTTCATCTTATCAGACTCTTGCTCCTTTTGTCTGCATTCTGGATCTGCTGGCTTGTTTAAAGTGTCAATTAAAATCTTGTCTTCAACAAGAAGTCTTTCATCACCCCTCCCCCATACCATAATGATAATAGCTTCTCTTTACTACTTCCAATATAACCTGTACTCATTTGGCTTGTGAATTGTTATTTACATGTTTTCCACATTACACTATGACTTCCTAGAAATGAGGGTCTGTATTTTTCCTTTCTTTGTACCTTTAGTACTTAGCACAATGCTTTGGATAGTCAGAGATTAATAAATGTTTATAGTTATATCACCTAATCACAATTTGTCTGGACTTCTAAGAGCACTGGAATTGCTCTTAGAAGCCAGTGTATTTAATGTGAACCTGAAAAGAATCTCCTATATAAGAAAACGAACTGATTATATAATTTTGAATAAAGACCTTTAGTGAAGGGAAAGCCTTTTCATTCCAAGGTAGTCATTTTGAGGAAATTCAAATTCTTAGGAAGTCACTTCATTTATTCACTTACAGTCTACCTCTGAAACTTCCACCCGTTGCTGCCCTTTGACTCCAATAATATCATGTCAAATCTCTCTTTCACCTAGTTGCCTTTCATATATTTGAAGAAAATTATCATTCACTCTCCCAAGTTCTTTCCTTTAATTTCTTTTAACTTAAAGAATTTAAAGTTTCCTTAGTTTCTCAAGCTAGTCTTCATATGATGTCAAAAACCTTCAACATCAATCCTGGTTGTTCTATTTTTAAAACTTTTAGTGCTATTAGTGGTTTTCCAGACATGTGGCTTCTAGGACTTCAGACAATATCCCAGATTTGTCCAAGCTATCACTTTCATAGTTCTAAATGCTATGCATCTTTTAGAATAGCCTAAAATCACATTTAACATTTCAATTCATGTATTATATTTTTAACTCGCATAGAACAGAAAGTTAAATAAAATAATTCTTATCTCTTATCTGACTATGGCTTTTATCTTAAGATACTGATGTGCATATCACTACAGCTTCTTACTAAATAATAACCTCTTAAAGTGATGAATGCACGTAATATGTCTTTATATACTGAGAGTCTTATTACAGGGCTGTGTAAATATAAGTAGTGAAATACAATTGCTGAAATCTAGGCTCTTGCCATCAAACAAAAGAAAATCACATGGGACACACAATAAATCCATTTGTATTTATTTCTAGTTTTAGGTGCTTGTTTTTTTCACCTTTTTATGTCAATTATTAAATATTTAATGAAAAAAGAGATGAAACATTAGAATTAGGGAAATGTAATACTGTTGCTTCACAATGTGTTTGGTGCATTCAAATAATAGATAATGCAATACAATCTTGCTTTTTAAAAACCCAACAAGCCTCCTCATTTAATAAAATGGCTATTGCTCTGTGTGACATATCATTATGAATACAAGAATCAAAGATTTACTTATCTATCTTCTATCCTATTATTCAGAAATATTGCAAAATGCAATTTCATTGTCATTAGAATGTACTTAAACCACAGGGTGTTAAAATATCTAATCTCTGTGATAATGCCTGCTTTAAAGACTTTATGTCCAATCAGTCATTCTTCCTATCAATGAAAAATGAGACTAAAAACATCTTTAAAATGAGGATATATTCAGTCTGTAACTCAAAAACATTTTATTTGTTTTTGTTTTGAGTTTTTGCAACAGTAAAATTAAAATTTTATTCAAGATAAGTAAAAAAAACCCTTTACTCAACTTTTCCTTACTAATAAGCATGTTTATTTTCCTTCAAAATAACTAGAAAGAAAAGAGCAATACTAAAAAAAGACATTTATCTGCCTCCCCATATATCTGCTCACAGTGGGAAAAAAGACTGATTCACAAATGATACCAAATAAAATGATCAGAAAATATGAGTCACAAAATATATCACTATCAGCATTGCTTGTCAAAGTAATAACTGTTTACCTGAGGATTTACTTGTGCTTTCTCCAAATACTCACGTCATCAACAGGAAATGATGATTAGAGCCAAGATTGGAGATGGTAAAGGTAGGTTAAACACAACGTGAATATGGGCAAAGAGTGGCATATTAGTATTATCTCTTATACATATGCATTTATGGAGTGTTTCAAATATCTTGGTAAAGATTTAAGCTATTAAAGATTAAAATTGCCATGAAACTATTATGGTACATGAGTTTCATTATTTAATTCTACTACTTAATACACACAAATTCTACTTTCTGTAGAGTGTAGGAATTTTACATACAGATACACACAATACAGTCATACAAGCAATACATATGCATAATATTAATACATGGACATCTATGTATGTATTTGTATATATACAAATAGATTTCTTTAAACATGTATACATATATACATATGAACATGCTATATGGGTATGTATGCATGTATGTGTGTAAATGTACATTTGGTATATGCATATGTATATGTGTATATAGATACATATAAAATTTAACCCATCATATAGAAAAAGTGATTGGAAGCATTCCCTCATTGATCAAGGAAGAGAGATTGAGGCAAACATAAGACAGGGAGAGAGAAAGCCATTTTGGAACATAAGAATACAGAGATGTAGAGATTATGGGGAGGCGCTGAGCAGGGATTGTATAGTAGTAGTATGAAAGAAGCTCATCCCATTTCATATTAAGATAGTCTTCTAATTTAAGTCACTATTCCCATCAAATTTAGTTTTTTCTATATTTTTAGAGAATCACAAATGTTGTCAGCATCATATATATTTGATGTCATAGATAAAACTTTCATGGTCCCATTTTAGTTTTGTATTTGAATCAAAAACTGGAGGTTAAGTGAAATTGGTGGGTATAGTTCACTTAGGTTACTGAACTGAGTTTTGAAGGATAGTAAGTCAGCTGACAAGTGGGCATCAAAGAAATGTGTTTGAGACATGTGGAACAATTTCATCAAGATATGGAAGCAAGAGATGAATCAGTTTGGTCAAGAGCCAGTGATTCAGTCGCTATAATGATGAAGGTATAAAATGGAGATTTTCCAATTATTATTATAATCAATAATAGTGATGATAATAGCTAACTTTATATAGTATTCACAATGTTCCAGATACTGTGCTAAGTACTTTACCATTATTATATCATTTCATAATCTCTGTAACTTTGAGAAATAAGTGCTATTGTTATCCCCATTCTATAGATGAGGAAACTGAGGCTGAGGGCTTAAGAGACTTGCTAAAGGTCACACAGAGTGAGTATCTGAGTTTGAGTTGAATTCAGATCTTCCTGATATCGTGCTCTATCCACTGAACAGCATAGCTGGTTTTGTTTGTGTTTCTTTTTAATTTCTTGAAATGGAAAACTACCTATCAATCAGTCAATAAACCTTTAGTAAGTACCTGCTATGTGTCAGGCCAGCTGGGAATACAAAATGATGCAAAAGAGAGACCTTTAGGAGCTCACAGCCTGTTGGGGAAGATAATAAATGAAAATGTAAAAACAAGATATATACAAGATACATAGGAAAAAAAATAACTAAGATAGGGAAGGCATTAAGTAAAATTGGGAAATACTTTCTGTAGATAATGTGATTTTTGTTGGGACTAGGAAGAAGGAAGCCAGAGAAGCTGACCAGAGAAGCTGGCGGTGTTTCCAAGGTCAGATCTGCCCTTTATGGAAATGATTTTGGAGACGAAATGGGAAGATGGGAAGGCTTTTAGACTCAATCTCTAAATTCAGACTAAGGATAAGCAGGTAAAGCTGTTGTTCTAAACTTAGGAAGTCTTTTGCCTAGTGGGGAGTTTATAATGAAGTGCTAAGATTATAATGTGGTAGGGGATAGGTTGAATAAAACAAGAGGACCAAGTAATAGTTTTGTTATATATTCAATATGATGAAATGACAAATGTAAGAAGAGTAAAGCATGCATTAGGGAAGAAAGGGGGAGGAAGAATGAGTTATTTACATAACCAGGCATGGAAGTAGATTTCTAGACAAACAAAGAAATGGTGGAAGAAACAGGCAACAGAATTCTAATCTTCATATGAATTGTTTGAGCAAATGTAGAATATATACACACACATGGTTTAGGGTAGAAAAGTATCCAAAAAATACAAAATAGGTTCGTGGGAGGTAAATGAAAGAGAGGGTGAATTCAGGGAGGGATTAATCATAAACTAAAGAATTCGTATGCGCAGAATGTAGATTAAGAGGCCTTGCCTCTTAAAAGTTAAGAATTTTAAGTTATGAACCTTTGATCTTACTGGGAGATGTGTAAGGAGAAGAGGGGCAGGTAAGTAGATACGCATTGCATAGACCATTCATGCTTAGCACAATATTGTCCCAGGGACCTCTTCTCCTTTTTAAAGGAGAGAGAGCATCTATAGGAAAAAAAAGTATTTTAAAAAACATCTTCAAAGAAACAATCAGTTCGTAATCAAAACTTTAAATAAGAATGAGATTAATATGCACCTCAAATAAAAGAGGTTAGCATAATGGATTAGAAAGCAAATTCAATATTTTTTTTCTTTCAATAAACAAATATGAACTATACTCACGTACAGTTAAATAAGGTGCTGTCACAAAATTTACTATGCTTCTGATAAACTTGAATAGGCAAGGGTAGCAATCAAACTTAAAGAAAAGGTAAAAGAGAAATTGACGATTAGACAAGACAAGCAGGGAAATGATATTGTTCTGAAAAATGCCATAGATGGTTTATTCAAATAAATACTTAACCTATATATGTCAAATGGTAAAACACCTGAATACTTTTATAGTTTTATGATTTATCCATGTAGACCATAAAATGATAATTGTGGTGGTTTCCAAGGTGTTCTTTTTTAGAACTAGACAAATATGACAAATAATTTTTTAAAAAAAGAGAATAAAGTTTTGGATAGAATATTTGAATAGTTAGACATGCCAGATTTCTAGTGATAACTGAATAGGAAATGTAATAAAAGTTATACATATTTCACTAATGTGTTTAAAACAGTCAACTATGTATTATAAGCACAAAATTTCACAAATGAAGGAAAACATTAATACACACACTTAAAAGTAATAACACAATAACAAGACACTAAGCATTAATAATATATATTTTATTGAGCAAAATTCATTAGAATTACATTTTCTCAAAAAGATTAGAGAAAGAATTAAGAATTAACTAAGATTAATTTACATAATTCTAATGGATTGTTGGATTAAAGAGGAAATCATATAAATAATAATTTCATTAAAATGAGAATAAAAAGATAACTCACTAAAATGTTTGTAAAAAAGTAGCACACACGCAATATGCACACACACATACAATTTTCAAATGTATTGTTATGGTTCTAAAATGGAACAAAAATGTGATTTACAAAGAAGAAAACTGGGGGAGGAGCCAAGATGGCGGAGTAGAAAGACTCATGTATGCTAGCTCCGAACCCACAGCTATGAATTTTCTGTGAGAAGAACTCCCCACAAATTCTGGAGCAGTGCAAGCTGTGCAGAAACACAGTGGAGGAGATTTCTGTTCCAGAGAGACCTGAAAGACTGCCACCAAAGGTCCATCGCGCACTGGACAGTGGAGCCCACTCCTGCCCTACCCTGGCCACATGGCCTTGAGAGGAGCAGATCCGAGCAGGCATCAGGGATGGAACCTCCGACAACCGTGAAGGTCCCTCTGCCCACAGGCACTCCAGGTCAATGAGAGAGACTTCTGGGCTGGCTGAGAGGGGAGTGGGGTGTCTCCATAACTCAGGCCCCCTCAGGAGGCAGTGGCAGAGGCAGGGATGGCCCAGGACTCCCAGAGCAGACAGGAGCTCCACTCTATTAGAGAAGGTCTCCACATAAACCCCCTGAGGGAATTGAGCCTGGGAGGCGGCCCTGCCCCCACCTGAGCAGCAGAACTTAAGGTCACATTGAACAGCAGCTGCACCTGCTGCTGAAAGCCCTGAGGCTGGGGAGTGGCATTTGAATCTCAGACTCCAAGCACTAGTTGGGAGGATCTAGGCAGGGGTGGAGAGGAATCTCAGAAGCCAAGTAACTGGCTGGGAAAATGCCCAGAAAAGGGAAGAAAAATAAGACGATAGAAGGCTACTTTCGTGGGGAACAGAAGATGTTTCCTTCTTTCATTTCTAATGAGGAAGCACAATGCTTAACATCAGGGAAAGACATAGAAGCCAAAGCCTCTGTATCCCAAATAGATATCCAATGGGCTCAGGCCATGGAAGAGCTCAAAAAGGATTTTGAAAATCAACTTAGACAGGTGGAGGAAAAACTGGGAAGAGAAATGAGAGAGATGCAAGAAAAGCATGAAAAACGGGTCAATACCCTGATAAAGGAGACCCAAAAAAATGCTGAAGAAAATAACACCTTGAAAAATAGGCTCACTCAATTGGCAAAAGAGGTTCAAAAAGCCAATGAGGAGAAGAATGCTTTCAAAAGCAGAATTAGCCAAATGGAAAAAGAGGTTAAAAAGCTCACTGAAGAAAATAGTTCTCTCAAAATTAGAATGGAACAGATGGAGGCTAATGACTTTCTGAGAAACCAAGAAATCACAAAACAAAACCAAAAGAATGAAAAAATGGAAGATAATGTGAAATATCTCATGAGAAAAACAACTGACCTGGAAAATAGATCCAGGAGAGACAATTTAAAAATTATAAGACTACCTGAAAGCCATGATCAAAAAAAGAGCCTAGATATCATCTTTCATGAAATTATCAAGAAAAACTGCCCTGAGATTCTAGAATCAGAGGGCAAAATAAGTATTGAAGGAATCCACCTGAAAGAGATCCAAAAAGAGAAACTCCTAGGAACACTGTGGCCAAAATCCAGAATTCCCTGGTCAAGGAGAAAATATTTCAAGCAGCTAGAAAGAAACAGTTCCAGTATTTTGGAAATAAAATCAGGATAACTCAAGATCTATCAGCTTATACATTAAGGGCTCAAAGGGTGTGGAATATGATATTCCGGAAGTCAAAGGAACTAGGACTAAAACCAAGGATCACCTACCCAGCACAACTGAGTATAATACTTCATGGGAAAATATGGTCTTTCAATGAAACAGAGGACTTTCAAGCATTCTTGATGAAAAGACCAGAGCTAAAAAGAAAATTTGACCTTCAAACACAAGAATGAGAAGAAGCATGAAAAAGTAAACAGCAAAGAGAAGTCATAAGAGACTTACCAAAGGTAAACTGTTTACATTCCTACATGGAAAGACAATATTTGTAACTCTTAAAACTTTTCAGTATCTGGGCAGTTGATAGGAGCACACACACACACATGCACACACATGTACATGCGTGTGTGTGCACACATACACACATGTATGCACAGACACAGACAGCACAGAGTGAATTGAAAAGGATGGGACCATATTTTAAAAGAAATTAAAGTAAACGGTGAGAGAGAAATGTAGTGGGAGGAAAGAGGGTGAAATGGAATGGGTAAATTATCTCTCATTCAAGAGGCAAGCAGGAGATATTTTAGTGGAGGGAAAAAGAGGAGAATGAGAAAAAAACATGAAGTTTATCCTCATCACATTCATCTAAAAGAAGGAATAAAATGCACACTCGTTTTGGTATGAAAACCTATCTTACAATATAGGAAAGTGGGGGAGAAGGACATAAGCAGGGTCCGGGGGATGATGGGAGGGTGGGCAGTGGGAGGAGGGAGCAATTTGAAGTCAACACTTGGGGAGGGACAGGATCAAAAAGACAGAATAGAAACAATGGGGGGCAGGATAGGATGGAGGGAAATACAGTTAGTCTTACACATCATGACTCTTATCGAAGTCATTTGCAAAACTACACAGATATGGCCTATATTGAATTGCCTGCCTTCCTAAAGGGAATTTGTGGGGAGGGAGGGATGGGGAGAATTTGGAACTCAAAATCTTAGGAACAACTGTTTAGTATTGTTCTTGCTACTAGGAAATAAGAAGTACAGTTAATGAGGAATAGAAAATCATCTGGCCCTACAGGACAAAAGGTAAGATGGGGACAAGGGAAGGGAGGGATGATAGAAGAGAAGGCAGATTGGTGATAGGGGAAATTAGAATGCTCAGTTTATTTGCGTGGGGGGAGGGGATAAATGGGGAGAAAGTTTGGAACCTCAAATTTTGTGAAAATGAAAGTAAAAAGTCAAATAAATAAATTTATATTAAAAAAAGAAGAAAACCAAATGACTAACATTAAAATGAAAAATTAAGTATATTATTGAAAACTTTTTTGTGATGTGTTAGGGGCCAAGCTCTGGACCAGCCTTCGGGAGCTGGCTCCCCACTCAGGGAGCTGGCTCTGCCTTAGGGAGGAACGTGGGTGGGGCTGTGGCTGGGGATATAAGGACCTGTCGGGGAGGGATCGGAGAGACAGATGTAAGCAAGAAAGAGATGTAGAGGACGCCATCAATAAAGTGAAGAGCACTGACATCCTCGGGTGGGCGTGTGTAGTCATTGTTCCCTCCGTGGAGGAAGGGATAGCCCTGTTGCGCAGCTAGGCCATACGGGTCGCACGGCAGGGGCCGGAGACTTCCGAAGACCCGGGACAAGGGTGAGATTGCCCAAGCGAAGTCTGGGGTAAGGAATTGGGCCCCGTGTTAGAGTACCACCTGGAATAGTGTCCAGGCGAAGACCCCGGAGAGATTATCACCCAGTTTAGTAGCCAGGTGAAGGCCGGAGATTAGCTCCGTGCAGTGATGGTATTGAACATTAAAACAAAATTATCTTTACAAAAATATGAAATAACAAGATTTAGAAAATAAGATATGTATGTGTGTATGTATGTATTTGAACACACATACATATTTAAATATCAGAAAAAGAAATTGTAGAAGTTCAAAGAGAGCTCCCAAAAATCAGTAATAGGGAGAACAAGGCCCGTATGAAAGTGTAAATAACTTCTGTGAACCATCCAAGGAATATTTAATTTCAGTATTGGAAAATTGCTTTAAAATATGTATTTATAGAGAATCCTCATAATTTTTCTATTGTGGAGAAAGAAAACTAAATAATTTAAAATTTCTAATGTATATTGATATAACAAAAATTCTGTTAAATATCCCAAAGATTATACATAATGACAAAATTCAAGTTAGAAATGCAGCATTGATTCAACATTAGAGAAACCATGAACAGAATGTATGACCTTGATAATAAGAACAACAAATGTCATATCATTATACCAAGAAATGCAGAACTTAGTTTTTGATGTACCTATTTCTATTGAAACTCTGGAATATATAGGAATAAATTAACCTCTTCTTAGTAAGTTTAACACTGTATATCTAAATCCATGATTCAACATCAGACTTAATTAGGAATACCTAAGTACTTTTCAAGAAAATTAGTGTCAAACAAGGATTCCTATACAGTTTTGTACAGTTTTTGTAGTGGAAACTGTTTCAAAGAGACAAGAAGAAGAAGAAGAAGAGGAAGAGGAAGAGGAAGAAGAAGAAGAAGAAGAAGAAGAGAGAGAGAAAGTAGGTAAGGGTTATGCTTTGCAGATTTAATAAGATTTTTTTTTAGTTAGAGAAATCTAGGCAACAAATAAATGAATTTATATGACACAACAAGGTTACAGACTATAAAATAAATTAAATAAATTTGAATATATTTCCACAGGTCATCAGAATTTCAGTATATTAACAACAAAATTCATAAAGAAGAGATAGAAAAAGATTTTCCATTTAAAATAATATACACAACATAAATATTTGTATATCTCCCTATCAAGATACTCATAGGCAGATAAATATATTTACAAAATACTTTTTACAGAAGTTAAATCAAACCTAAAAGATGGAGAAAAAAGTAATTGCTCATGGTTTGACTAAACCAATGACATAAAATTACAATACTCTCTAAATTAATGTAATTTGTGTAATAAAATTTATTTATAAAAGGATAATTCCTATAAAAATAATTGCAAAATTAACCTTAAAGAAGAAAAGTTCAAAAATCTCAAGTAACAACTGAAAAAAAATAGAGGGGAAAGGAAAAAAAATCTAAAGAGTAAAATAGGTGAAAATATAGGACAAAGCAATAATCATCAAAATAATTTATTACTTGTTTAAAGTATAGGATGGCCAGGTAAATAGATTAAATAGACAACATAGAGTAGTATCGAATTAATCCAAAGATTCTAGCTTTTGGTGTAAGAAATCACTGTATGATTAAAAAACTACTGAGAAAACTAGAAAGTAGTCAGGAGGTAATTAGGTGTAGGCTGACATCTTACATCATACTCTAGCATAAACACCAAATGAATATCCAAGCTTGATAGAAAATTTCAGATTAAAAACAAATTTCAGGAGTAAGATATACATTATTTTTCATATTTATGAAAGATTGTACCAAAACTAATAATTTGATAAATAAATTGATAAATAATTTGATAAATAAATAATTTGACACTGAGATTTCATATTAAACTATGCAAATTGAGCAAGACAGAATGATGGAATTATTTTGGAGAATATAGGAGAAAGTATGAACAAGTACAACTGCTTTGTAAAAGAACTTCAAAATATGCCAATAAACTTATAATATGCGCATTTCATTTAATCTAGAGATATGACTAATAATATTTTATCTCCAAGAGACCACAATAAGGAAAAAATTCCTTATATATATAGTAAAACTTATAGCACCTTTTGGTTGGCTATTGCTCTTTGTCTTTGCAAAGGAACAAAATGACATCACCATGGTAAAGTGAAATTTCACTGTGTCCGACTGTGGTTGATCAAACCAATACAAGCTCAGAATGCTCTACCACAGGTTGGCACAGATGGTCCGTTTGAATATTTGGGGTGGGTATCCCAACTTTGCACATCCTGCATTAACTTTGTGCTGTCTCAATTCTGCTTTGCTCAAAGAAAGCACAGTACCCTTTCTTATATGGGCATACCATACCGAGGGGTCCTGTGCCAGTAACTCTCATGTTGCACAGTCAAATCCAAAGTTCTCTAGAGAGCCCTTGTATCATTTCTTCTGGCCACCATATGATTGCCTGCCCCATGCAAGATCTCCATAAAATAGTCTTTTTCACAAGCATACATTTTGCATTCACATCATGTGGCCAGCCCATCGGAGTTGCACTCTCTGAAGCATAGTTTGAATACTTGACAGTTCAGCTCAAGCAAGAACTTCAGTGTCTGGTACCTTATCATGGCAGGTAATCCTCAGAATCTTCCTAACACAGTTCAAGTGGAAGTGATTCAGTTTCATGGCATGGTGATGGCAGACTGTCCATGTTTCACAATGAGGTCAGCACAACAGCTCTGCTGATCTTCAGTTTGGTAGTCAGTCTAATACTACTCTTCTCTCCCAAACTTTTCTTCCGAACCTCCCAAACACTGAGCTAGGTCTGGTAATGAGAGCATCAACCTCATTGTCAATATGTCCTAAAAAGCTCACTACTAAGGTAAGTGAACTTATCCACAGCTTTTGAAACTTCTCCATCTGTTGTAACCAATGGTCCTATGTATGGATGGTGTGGTGGTGGATGATAGAGCTCCTGTGTTTTTTTGGTGTTAATTACTAGGCCAAATTTAGCACAGGCAGCAGAGAATTGATCCATACTTTTTTGCACCTCAGCTTGAGAGGCCCCATTGAGTGCACAATTATCTGCAAACAGAAAATCATGCACCAACACTCCCTCCATTTTGGTCTTTTATTTTTGATAGCAAAGAATTGAAAACAGAGTAAATGCCTATCAGTTAAAGAAAGACTCAACAGAAAAAGTGTTCATGGTTGTAATGCAATATTACTGTATTATAAGAAATGATAAATGTGATGAATACAGAGTAGCATGAGAAGATATAAATTACCTGATGCAAATTGAATTAAGCAGAGCAAAACCAGTGATAACAATATGCAAAACAATCACAACAATGTTAATGAAAGAGCAATATGAAAAAACTGAAAGTGAATGTAAAAATATTAAGAATCAAAATGACTCAAAATTATGAATATCAGCAAGAAATAACTTTCAACAAATGATTAAGAAATAGAATTAATTAGTACAACCTATGTTATATAATTGCATATCAATAAATGACAACAAAAATGAAATGCAGTAACATTTACAAAAATTCTAATACTTTAGGTTAACAGAATAATAAAGGAATATTATAATTAAACAAGTGGAAGATGATAAGATCACTAATTGTTTTATTAAAGAGACAGGAGAAAAGAGAGTCAAGAAAGAGTTTTGTTGGACACCTAATGAGTTGACGGGGTATAGGGTGCATTCAGGGAAGACTAGTAATTCTGGTATGAAGAATGCTGAGCCCTTTTCAGGGCTGCTTTCCACCTATGGTGTCCAAATGATCCACCTAAGCAATATCTGTGATTCCAAGGAGCATGTAGCAAGCAAAAAGGCCATAAACCAATAAACCATTTCAGCCACCTGAGTAAACCAGGTTGAATTCAAATAAGGAGTCTCTAACTCATCAGTGATTTAGAGGGATATCTACCCCAAGCATGTGAAGACTTTCCTTGGTGGAATGGGCAGATGAGAACAATTTGAAGGCAGCTGAAATAGGGTCTGTGGAGTGCTTACCACTTGGTTAGACTTGCCAAGGTTATACATTTCATCTTGAACCATCACCAGTCCTCTTGACTCTGTCTTGCCACTTGTTCTTGATGGCTCTAGAAGAAAGAGTGATGCTTACAATTTTGTGCAACTCTGCCTCAGTAAAATCCAATTTACACATGAACCAAAAGACATCATCCATACTATTTTAACACTTTATTTATCTCAAAGTCCTGTGACTACAGGCAGGTGACAAAGCAGTAGGCACTTATACACTGGGAGCTGTAGTCACAAGCCAGCACATAGGCAGCGCAGGTCATAAGGTTGTCTTTCACTGAAAGTGACTGTGGGATTCGGAAGTCCCCTGAATGTCTGAGCATTCTTTTAAGGATTGTACTGCTTACCTCCTGGTGCAAGAAAGGTTATGAGATGCCCGATAAATTGCTTGCTTACCCAATCCTGACCTGATTACCATGTCAGGCAGGGATTCTTCCCTGTGGTTCAAACATAAAAAAAGGCACAGAAACTTCTGCAAAGGTGATTCTGCTCACCATTGGTCCATGGAATATGTTCCCACTTACAAACATCACAAAAACCAGTAGACTTGAAAGACAAACAGCTCTTGTTGCAGGAGAACTCAGGAGGAAACATATTCAAATAGTATCCCTAAGAGAACAAATCTAGCAAATGAAAGCCAGTTTACTGAATTTGAAGTTGGTTATACATTTTCTTTTCTATAGTGTTCACAGTGAAAGGGAATGCCATGAAGTTGGTGCAATTTTGTTCTGTAATCAAAAGTAATCTAGTCAAGAGGCTTGTATGTCTACTAAAAGGAGTGGACAAAAGACACAGGACAATGCAATTGCTACTTGAGGAAAATGCCATCCCACCATCATCAATCCATATGTCAACACCATGATGAACCCTGATGAGATCAAAGAAAAATTTTTGAAGACCTGGAGACCTTTATCGTCATTGGGCCAAAAGTGGACAAACTTATGATTCTGGATGACTTTAATGCTAGAGTAGGTTCAGACTACCAGACATGGTAAGAAGATTTGGGGAGGAATGGATTTGGCAAAAGCAAAAGCAATAGTCACTTACTACTAAAGGCTTGTACATCTCATGACCTTCTCCTCACTAACACTGTCCTGTGTTTACCTAAATGCAATAACACTTCATGGATGCACCCTTACAGAAAACATTGACATTTAATAGACCATATGATCATAAGAAGAAATATACAGGAAGGGAGTGTAACAAAGGAAATGCATGGTGTAGAGTGCTGGACTGATTATAGAAATCCTCTCCAAGCTAAATATTTACATTCAACAAAAATGACAGTCCCAAGGCGAAAGGGCTACCAAAAATATTAATGTCAACAGATCAGAGTACTACCACAAACAGGAACAACTTGTTGCTAACTAGGAGGGAAAGTTGAACCCACACACAGCTGGAAACAGAGGAGTAAAAAAGGTATGGGCAGCTTTCAGAGATCTGGCATATAACATTGAATTGGATCATCTGGATAAGAACATTCACAAACAGCAAGACTGGACTGATGAAAATAATGAGGAAATTCAGAAACTGATAAAAACTGAGAATTCCATAGGGTTTACCGGGAGTATAGTTCATCTATCTCTAAGAAGGCAGCATTTAATTTCATCAAAAGGAAAGTACAAGCAAATTTAGAGAGATACAAGATTCTTGACTCATTAAGAAGGCAGATGAAATTAAGTTTTATGTTAATTGAAGCAATCAAAGCTCTTTTATGATGCCCTGAAGGTTATTTATAGGCCAAATACCTATGGTTTATCTTGGTATTGAAGAAGCTATATGCATTAGTAATAGGGACATGATCCTAGAGAATTGTGCTTAACACTTCCATAGTGTTCTCAACAGACCATCATCAATCAATGCTGGAGCCATTGGCTGTTGATCTTACAATAGTCCATCTTTCCGCACCTGAAGTTCCAACTGAAAAATTGGTTTTGAATGCCATTAAGCTCTTTTCATTTGACAAACCACCTGGTACTGATTATATTCCAGCTGAGATCTGAGATTAGGTTTCCCTTGCCTATACAAAAGTTGACTGAAATGTTCTCGAGTTATATGGCAAAATGAGATTATTCCCCACATGTTCAAGAGTACCTCCATTATCCATCTCTTTAAAGAAAATAGATTGTCATGTGATAATTGGAGCAGGGGGAGTCTCTCTTTTAGTCATTACTGGAAAGATTCTTGCCAGAGTTCTTCTTAATAGTAGATCCTTCACCTGGAAGATGGTCATCTACTTGAGAGTCAGTATGATTTCAGAAAGGGCCAAGGAATGGTCACTATGGTGCTTGCTGCCCAACAACTCTAGGAGAAACCCCAGGAGCATAATAGAAGTATGAACACAACATTTATAGATATAATCAAGGCCTTTGATACAATCAGTCATGAGAATTTATGGAAAACTATGTCAAAATTTTGTTAACCAGAGTTCATCACATTGTATATCAATTTCATGCTGGTCCAGGTTCTGATAATGGACATCTGCTCTCATTCCTTCCCAGTCATCAATATAATGAAAGAAGCTTGTGTCCTTGTTCCTATGTTTTTTAGCATGTTATTTTCAGCTATGTTGTCAAGGGCCTCCAATGAGGGCAAGCATAGTATCAAAATCAGTTACCATACTGATGGTAAATTCTTAAACTTGAAGTGGCTACAAACCAAGACCAAAGTGAAAGGAGTGTTGGCCCATAATTTTTTATTCACAGATGAATGTGCACTCAATGCAACCTCAAAGTTGAGGTGCAGCAAGCTGTGGGTTGCTTCTCTGCTGCTTCTCCTAACTTTGGCCTTACACAGATACTCCATCAGTCAGAACCACATCACCCATGCAATGAACCTTGATTAGAGCAAATTGAGATGTTTTGAATACTATAGATTAGTTCTCTTACCTTGTCAGTACACTTTCTAGGGATGTGCACATTTATAATGAGGTTCACACACACACACACACACACACACATTGCCAGAACGATCTCAGTGTTTGGGAGGCTTCAAAGGAAAACATAGAAGTCTTTCTGGGTTAAGTGCAGCCACGCAAGTGGAGGACTGTGACAATATAGTGTAAGGAGAGAATATGACAATAATGGAAACCTCAAGGTAGGGGAGAAGTCTAGAGCAAGTGAATATCTAACTGTCTTATCTCCAGTCTCAAAATTTGAGGGGATGTGTACTCTTTCTTTTATTAACACTGTTCTTCAAGCTCTGTCCCAGTTAACATGACAACTCAAGATGGGAAAAGTACTCTCTCAATATCTCAGTAACTTTGGTGAAGCATTACTCTCACATTGGTACCTCATGGAAAGAACACATTTTCTAAGTGTGGGCATGTTAGAACTATTTTAATTTCTGACAAAAAATCAAGATCAGAAAAGTTTTGGAGTACATAAAATTTATTGTGAAGCAAAAATTATTTTGTTAAAAAGTGTTTGTTTAGATATTTCAGTTGTTCTGAAGAATAATTGTATCACATAATTTTATATCTAGATGAAACCTTAATGGTCCTAAAATCTATCCCATACCTTTAAAAATATCCCAACTATCACATTCTATTCTCTTCTTGGAGAAATTACTTGATATGTTTTCTTTACACTAAACTTAAATGTGCGTTTTTGCAACTACCATCCATTCCTCCTAGGTATGTTCTATGAGACTAAGTAGAATATTTTGAATCCTATTTCTAAGTAAGAGCCCCTCAAATGTAAGTGATGACTGATATGTTCCTCCATGCTTTATTTTTTTTCTAGACTAAACGTTTCTTTTTATTCATTTACCTTTAATAGGACATTTTAATCTTATATGGCTAAGCATAACAAAATGTCAAGGGAAACTCATAAATAAAAATAAAAATTTATTGAATGGATAAACCAATTATCAATATGAAATGTGATGCCTTAGTAACCCCCCGCCGTACATTTGAAATCTACCTCTCCTGATTCCAGTTTATTTTAGTATATTGTTTAGACCCTTATTTGCATTAATCTTTTTTATTATAAAATTCTATATGCATCTTAAAATCTTTGTTATTTGATTTGAAGAATCTTATCATTAGGGATTATATTTTTTCAATCTTTCGATACAGTTTTGCCACCTTAGAATGTATAAATAAACATTTATACTGGAGAATTCAACAGATTTTTTCATACCTATATTATTCATTGAAACTTAGTTGGGAAAATATTCCTCACTGCCATGCCCCTCATTAGATTAATGTAGCTTCTCAATTCTATAGAGACAAAAGAATTCTTCATAATTAAACGTTGGACAAATTTTCCAAATTCTCTTAGACAATCTCTCTCTTTGAAAGCTCACTGACTAAGAAATGTATACTCTTTTTTTTTTGTCGTTTTATGTATGCAATATTTTTCATTTATATGTACCTAGTGAATTTATTCTTTGGAACTGTACTGGTAAAAGGTGAAACTGGGGGCTGTAATAGTGGTGCAACTATATATATATATATATATATATATATATATATATATATATATTTATACACACACACACATATATAATGTAAAAGGAAGATGAGACAAAACAGTATTCTGTGATTCAATGAGATTTCTGATGTGAAGAAATAGAAATAGAATATTCAGTGACTTCATTTATGTTACTACAACTTAACTTGCCAAACCAATAGGCAAGAAGTGAATTTAACATTACAGTTACATTTAACATTACACTGAATTGTGTGGTTTTCTGGGAAAAAAAGTATCGCATTCTTTTTAGTTTGAAAAAGAAATTAGAAAACAAACAAGTTAGAATTAAGATAATAAAATAAGAACCACTTTATAGATTACTAAAAGGAATATTTCACCTTTCTATGACTTATTAGGAGAGGTATTGATTTTGCGAAGTTGATTTTCCTGAAGAGATAAGAAGCAGAGTAAATGAAGGGAAGAAATGGTAAGAAGTAAAACACATTGGAGTAAACAAAGTTAACAAAATACACCAGAATAAATTAGAGGGAAAGGATGAGGTTAAATATAAATTTAGGAATCATATTAATTAATTAGAATGGGATGAAATCTTCCATAAAGCAGAATAGGATAGAAAAGTAGATTAGAAAACTGAATCCACTTACACGCTATTTACAAGAAACCCACATAAACAGATAATTACACTCACAATTAAAATAAAAATTAAAGTCAGTTAACTAAAATAATGTATTTTAACTGAAGTTAAAAAAAAGTTTGGATAGAAATCATGAAATAAAAGCAAAAATAAACTATCTACTTAAAAGAGATGATCAGAGAAACTAATTTTCTTAAAAGGGTCCATAAATAAATTAATAGCAATACTGACCAATTATACACAAAATGACAAAGCATCTAGGTAGCTGAAAGAAAAACTAAATGAATTATGGAAGAAAACAGATGGTAAAATTAGACTAGTAGGAGAATTCAATTTATTCTTTTAAGACCTAGGAAAATATGGCTACAAAATGAATAAGAAAGAATGATTAGAATCATTGATTAATTAATCATTGATTATTAGAATAAATAAGAAAGATGATTAGAATCATTGATTAAAATAGATGTTATAGTCCTGTGGAGAATATTGAACGGAAATAGAAAGGATTGTTCCTATTTCTCAATTATAAATATTACTCAGAAAGATCACAGAATTTTCACAAATATTGACCGTGAATTACATCATAAAAATCTCACAAAAATCTAAAAAAGAATAAAAATATCTTACTAAACACCTTTTTCCTACCCATAATTAAATTAAAAAAAACAATAAAGTTTGTTTGAATTTTACAATAAAAAATTGCAGACTACATATTATCATTCTAAACAATGAGTAGTTCATAGAACAAATCACAGAAACAGTTAATTTTTTAAAAAATTATGACAAGGTAAGATGAGGGAATAAAGGGAGCTTTCTAGCTGAACCCTCTCAACATTTCCCTGTAAACAATTTTAAAATAATGCATCAAATCAGTTCTAAAGTGTCATAACCAACAAAAATCAAGGTAAAAGTTTTTTTTTTTCCACCTCAGACTACTTAAGATCTCAGAAAGAGAGACCTCTGAAAGCAGAGTGAACGCTAACCAAGAATTGCGCAAGGTGAAAATCTACCACAGCCTTGGTGGCAGTGGCGATAGCAGCAGCAGAGGCAGCTGTGTTAGGAGTACTCACTGTCCAGAGATGGAAATGATACCCAGCATCTGGTTAGGGATTGACGGGGCCTCTTCTCCTGGCAGTGAGCACAGGACAGGCACAATTTGGCAACTCTCCTGCCAGTTACCAAATTGGGAGTTACGCTAAGTTAAATAAAATAGTTGATTATGCTTCAGTCACAGAAAGAAAAAAAAAAAAACAACTGGGGATACCAATCGTAACAAAGTAAAAGTAAAAATAAACCTAATTAAAAGACAAAGTCTTAAAAAAAAGTAAAAAATAACTACATATTGAGGAGCATAAGAATGTTCAGGTTGGATATTAAGATTGGGTACAAGTGTCTAGAACCCTTATTTGGAACCCTACATGGGTATAGTTTGCAGTTCTATGGAGGAGAAGAATTGTGGACATCAGAAAGCAGGGGCTTTACTTGGGTAAGGACTGGAGTGTAGATCAGAAAGCAGCTATATAGCACTACCTGCATCATACCACCTTGAAAGTAGTGAAAATTTGTCGATTCATAGAGCTGTATATTAAAAACATAAAATAAAGAAGCCTGAAATTGGAAACAATGCCTCCCTCCCCACAAAGTTAACAGAATTTAATTTTAATATAAAAGCAAATTAAAGAAATAAGGTGTAAAAATTAGCAAGCTTCATCAACAACCGCAGAAGAACCTGACTATAAAACAACAATGGCGAGAGAAATGCTTAAGATACAAATTCAGAAGAAGATAGTAAAGTCTTATAGAAAACATCGACAGGCAAAGTTTGTAAGAAAAATAAGAATTGTTCACAGGTCCAACAACAATGTTTTCAGAATTTAAAAAAAGACAAAAATTCCACAAAAATTGGTTTTAAAAATAAAAGAAGATAAGTGGATGAAAATGTTTGAAAAAGATGGGAGCAATGCAGCAAAAGTATGAAAAGAGAATAAACAACTTAGAAAAGGAGGCATACTAGTGCTAGTTATTGAAAAAAACCTCTAGAAGTGGCCAAATGGAAAAGACAAACAAAGTGTCATTGAAGATAATAGTACTTTAAGGAAAAGAATTGGTTAAAAGGAAGCTAATGACTCAATGTGAAATCAAGAAACAGCAAAATATAATCAAAAGAATACATTAAAATATAAAAAATGTGATATATTTCATCATCACAACAACTGATCTGGAAAAAAAAATGAGTAGAGACAATTTATGAATTATGGGACTACCTGAAAGCCATAATCCAAGTAAGAGCCCTGGACATCACATTTCAAGAAGTAATTTCTTATCATTTTTTCCAACATTCACTTTAATAATATTATGAGTTCCAATTTTTTTCTCTCTCTCCCCTCTCCCCTTCCCAAGACAGTAAGTAACCTGATATAGGTTATTCATGTGCAATTATATTAAACATATTTCTACATTAGTCATATTGTGAAAGAAGAATCAAAACAAAAGAGAAAAAAATCAAAAGAAAGAAAAAAAATAAAAAAGATGAAAATAGTATGCTTTGACCTGCATTCAGACGCCATAGTTCTTTCCCTGAAAGTGGATAACATTTTCCATCATGAGGCTTTTTTGGAATTTTACATATGGGTACTTTTCCCTTTTTTATGATCTCATGGGGATACAGACTTAGTAATGGTATTACTGGATCAAAGGGTATGCATAATTTTACAGACCTTTGGGCATATTTCCAAATTACTCACCAGAATGGTTGGATCTGTTCACAACTCCCCCCAAAATGCATTAGTGTCCCAGTTTCCCCATATCTTCTCCAAAATGTTTCATTTTCCTGTTTTCTCATATTAGCCAGTCTAATAAGTGAGATGTGGTACCTCAGAGTACTTTTGATTTGAATTTCTCTAATCAATAGTGATTTAGAGTGTTTTTATATGACTATAAATAGCTTTAATTTCTTCATCTGAAAACTATCTATTCATATCCTTTGACCATTTGTCATTTGGAGAGTAAGTTTGACTCAGTTCTCTATATATTTTAGAAATGAGGCCTTTATCAGAGACACAAGCTGTAAAAATTGTATCCTACCTAAGGGAAGTAGAAAGCTACTTCCCTTCTAATCTTGCTTTCATTAACTTTGTTTCTGCAAAACCTTTTTGATTTAATGCAATCAAAATTATTCTTTTTGTATTTCACAGTGTTCTCCATCTCTTATTTGGTCATAAATTCTTCCCATCTCCACAGATGTGTCAGATAAACTATTCCTTGTGCTGCTATTTTACTTATGGTAATACCCTTTATATCTACACCCTATACTCATTTTTACCTTATCTGGATATAAGGTGTAAGATGTTGGCTAATGTGTAGTTTCTGCCATACTATTTTCCAGTTTTTCTGGCATTTTTTTCAAATAGTGAGCTCTTATCCCAAAATATTTGATCTCTGGATTTATAAAGCACTGAAATACTATAGTCATTGACTACTGCATCTTGTGTACCTAACTTTGTCCACTGATCTATTTCTTTTTTTCCTTTTTTTGTATTTATTTAGAATTAAAATTTTCCAGTTATATGTAAACGATTTTTAACATTTGCTTTTAACATTTTCAGTTCCATATTCTCTCCCTCCTTCCTGCCCTCCCCCGCCCCACATTGAGAATCCAAGAAATTCCATACAGGTTATATATATGTAGTCATACAAAACCTATCTGTAATAGTCAAGTTGTGAAAGAAAACATAGATTAAAAAAAATCTTCAAGAAAAATAAAGTGAAAAAAGTTACTTCAATATGTTTTCAGATACTATCACTTCTTTCTCAGGGAATGAATAGCATTTTTCATCTTAAGTCATTCAGAGTTGTCATGGATAGTTTTATTGCTGAGAATAGCTGTCATTCTCAGCTGATCTCCTTATTATATTGGTGTTACATTACACCCATTAGATTTCACTTTGCAACAAATCATGTAAGTCTTTCTAGTTTTTTTTTTCTGTTAGCATCCTGCTCATTATTTCTTATAGCACAATAGTATTCTATCACAATTTTATATCATAACAAATTCAACTGTTCTCCAATTGATGCACATCCCCTCAATTTTACTATAAATATTTTTGTACATAGAGGTCTTTTCCTTTTATGTTTTTTATCTCATTTGGGATACAGACCTAGAAGTGGTACTGCTATGTTAAACAGTATATATGGTCTATAGTCCTTTGGACATAGTTCCAAATTACTCTATAGAATAGATTAATTAATTGACAATTTCAACAACGTTTCCCACATCCTCTCCAACATTTATCATTTACCTTTTCTTTCCCATTATCTAATATAGATAGCTTTAATAACTTCATCTGAAAACTGATTGTACCATTTGATCATTATTAATTGGGGAATGACACTTATTTTTAGAAAATTGACACTATTCTCTATATGTTATTGAAATGAGATCTTTTTCAGAGAAGCTTCCCTCAAAATTTTTTTCACGGTTACTCTTGCTATCTCTATTTTCCTCCATTCTTTACCTTTTATGCTCATTTATAATATTATCTCTCTCCTTTCAACCTGTCCTTCTTCAAAATTGTTTTGCTTCTGATTATAGCCCTCTGTCCTTCTGTTCTATCTACTATTCTCTTTCTTTTATTTCCTTCTCCTTATGTTTACCTGTAGGGTAAGATGAATTTCTATACCCCATTGCCTTTGTATCTTATTTCCCAGTTACATGTAAAAACAATTTTAACATTTTTTTATATCTTTGAGCTCCAAATTCTCACTCTTCCTCCCTCCCTCCTTACCCACCCTCATTGAGAAGGCAAGCAATTTGATATAGGTTTTACATGTGTAGTCATAAAAAGCACTTCCATAATAGCTATGTTATTTTCTTACACCCTGTCCCTCCTCAAAAACATTTCCTTCTGAATATTGCCTCCCTCCAATCTGCCACCTCTTCTATCACTCTCCCTTATCCCTTTCCCCTTACTTTCCTGTATGATTTCCATAGCCAATTGAATGTGTATGTTATTTCCTGCTTAAGCCAGTTCCAATGAGAGTAATGTTCACTTATCCTCATTCACCTCCCCCTTCTTTCCTCCAAGATAAAGACAAGAATATTTCTGTCACAGAAGTCTTCAACACTGTTAAATAGTTGAACGTGAGAAACTGACAGAATTATCAGTGGAAATAATATTAAGGAAGAAGCATTGCCATCGGCTATGACACCACACTCAAGAATATCTTACCTTTTCATCTCTTTTTCAGGTTTAAGACTTTCTATTTGTATGTCAGTTCCACTTTTGGTGGAGTTGTGAACTGATCCAACTATTATGAAATAATCAGGAAGTATACCCAAAAGGCTATGTATACCCTTTAATCCAGCAATGCCATTACTAGGTCTGTATCTCAAAGAGATTTTTTTTTGAAAAGGAGATAAGTACCAACCACTGCAAAGATATTATCATCAGGTCTTTTTGTGGTGGTAAGGACTTGGAAACTGAGGGGGAATCCATCAATGGGGCATGGCTGGACAAGTTGTGCAATGGAATATCATTGTACTATAAGAAATGACAAACTGACAGATTTCAGGGAAGAAAACAAAACAAAACTTGGCTTACACGAACAGATGCAAAGCAAAATGAGAAAAACCAGGAGAACATTGTACATAATAAAAGCAACATTGAAGAATGATCATCTACAAATGACTTGGCTGTTCCCAGTAATACAATAATCTAAGCCAACTCATAGATCTCATGAGAAAAATTGCTCTCTACATCCAGAGAAAGAACTGATGGACTCTTAATGCAGCTCAGCTCATACTATTTTTCACTTTTTTATGTTTTTGTTTTCTTTTGGTTTGACTAATATAGAAATATGTTTTACATGATTACACATATATCAAATTATGATGGAGATGAGGTAGGGAAGTAGAAAATTTGTAATTCAAATTGTTTTTTGGTGAATTATTCACTTTAAACTGAAATACAAAATGATAAAAGAGAAAAATTATATTCACATGTATGCCGCAGAACATAGATTCTATAAAACAATACATTTTCATCTCAAGAAAGCTTATATAATAAATATCACGCATTATTTTCAAGCCTACCCAGCTTTTCTTTACTTCTTTGTAGGTTTTCTTTTGTCCTCTGCTCCCCACTTTATACTTCGTATTCCTTCCCTTCCCCCACCCTAAAGAGGCTACAATTAGTGTGTGTGTGTGTGTGTATTTTCCTTTTTTAATCCATTCCCAACGAGAGTAAGGTTCCAGCACTAACACTTCTCACTTACTTCTTTTGAATCAATACTTCTTTCCATGCTTCATTTGTACGAGATAATTACTCTTTTTATCTCTTCCAACACTTTTTTTTAAGACTCACCCCATCGTACACAGGTCAGCCCAAGCCTTTCTTTCAAACTACCCAAATAATGATGACAGTCATAAGAGTACTGATAATATTTTCACATATAAGAAGTAAGCAATTTCATCTTGTTGAGTCCCATACAATTGGTCTTTAACGTTCATTTTATATTTCCTTCATATCTTATATACAAAATTTTGCCTAAAGTTCAGCTCTTTTTAAGACAAATACCTGAAAGCCTTTCATTTTGTAAAATGTCTACTGTTTTTTTCATTCAGGACTATACTTAACTTTACTGGTTAAGTTACCCTTCATCCTGTAATAGCAATTTAAATGGAAAGATCTTTCTCACTCATTGAAAGTCCTATTGACCTGGTTTTAAATCACTAGGAAGCTTAAGTGACAGGTAATGGAAGGAGTTTGCTAAACAGGGGTAACAGGAAGGGTGGAGCATAACCAGGAGGAAGTGAGTGAGTAAGGTCCTAGCAGAGAAGGGCAGATACAGGCAGGCGGACATACCATAGCAAGGTCAGGTTTGTGAGTATTTGCTTGTGAGAAGGAGGAAGAGATGCTTGGGAATGATCATATTTAGGTGATCATATTTATTAATTCCTTGGCCATTGTAAAAGATTTAGCTTTCTGTTTATGAAATTTGGCTTTCTGGTGTCTAAATAAATGTTTTTTTCTTTTGCCTTCTATATAGAGAGTCTTTTATACTTTGTGATTAAGCACTACACTGGCATATTCATAGTCACCACCAGTGCTGTAATGCAGGTTGTAACCACAGCTCATTTGCTCTACAGAATTTAGTATTCCAGGATCCTACAGTCCTTAAGCATAGTAGCTGCTAAGTCTTAGATGATCTTTATTGTAGTGAAGTGGACATTATTCCTCCCTGGGGCCCCTAGGTTGAGAGATATCTGTTAGGTTGCTGGGCAGGGTTGGATAACCTGCCTAGCAACAAGCTTTTGTTGGACCCCTATCAAAATGTTATCCCTCCCTGGGTTGTGAAATATCTGTTGAGTTATTAACAGCCATTTTTCTGTTGAGTCCCCTCTCATGGCAACAACTTGTGCCCCCCTGCCAGAACTGTTCCTGTTAGACTCCATTGCCAGGCAACTACCTTCTGCTTGGCACCCCCCTTCCTGACAACCACTTTTTGTTGGGTACCCCCTTCCTAACAACCATTCTCTGATTGGGTCCCTTTCCTGGCAACTTTCTTCTGTTGGGCCGTCTTGCCTAGCAGCAAGCCCCCAGCCCTGTCAGAACTATATTTGTTGCAGAAACCGCAAGGCTGTACCAAGAAGCGCCGAAATGCTTAAAATGCACATACCCACCTTAGCTTGGGGCTGTCTCCTCTGGGTTTCTCCATGAGGCAGCCGCCAGCCTGGCTAATAAAGATGCTCTCGAAATTCCCAATTGACTCTTGCCTGTGAATTATTTACTCCGCCCATTTCACTAGCTCCATGATATTTAATTTATTTAATTTTCTTTTCTTGTTGCTCCTAGTATTTGCTCCTTAACATGGAAGCTCTGAAACTTGGTTACAATATTCCTGTAAATTTTTCTCCTGAAATCTCTTTCAGGCAATAATTGATGGATTTTCTTTCTTTTATCCACTTTGCTTTCTTGTTCTATAACTTCAGGACAACTTTCCTTAATAATTTCTTATAATATTGTATCATGATTCTCTTTTTATCATAATTTTCAGGTAGCCCAACTATTCTTATATTATTTCTCTTTGATCTCTTCTCCATATCAATTGTTTTTCTGATGAGATGCTTCACAGTTTTTCTATTTATTTTTTTTATTATTTTGATTTGTTTTATCATTTCTTGGTATCTTATAGAATCACTAGCTTCCCCTTGCCCAATTCTAATTTTCATAGAATAATTTTCTTCCTTAAGATTTTTGGTTCTCTATTTCAAGTTTGTTGTCTTTCTTTTCATAATTTTCTTGATTTTCTTTGATTTCTTTTCCTTTATTTTCTCTATCTCTACTATTTGATTTTAAAGTCATTTTAAACTTCTTCCAAGAACTCTTTTTGTACTTAGTCCCATTTGATGTTGCTCTTTGAAAGAGTGGTTTTCTTTTTAGTTCCACTGTCTTCTTCTGAATATGAATCCAGTTCTTCCCTATCCCCATAGTAATATAGTTGTGATGGGGTTCAGACTCTAGGATTCTCCTTGAGCTCCCCTTGAATCTTCCCACTTAACCTGGCTTTTCATACTCATACTGAATTCTCCTTTAATCTCCTCACTTAACCTGGCCTTTCATACTCAAATCTGTGGCCATTATCTGTTACCTTTTGATTGCCCCATCTGCTTCCCACCCCAACTCTCCATTGTCTGATATCTCCTGACTGCCTCTAGCTGTTTCCTGCCCTTCACCAGTCAACTCCTCCTCAGACTTCTCCTCAAGACCCTCCCTAAATCCATTCTCCACCCCCAGATCCCTCCTATAGCCTTTTCTGTATTTAGTTCCATCTCACCTCCATGAAAGCACTCAGATTCAATCCAGCTCAGACTCTGTCTAGCTGAGATTCTATCTGGCCCGCTTGTGAATACAAGCATTACAAATGCTTAGGCTCCTTAAGAGCCAACCCAATTTGGCAAATCTTTAATAATCTTCCTTTTCTTTGACTTCAAGAAGGCTTGAGTTGAATTCATTTGAGCAGGACCAGCATGTTGGTATTTTGAGGTCCCCAGCACCCCTAAACCTCATCAATTGGAATGTTTCTCCTTTGCTTACTCATTTGTATTTCTCTTTGGTTTTGTTTTATTTTTAGCAGATATTAATATAATCAAGTTATCTTTTCCACACCTAAGCCACAGCTAGGTCACAGCCATGCTGTCCCACAAATGTTCTTTCTCCCTGCAGTCCCTCTAGTGTCTACAGACTATAGCTGTTCTCTCTGTCCCGGAACTGAAACCAGGGACTTTACTCTCCTGTGAGTGCTTACAGCTAGCAGGGTTCCCACCCCTCTGCTACTGCACTCCACAGTCCTTTGCCATCTTCTTCTGTAGCCACAACCCAGGACACATCTTTTCAGCACAACTGTGCTTGGCATCCCTTGACAGTAGAAGGTCCTTCAATCTTTTACTACTCAGACTTCCAACTCCCATACTCTCTCAAGAAGAAGTTCCTCAGTCTGAGACTGCTTCCCAACTCAACATCTCCCAGGGTTTCTTGTTTGTAGATTCCTTAATGTTGTCCTGGGGGTGGGTGCACTTTGCTCAGGCTAAACCTCTGCTCCTGGAGGTGGAGTCTTTTCTTGAGTCTACCCAAGTTGCCTTAGGAGGACAACTGCTTTACCCAAACTTTTGTTTATTCTGGCTGCTCTGCTTTCCCTCTGAAGCCATGTTCTCTTTTTTTGTGGAGGAAATTTGGAGAGCAAAAAGTTCTCTGACCTACTCTACCATTTTCCCAGTGTCCTCTTGGAAATCAAAATTTTATATGAATGTTAAAATTTATCTTTATGTGAAATTAGGGAAAAAAAACTGTAAAAAAAGAATTCAACTCCTCAACACAAAGGAATCTTTTACACTTCTGCTTTTGTCTCCAGGACTTTGCAGAGTGCTTTGCATATTATAAGTACTTAATACATGCTTTATTTATTCATTATCTTGAACATTCCTTTCCATTGTCACACAGGCATTTTATTGAGGTCATGGAGTTATTATTTCAGCCACATCACTTTTTCAGTTTTGGTGAAGAAGTGTCATACCATAAAATAATTTCTTGAGAGATTAAACTTTCCACTCTTGACTTCAACCTTTCACCAAAAATCAATACCATGTACAATGAGGATGGCATTATGGTATTTTAAATGGATTCCATAATTTTTAATCAAAAGTTTCACTATTGTGCATATTATAGTGGTCTTTGATAAAGCACACTCTCACTTCTATATAAATGGGGGGAAATTTTCCTTTAAAAGAGCTGGATGAAATCCTATCAATTAGTAAACTATATTTTCAATCATTTTACCTATAGAGAATCTTGCCCTGCCAATTACAATCTATTTATTGTCCTTTCTTCTGGGATGCATTTTTAAAAGCAGCTTGAGATCTCCAGAAATGCTGAACTTGAATATGCTTAAGTTCTTCAGGAAAAGAAAAATAAAATATTTTAACAGTTAATTTGAACTTATAGATCTTCACACATTAAGCCTCTGGATTAAATTTTAAATGTGGCTTGAAGGGAACATACAAAACATAGTAACTTTGGAGGTCAAAGAAATAGAACCCATAGCGTTGGGCTAATTCTATTTCAAAAGGGAGGTCTCTAGTCTCAACTAATGTATTCTAATGAAATTAACTAGAGATCTCTCTGACCAATATGATCTGATGAGCTTAACTACTGTAGAAATACCTTATGGGAACAGATGTGGTCTTGGGTAAGTTCTTTTAAAGAATTGTCCCCAACCCCCAAATTGTCTGACAACCTTTCCCATTTAATGTCCAAAATGAAGAAAGTGAATGAGCAGCTTCAACTGATAGGCACCTTTTACTATCTGACCTTTGTAAAACTCTGTGTGTTCTATTTTGTGAAGCAGTTAACCACTTGGCAACTGCCCATCAGCTGAGACTGTTGAGGTCCTCTGGGAACCATAATGTTGAGGTCTGTGATGCTTAGGACCCCAAAATACTGACAATCAGTTGTCCTGCCCAAATGATTTCAACCCAAGGCTTCTTTCAGCTGAAGAAAAGCAAAGTTTATTAGAGATCCTCCATACTAGCTTGACTTTTAAGAAGGCTCACCATTTGTGAGGCTTTTACTAATAAGCAGGCCAGATAGAATTTTAACACCTTCATAGAGGCAAGATAGTCTGGGGTGATGGGAGGAGAGGTTTAGGGGAGGTCTTGAGGAAGAGTCCAATGATGATTTTAATGGAAGTGGGGTGGTTACAGGTCATAATTAAGAGAGTAGGATTCCCAGGGTGGGAAACTGCAGAAGATGATCATGAGATAACAGACAATGGAAGGCTGGGATTAGAAGCAGGCAGGGTAATCCAGAATTTTCATGGGCATTGATGGCTTACAATGAGTGTAAATAGCAGTTTGTTTTCTCCTGGCCAGAAGATGATGGTGATAAATTAGGCCATCTTTTGTCTCACTTCTTACCCAGACCTCAGTCATTGAATAGGCATTACTTCAGATAAACCAAGATCCTGCAGACAAAGACCTAATTCAAAAACCATCTGCAGTCATCTTGAATTTTGTCTTGACAGTGGACTTCAATGACTTCTGAGGAAAGAGTAAGGCTGATGATCTCGCTCAGCTCTGCCTCACATAAATCAGATGTTATCCTCATGATGTCATTGGTCCTTGAGAACAAAGGACAAAAAAGAAATCCAAAACACCAGCAGCATCAACAACAATAACTCCCAGCTTCCTTACTACTTCTGTGACATTGGACAAGTCGCTCAGCTCTGTAGTGACCTTGAGCAACTCTCTAAGACTAACTTACTGAATTTTTGTCAATATAATATTATAGGCAACAAAAAATGAGGAAATTAAAGGCCTTATCCATAGTCACTTATCACTAAAAGATTAGAGGTGAGATGCAAAATCAGTTCCCTCTTGACACCAAATCTGTCACATTTTCTACTGCACAATTTTGCTATGTCTCAAATGTTAGGTACACCCTGAACCTCACCTTATCAAAAGCATAGAAACTATTTTTTTTTCAGGAAAACATTACAGATAAAAATGAAGTGTTCTCCTGTATATCTCTATCCAGAAATTATCTCAAATCACTGATTTTTAATGATTTGTGGGCAAAATAAATGATATAAAAATCTATATGACATTTTCCAAAACACTATATCTGGTATGCCTATTCTACAATATGAAATCTAGGTAGAACTGATGAAGCATAGTGGGAAAAGTTAGCATAGCCTTTTTCTGACAGCTGAAACATGAGAGTTCTTTGTTTCATAAAAGTCTGTGTCAATTCACCCAAGGGAAAAACATGAACATGAAGTTTGTTATCATTCCCCTTTCAATACTCGTAAATGAAAGGGAAAGAGAAAGGGGGTTCCATTACTCTCACTAAAGAAATAATAAGAAAAATTTGCAAAGAAAGTTCAGTCCTGATGAATAAAAGTGGTTTACTTCAGTCCAGTGTCAGTTACATAGTATTATGATAATGGATTTAGAGTTATTTCCCTGTACTGCATTTCTTGTTTTTTGTTGCAAATTATCCTACGGCTACCTAGTATCACGAAGTCTTGGAGTTTGAAGCATCCTCAGACACCACCTTATCCTATCCTTACCTAGAAGCATTTGGTTTGGTTTTGCTAGTTGCTAATGTCTTTTCCATGAACTAGTAAATCATGTAACCTCTGAGGAGTTCATTTTCCTCATTAAGTTCATTAATTCTAGTGATGAAAAAACAAATTACCTTCTGAAGTAGACTGTCATGGACAGACTCAATATTATGAAGTCTTCCTGTTTTGAAGTTTCATTATGCTTTTCCATAGTTTAGCCCAAGTATTTCTAATTCTGCCCCATGAGTCAAATAAAATAAGTCCAATCTTTCTTCCTCTTAAACCCCTTCAGGTATTTGAAGATTATTATTTTTCCTTCCATCTCCTGTCCAAACTAAATATATTTAGAATTATCTATTGATTTTAATATGACCCATTCTCCAGTCATTTCCGAATTTTCATTTTTTCCACTTTGTCTTCATTTTGTTAATATACTTAATAAACTGTGGTATCCTAAGCTGAAATCAATATTTCATATATGAAGTAAGTGGGGCAGAGAAGAAACATCAGGATACTGTTCATGTATTTATGTGTTGATATTTGATGGTAGATAGCAAAAATTGATATAGAGTGGCATTGATATTTGACATTAGAGTTTTGGGGATCCATGTTGCACTTTTGATTCCTATTGCATTTGTAACCCATTTAAACTCTCATGTCTTTGTTTATTGCTTCAGTGTCAATGTTTTCATTTTATTACATACTGATTGTGGGATTCTTTATTCTAAAGAAGTAGTGTGATTTTGTGGATATAGTTCAAAACTTGAAGACAGGAATAACTAAATTTGAATCTTGCCTCAGTCACATAATTTTATGTGACCATAGTCAAAAAAATTTCCTTCTTAGGGTCTATGTTAACTCATACGTTAAATGAAAGGATGATTCTTTTTGATCTCAAAAGTCTTTCTCTCTTGGAAATCTATGATCTTCTTTTGTAGTCATTGGAGGCTTGATGAAAAGATGATTCTAAAACAATGGTCTTTTTAATCACAGTTCTACTCTTTGTGGGCCTCTTTCTGAACTATAGTCTCAGTGATTACTTATCATTTTTACAGTTCCTTCTGAACATCCAACCCATAACATTTACCTTAATCAGTGCAGATCAGAGGCATTTTAATTGACACAGGATATAAAAGACTCTGAAGTCAATCCTGAATATAGTTACATCTCTGAAAATTTATTCTAGTGTTTACATAAAGTATTCTGATTTTGCATCTTTATGTGTGTGACAGAGAATTCATTTATATTTATGTGTACTTTTTTAAAAAAGAAGTATCATTGATCTCATTTGACTTCAAAACTCAAGAGTTATCCTTTTAAGGTTAAATAAGTCAAGTATTATCTCCTTTTTGTATTTCAGGGGAATGCAAAAGATAAGTTATATAATTTAGGTAATGTCACATAATGTCATCTCAACTGAAACTGAGATGATGTCCTATAGAAAATACAATCCTATGATCTCAGAACTGGAAAAGAACTTCCTAAATCATCTACCACAATGCTGACCTATACTGTCTTTACCAAAATATCCCTCAAGTGATTAACCAATCTCTGCTTGATGAAGAAAATGAGCTACTTAAAGGTAAAATAAGTTAATAGTCAGTCACTTAAGCAACAAACATTTGTTAAGTGTTTTCTATGTACCTGGCTTGATATGAATATGGAAAAGAAAGACAGTCTCTGCAGTCAAAAGAACATACAGTTTAATGGTGGAAAACAATGCTCCAAAGAAACATCAGTTTTAGAATAAAGCCAGAAGGAATCTTAGAGGTGAAGTCCAATTGCCTTATTTTGTAAATGAGGAAAATTAGGCTAAGAGAAATAAAGTGACTTACAGTTTCACAGCTGGTGAGTGTCTAAGCTAAGTTTTCATGAAGTTATGTAGTTAAATTACCTTCAGTTACCTGGTTGGTTGTTCTTTATTCTTGAAGAGGACCAAAATGACACCACTATGTAAGGATCAAGGTACAGTATGTATGACTGTGGCTAAGCAAGGCAATAATATATTAGGAAGGTTCTAGGACAGGTATGCACAAATATTCCAAATTAATATTTGGAGTGAAGGTGGCTCTAAATTTGCATATCTCATATTTTTTTTGAGCTGCTGCAATTCAACTTTGCTCATAGAGTACTGCAACTTCTTTTATGTGGGCATGCCATGCTAGATGGCCCTATGCCAGTGTCTCCCATGGCTCATAGTCAATTCCAAAGTTCTTCAGAGAGCCTTGAGAGTGTGGGAATTAAGATTGCTCAAGCTACAATAAAAGGGACTAAGGCTAAGTTCTGAGCTAATGACACTTTATTAAAAGGTCTTTGGACCTCTCTACTGATATGGACTTCGATCTTCTTCATGAACTGAGATACTCCCTTCTTCCATTATCTTGTATTTATAGAGTTTGATACCTAGGAATGATAGAGTAGCTATACAAAATATCGAATAATTACTTTGGCTGACATATGACACATAAGCTAAAATAAGCAAAAAATGTTATGTTAGCAGGATCAGGGATTGAGTGAAGCAAAGAATATCGTGGATGCCTAGGCAGTCATAAGATGTTGGTTGAGAAAGAAAAGTCCAGAGGTACAAAAATTGGGAAACTTTCCATATAAGTGAGTCACTCTGCCACTGGACTTGACCTATATGACAAGAAAAAAACAAGAGTGGAGTGGTTCTAGTTCTTTCTATGATTAAGCAAATGAACTTACAATTCACAGCTCACAGCTCTGGAGCCCAATATACAGAATTAGTAATCACTGCTCCTATAGAATCATATCAAATTGTTGAATATTGATTAGAATATTGTAGGAGCCCAAATTAATTATTTCTCACAAGAGTATACAAAAAATTTTTCTTCTGACCTCCATGTGAGTGTTTTCCTTTTGTAAGATCTTGGTAAAATTTTTTTTTTACATACATGTACTTTTGGCATTTGAACCATGTCACCAGCCCATCAGAGGTGCACTCCCTACAGTAGAAATTGAATGCTCCACCATTCAACTTGAGAAAGAACCTCATTGTGTGGTACCTTATCTTATGAGGGGATCTTTACAATCTCCCTATGACAATTCAAATGGAAGTGATTCTGGTTGGTGCTGTAGACTCTTCAGGTTTCATACAACGAGTTCTGAAGAATGGCTCATTAGACCTTTAGTTTGGAAGGCAGTCTAATATCTTTTCTCTCCCCCATTTTCCTTCTAAGACTCTCAAACACTGGGTTAGCTCTGATAATATGTGGACAAACCTTATCATCAGTGTGAACATTCCTGGAAAGTATATGACCAAGGTAAGTGAATTTATCCACAATAAACAAAATTTCTCCCTTTGCTGTAACTGATAGTTCCTTGTTCTGATTCTGTGGTGCTGGCTGGATTCTATTTTCTTGGTTTTCTTAGGCCAAAATTAGTACAGGAAGCAGAGAATCAATCTATACCTTGTTGCATCTCAGCCACAGATACTATACTAAGTATACAGTGATCTGTGAAAAAAAAGAAAGCATCACACACACCCCAACTCTCTCTCCACTTTAGTTCTTGATTTATTGCCTTTTTAAGTTAAATAATTGAACTACCTGACCTTGATGTCATTTTTGTCCTCTCTGAAAGCATATGATACATCACAGAAAACATCAAACTAAAAAGCATAGGAGCAAGTGCACAGGTCAGCTTTACTCCACTGGTGACTGGTAAAGCACTAGAATATTGTCCATTATTCAGGACCTAGTCAAGCATGTCATCATGTAATTCATATACAATGCTGATGAACTTCTCCAGGCAAACATATTTTTCCTTAATTTTGCCCAAGCCCTCATGACTAACAGTATCAAAGTCCTTAGTTAAATCAACAAACTTTGTATACAGACCTTTATTCTGTTCCAGGCATTTCCCCTCAAGCTGTCCGGTAGCAAACACCATATTGACCATTCCTTGGCCCTTTCTGAAGCAACACTGTCTCTCAGGTAGATGACCATATTCTAAGGTAAAGGATCAGTCCATTAAGGAGGTTTATGACAAGAATCTTGCTCGCAATGACTAAGAAAGTCTCTGTGTTAGTTAAAGGACAACCTATTTCCCTTTTATTTATAAAATGGACATCCTTGAATTCCTGTAGAATGACCTCTTCTTATTGTAAAAACTCACAAAATCAGCTTTTGTATGAACAGTGAACTCCTTGCCTCGTAAATTTCAACTAGAACAGAATCAGCACCAGGCACTTTGCCATTTGAAGGGAGCCTAATGGCATTTAAAATCTCCTCTTCAGTTGGAAGTTTGGCTAGAAAGGGACTGACTTAAATTCAAGGTATGTAGTCAAAAGCTTCCATATTGATTGAGAATACTACGGAAATATTCAGTCCATCTCTCCAGGATCATGTATTTGTCACTATTCAATGTGGTTCCATGAGCATGTTAGCAGTTGAGATGTACTATAGATCTTTGGCCCATAAATAGCCTTCATGGCATCATAAAAGTACTTTGGGTTGTTACTATCAGTTTCAAACTGAATTTCATCTGCCTTCTTACCGAGCCAAGTATCCTGCATCTCTCTATTCATTTATACTTTATTTTTGGTGGAGTTAAATGTTGCTTGCTTAGAGATGAACAAACTGGTATTGATAAACCTTATGGCAGTCTCATTTTTCATTTAGCAGCTTCTGAATTTCCCACCATTTTCATTAAACCAATTTTGATATTGCAAGTATTATTCACCAGATGAATAAATGCAAGGCTATACATGAAGTGTGTGAAAGCTGTCCATTCCTTTTTTGCTCCACTGTTGTCAAGTGCATGTTAGCTCAGTTTCCCCTCCAAGTTAGCAATTAATTGTTCACACTTAGAAGTCCTATAATATGTTGACATTAAGTCTTCTGTTAGTTTTCTTACCTCAGGGCTGCCACTTCTGTTGAATGTGAATATTTAGTTTGGAGAGAATGTCTCCTAATTAGTATTGTACTCTGTACCACATAGCACCTTTGTCACTCACATCCTGTTTATCTCTTCTGCTTACAATGACATAGTTTATTAAGTGCCAATGTTTGTTGTGAGAGTTCATCCACAAAGTTTCATTGTATTCAGGTAAATTGAAAACAGTGTTAGCGATGAGATGTTCATGAGATACACAACTGACCATTGCTGTTGCCTTTTCAAACTCTATTTCACTCAAAAGGTATACGGCCTGCCTAGTAGTCAGTGCCTACTCTTAAAAATAAAGTAATCTAAAATTATAAACTTTTTTTTCTGGTAAATTTATGCTGAGGGTCTTCAGGTCTTTATAAATTGTTTCTTTAACCTCATCAGGATTTGTCACAGTGGGAACATAGTCATAACTGCAAGGGGCAATCACATTGCTATCAATGTCATTCACTCCTTTTGTGAGGCATGCAAGCTTGTCCATTTATTGCAAAACCTATGTTAACTTCATGGTGGTCACTATTGTCACTGTGGTCTCTCCAGAAGAACAAACAAAAAACATGTGTTTAGTTTCTTCTTTGTTAAACTGACCTTCATTGGACAGCCTTGTTTCATTCAGTACTGCTATTAAGATGTCATACCTGCTGAGTCTTCTCACAAAAAAAAGCCAACCCCCCCCACAAAAAAAAAACAAAACAAAGCAAAAACAAAAAATTGTTTGTCTTCCATGTCTGGTTGATTTTTTATTGTTCACAAGCATGCAGACATTCCATCCACTGATAGTGAGAGGAATCATTATCATAAAATCTTTTATACATTTTTTTGTGTGTTTTGATCACAGAATGGGATCCTCACCTACTACATCAAGCAGGCCAGGGTTGAATGAAGTTGAATAAAGTAGATAATTTGGGAGGACTTTTTCTAGTGCCTTACTCATGCCAGGAGGTGAACAGTCTAGTACTTAAAAAAAATAAAGGTTACTCAGACATTCGGGGGCTGTAGAATCCCACAGCTGCTTCAGTCCATTAAGAAGATGACACTATGACTTGGGTCACCTGTATACAGGGTTGTGAATACACCTCTCGGTGTATTCACAACTGCTTTCTCATCACTTGCTTGTAACCATGGGACTTTGAGGTAGGTAAAAAATGGTAAAATCAAATGGGTTATGTCCTTTGACACTTGCATAAATTAGATATGAGGCAGAGCTGCATGATTTGTTACCTGGATTTCACTTGCTCTTCCAGAGTCATCAGAGTTCAGTGACAAGATAAATGTCAAGATGAGTGGTGATGACTTTGGATGCAGTGAATGACATTAGCATCTTTGATGTCAAACTTAGTCAAACAGCAATGACTTCAGCTACCTTCATGGTCTTTGGAACATATTGTTCTTATCTGCCTAGTCTGCCAAGGGAAATCTTCATGTTTTTGGTGTAAACACTCCAAATCACCAGAGGGTCTGAGACCAACAGTCACCTGGTTTAGTCCATCTGCCAAAATGGTGTACTAGAGTGAGGTGAATGCATATATTAATTTCTTGGAGCAATAGATGACAGTTAGGTGAATCAAGTGGACACCAAAGGTGGAAAGCTTCCTTAAAAAAGCTTCAGTAGCCCTTACGCTGGAGGCATTATTCTTCTCTGAACACCCTACCCCCCAACTTCAGTTACTTACCAAATCTATGAAGGAATGAAATGGAACAAATATATATATATATATATATTTGATGGGAATGAAATGATTCCAATGAAGCAATATTTATAGTTAGAACAAATTTTGAACACATTAAAAGATATTCTATCTCTTTGTCATTATCAGTACTCCCACCATAACCACAATCATCATTAAAATTTTCTATATTTTTAATGACAGTTGTCATCATTTTGTAGAACTTTGTTGTGTACAAAGTCATTAACATATAATATCTCATTTGATTATTACTATAACTATATTACCAAGTTTGGAGAAGTTAGTATCAAGTGATTGAGTTGCTACCATGAGGGTTCCTAATGTAACTACCAGATTGTATGCTAACATTGGACATTTCCAAGAGCTGTAAATAGCCATTTTCACTCTTTCTCCCTCTGAGGTAGAGCCCAGTTTTCTCTGGACTCTGCATAATAGCTAACAGATAAAATTTATATAGTGTTTTAAGTTTTGGAAAATGCTTCAAAAAATTCATTTTATTCTTATAACAACCCTGGGAAATAGGTACTAATATCATCCCCAGTTTACAAATGAGACAATCAAGGCAGAAGTTAAAGGATTTAACTTACATAAAAGAACTGGAAAGTGTCTGAGGCAGTATTTGAACTTAGATTCCAGATTTAAGGCCCATCTATATATCTATGTATCAATTTATGCATACACATTGTATCTACATGCATTTTTCTGTATATATAATGTAAAAGGAAGTATGAAGCATTTATTAAATACCTACTGTGGATTGGGCCTTGTGTTAAGTGCTTTACAAATATCACACTTGAACCTTACTACAATCCTGTGAGGTAGGTGCTATTATAGTCTTCATTTTTAAGTTGAGAAAACTGAGGCATTCAAATGACTTTACCAGATTCATTAGCTAGGAAGTGCCTGACCTTGGGATTTTGGGACCCAACCTCTATCCAATATTTCCCTTAGTGGATACATACTGGTAGTGGTCTCCCCTATTGGAATATAAATTACTTGAGATTAGAGATCACTTAAATTGTTTGTATTTTAATCCCTACAAGTATATACTTCCTGGCTCTCAGGCAATGTCTAACAAGTATGTATTGATTGGTTGATTCCTTTTTTTTACCACAAGGCTATACCCATTCATCCATAGTATTACCTTTTAGTATACTGTATATATCAACCACTCCAATACTTTTCAGAAGCTATAAAAGAGCTTGTAAAACTGCTATCCATCTCTTCTCTACTCAGTTGCTTTAGCATTGGGAAAACAGTGGAAAAAAAAAATTACCTTTCAGTGCAGCAGACACTGTCCAGCCACAGGGCACTTTGGCTATAATCAGGGCATATTAATAGGTGCTTTGTGACATGTCATCAAATTTAGAGTGACTTTTATTTAAAGAGACCTCCTGATGTTATCGACAATATGTTAAACAATCTAGAAGCAGCAGATTTTAATCAGAGCAAGAAATACTTTTAAATTAGCTAAAATATAAATCTAGGAGATATTAGTGTCTTTTCTCTCCTCCCATCATTGTTTTCCCAACTCTTTCATAGGAGCCTCCAGGACAGGCTCCCAGCTTACTAAGAATTTGCTTTGTGATGCTTGCACTGGGCACGGAAATTCCCACTTACAGTTCCAACTGACATCTCCTGACAAGGCAGACTTAGATTATGATCAAATATCTTTAGTGCTAAACTAGTTTCTGTGCATGAAAACAAAGCTCTCACATTACCCATGAAAGTAACTAATACCCTTATTCTTGTGAGCTAGGGCAAACCTGGGAGGCATTAGGTCAAGGCAGGGTGGTAGGCAACGAAGATGCTTATTGAGGCCATTGCATCCCTCAGCACAAGCCAACAGAAATGTTTACAATTGACTGTCTTTATTACATAAGGCTTAAATTGCCTGCACCAAGGCTGGGATCATTGCTTCAAGGTCCTGGAGCTCAGAAGAGGATTTATTTAAACAGGATGCTCATTAAAAGGCTGAACTAAAAACATATATTGAGGTTTCTCTCATCTTAAAGAGGGAATGATACTGAAATGCTGAGGGAAGCCAAACAAATATGAAATAACCTGAAAGGACATCCAGACTCCTCTTCCTACAATTTACAATTTATTACCCATGAAAATGCCTAGCCATTGATACAATCCTTAGAAATGAAGTTGCTGACAAAATACAAAATGCAGAGAGCTTTCTTGAAAAGTTTTCATAACAATCCTGACTATTCATTTTGCACATTTGCCTTCTCAATGGCATATGTTCTCACCAACAAGGTTTTTTGTTGTTGTCTTTCTGCATGACAGACAGTTTTCATAACTCTAAAGGGGATTCATTATGTTGAAAAACTACAACTCATGACAGGGGTTGTGCTTGTCTCAGAGATAATGCAAACAAATATAGAACAAACACTTATCTTTCTAAAAACTGGATACAAACGGAATGGCAGGGATTGAACATCAGTGATATCAGAAGAAATGTGCAATGATGCCTCCTGTCATAACCCTAAGGCTGTTGACAAATGGCAGAATAAACACTCAAGAAATCAGAGTTGTGGATACATTGCTAATTATGATCTGCTAGCCTTCTGACTCCTGCAGACTGGAGAATATTATGACTGATTCAAAAAAGAAAACTAGAAGGGAGAAGATTCATTAGAGTAAATGAACTTGTTACATTACGGAATTCTTTGCTTATTTTCTCTCTACTCATGCAAATTGTGTTTAATTAGCTTTTGAGTAAAGCTGTTGTTCAGCCCTACCCTACTCTTTCAGTCTCCATTTGGGTTTTTCTTGTCAAGGATGCTAGAGTGGTTTGCCATTTCCTTCTCCAGGTCATTGAACTCACGAAGTTGAGTTTTCTTGATCCCAAGCATAATACTGTATACACTGTACTACCTAGCAGCTATGTGGCATTGAAATAGAGCATTGGGCCTGGAGTCAATAAACCTAATAATCCAGCTTCAAATACTTACTATGTGACCTGGGCAAGTCACTTACTACAGTTTGCTTCTTGCAAGAAGGCAACATTCTAGATTCTAGGGGTTGATTCTATTGTGTTTTAAACATATTCTTCCTTCTCTTTCTGCCAGCTTCTAGATACAATTTCTAAATTTAAATTTGTTAGAAACACAGTCCTGGGACTAATACTTCCCAGTAACTCTCAGGAAAGTAGAGAATTTTCAAGTAGCCTTGATTTAAAAAAAAAAAAAAAAGCTAAAGAAGTTTTGAAAGATAAATTTAGGAGTCAAGAGAAAAACGAAAAATGAAAATATGTTAACTAAAAAGGGATTTAATAATGATGAACTACTTGCATTCAAATGCATGGAGGGGATATTAAAATTATTCTATGATAATTTTGCAATAACAAGGAATGATAGAGTTGAGACAGAAGACATAAAAAGTGCTGTTATGTTTTAAAGAGGCTGTAAGATTAAAAAAAAAGGAGGGATATGTGATAGAAAAATGGTAGGAAAGAAGATAGAACTTGTTAATACCTGTAATTGAGAAGCACAAGTAAAACTTTTGACAAGCATGGAAATATTGTGTAAAGTGAAGGACTCCAACTTCCTTTTTATCTAAACTGGTTAGAAGAGAGTAAAACAGACATAACTTGGTGCTTTACTCAATCCAGATACAGATAGCAACAGGAAGAGGGGGAAAAAAGTTGGTTCAAGGAGGGATTGGTTTTAAGCAGAACAAAGGAAAAATGAAATTAATAAAAAAAAGAGAAATAGATAGTAAAACTATAATAATAGTTAGAGTTCAAGTTACTGTGATTGACTTTAAATAAATGTAATAAAAATAAAGAAATAAAAAAGAAATTGAGCTTGAAAAGTACTATTTTAGACAATTTAAAATGATAGAAATCAGAAAATTACTAAATGAAACCAGAAAGGAGCACAAATGTTTTTAGTGGTATCTGGTATCATTTCAAAAATTAAGACATGATATCACAAAACAGAAATATTATATGCCTTTTATAACTTAAGAAATTACAATAATTTTTTAAAGTACCAATGTGGAGGAGTATTAAAAATCAACAGGACTTTAAATAGCTAAGCTATAAACAATTGATGGGTAATAGAACAAATCATAGAAATGATTGATAATTGCCTTAAAGATAGTTATAACATATCAAATTTAGGGGAAACAGTGTACTTGGGGGAAGAAAATCATATGTAAACAATTTTATTAGCATCAAAAGAGAAAGAATAGAAATTAATGAATGGAGAATATAACAAAATAATATGAAAATATACCAAGAATCATGATTTCAAAATTAAGAATCAAAACAGAAATCTTGAAGTTAAACAGAAAAAAACTGAAAACAAAATATGATTTAAAAAATAAGTCCATGAGCTTGGGAGAGAAAATGTAAATAAATAAGCCATTAGCTGATTTGATTAAGAATAAGAGGAAAGCTAAATTTTCAATATCATAACCAAAAAAGATAGCTTCACAAATATGAAACAGATTTTTATTAGCAATTATTTTGCATGTATAGGTATATCTCACACAAATTTGTGGAACAAGAAATTGACTATTTTGTCAATCAAATTTTAGAAAAAAAAATCAAACAAGTAATAAAAGAACTTCCCAAAGGAGAGGGAAGGGAAACACCAAGACCAGTTTTATTCATAAATGAACCCTATAGAAAAAGAGGGAATCTGACTAAATTCCTTCTATGATATAGATATTGTACTGATATATAAAGCAGGAGACACAGAGTAGAAAATGAAAACTATCTAATAGTCCTAACTGATTTCAAGGCTGCACAGGTTCCTCTCCCTTGGGATAAAATAACATATTACCATGAACACACATGATGACAAGGTTGAATTTCTACTAAGAAAATGGAGTTGGCTTAATATTCTCTTAAAAAATATAAAATTAGTTAAGTATATTAATGAAATATTTTTAAAACACGAAATGACAGTATTAAAAGGAGCAAAAAAATCCTTTTGACAAAATGAAATATTTTTATATGAAAAATACAGAAAAATTTGGGAAAAACATTTCATTAAAATGATAAAATGCTATATCTAAAATCAAGAGCTACTATTAAACATAATGGAGTTAACTAAAATTCTTTCAAAAAATATGGGGTGAAATAAGGGTATCAATTGTTATAATTTTTATTTGACTTTGTCCTAGAAGTGTTGGCTATAGCAATGAGGCATGAAAAAATATTTAAGCTATAACCGTGCTGAAAGGGAAAAAAAATAGCACTAATTTCAGATGATACAATGATATACTTTTTATTAAACAACCAAAATAATTAAAACAATAAACTTCAGGACATCTTCAAGATGTAAAATAAATTCACACACATCTTCCACATTTCAAAATAATAGTATTAAAAGTCATACAGAGTTCAAAAATTTCAATAGCCTCAAAGAATTTAAAGAAAGGAATTGGTAATGAAGAAGGGATAGCCATGTCTGTTTTCAAACTATACAGCAGAGAAAGCATTCCAAAAACTATTTGATACCAATTTTAAAAACAGAGAGATTACTGAATGGAACAGATTTCCAAAACAACATATGGAAGGAAACATACCTATAGTTTGGTCATTTCAGTCATGACCCCATTTAGGGTTTTTCTTAGCAAAGATTATAGAAGGGTTTCCAATTTCCTTCTCCCACTCATTTTACAGAAGAAGAAATAGGCAAGCAATTTTAAGTGGGTTGGTCAGCGTAATACAGCTAGTAAGTATCTAAAGAAGGATTTGAACTAAGGTTTTCCTTATTTCAATATTTGGTATTCTACTATTTGACAAACTCAAAACCTGCTGCTATTGAAATAAAGCCATGTGCTCCGAAACAAAAAAAATCCAGCAATTTGCATCATAACATGGAAGGCATTGATTTAGACCAACACTCCATTTACTATACAAGATAATTTTCAAATTAATACATGACCTTCTTTACAAATTGTCACAACAGAATAAATAAGTGGAGATTGAGAAATATGGGGAAAGGCAAAAGCATTAATAAGGTTTACCAATAGGAGAAGATATAATGGCCAAATAAGAGACAGAGAGGATCAGAAAAAATGAAATTTGATTACATCAACAAAAAGCACCAAAAAATCCAATAATCCTAAGATTAAATGGTAAAGCAACAACAAAAAATTAAAGTGGAAAAATAAAAGACCCTTGCAATAAGTTTCTCTGGTAAAGTTTCATTTCCAAGACATATGCAAATTAATCCAGAGTTATAAGAATAAGAACAATTACCAGTCAATAAGAAAGGATATAAACAGTTCTCAAGAGATGAAAAATCAAGCTACCTATAATAGTATAAAAAAAGTTTCAAATCACTATTAATCAGAGAAATACAGATTAAAAGAATCCTAAAATTCAACCTTACACTTAATTCCATGGAAAAAAATGATAAAAAATAATTTTGATAAACATCAGAGAGGCTGTGGAAAAGCAGTCAGTCTTACCTTTACTAAAGTATTTCTAGCAGCTTTTTATGGTCTGTGTGGTGACAAAAACCTGGAAATTTAAGGGATACCTATCAACTGGTAAATGGCTGATTATATTGTAGTATGTAAATAAGATGTGATATTATTGTCTTATAATTAACGAGGAAATTGATAATTTCAAAGAAATGTTGAATGACATATGAAATGACATAGTGAAGTAAGCAAAAACAAGAATAATTCATAAAATCAATATTATAAAAAAGTGTTTTGAAATATTCATAAACTAATGAACAATAAAATGAACAGAACTACCAGAACAATTTATTCAATCACAACAATATTAAGACAAATTTGAATGCTATGGTATAAGTAATACAATGATTATTTATGATTTCTAAGGATTGATAGTGAAACATCATCTCCTTCCTGAAAGGTGAAAGATTCAGAATGCAATTATACACACACATGCATACACATATATTACACACATGTGCATACATACACAATATGCATATGTATGTTCATACATACATATACTCATATTTGTATGTACATATGAATTAACAAATATATTATACTCACCAATGACTGAAAATTCATATTTTTAACAGGATATTTTTCCTTCCAGTGAACAATTGGTGGAGTTGGAGAGAAAATAGATTTCTGTGAATTTATTTTTTGAATAGAAAATTCATTGTGGTTCTTCAGAAGTAAAATTTTCCATGACTTTTAGATGAGTTCACTGTATTATTTGTTTTGCTTCTTTTCTTAAATTTTGTTTCATGATTCCCTTTACCGAGTGGGAGAATTCTGTAAATACTTATAATGAAAAAGATAATAGATATATAAAAGAAGGAACTCACCTTTCTTTGTCTAGAAGGTTGGATAAAAAGTGCATAATGTCAAAGAGACTGGAACTGGCCAGAAAATTCCCACCTTATTTAGCTAATGAGACTGTAATTCAAGAAGCAGAAGTGTGGAAACATCTCTTTGTTTCTAAGGATGAGAGCAAGAAGCAAATGTCAACTCCCAGGAGAGGAGATGTTTCCTCAATGCCTAGACATAGGTGCAAGTTCTTAGGTCTCAAGTACTCTTAAGATGGTCCTCTGAAGAAAAGAGCTAAAGATTGTCCCATTTCAGTAGCCAAACTCCTTTTTGTGGATCAAGCACAAACAAGCTGTTTTTACTGTTAGCAGCATGAGCTAATTAATTTATCTCATATACATCTGATTTTTTTTAAAAGTTCCTAAGATAAGGTTCACCATCTTGTAAACTCTTCAAGATGGTCAGAGAACTTCTTTAATGAACTTTGCATTACAATTAAAATCTGATAAAAAAAAAAAGTCCTATACATAATGGCAAGAGATTTTGAAGTTAGTGATATATGAGTAAGTTGAAGGAAATAATCTTTATCCTGGAGAAGAAGATATCTTGGGTAAACATAAACACTATTTTGAAGTATTTGAATAGCATGGGAAAGTGCAACTGAAGTTGATTTGTTTTTACTGAAGCTAGACTAGTATGAAGATGAATCCAGTCAACATATATATATATATATATATATATATATATATATATATATATCTGCCTTTGTCTCTCTGTCTCTGTCTCTCTCTCTGTCTCTGTCTCTCTCTCCAAATATATATATATATATATTACATATAATATATATATATATATATATATATATATATATATATATATATCATCCCATAAGGAATAAGAAAGTATCAACAGGCCTCAGCTCAGAAAACGCTGTGGAGCTTGATTAACATAGCATCATAGCCATAGAACTGGAAGAGGCCAAAGGATCCCTAATTTTTCACAAAAGAAACCGAGAGCCGGAGAAATGAGATTACATTTTTCAAAGATCACACTGGTAGAAAAAAGCAGAGTGAAGAATTAAACCTCCCTCATGATTCAAAATTTTAGCTGTCCTTCCACTGTACCTCTCTGCCCCTTATGAGAGAGCTTAGGGATTACTATATTGTGCTTTCCAGAACACTTCCCACAGTCATAACCAAATGAGAGATATCACTTATTTGAAACTCTTGCTCCCCTCAAGGTTTAGTACAAAGGCTATCTCTTGTAAGAGGTGTTCTTTTTGTTGTTTTCTCCCTAATCCTTAGAAGCAGCAGCAGTTCACTAGATGTGATGATGTCCTTTTTCTTCTGAAATGTCATTGAAATGTAATATGGATAATGAACTAGTTCAAAATTGAACTAAAAGGAAAAAAGGGTCTGTATGATATTTAAAAATACCCTTTTGAGTATATATATGTAATTTCCTTCTAAATTTTTATAATAGGATATAAAATCCAGACCTGTATAAAATGTAGTCATTAAATCATAAATGCCATTTTCCTTGTGTCTTTTCTTCCTTCAGGAGGCAGTTTCATGGTTCAGTGAATAGAATACTGGTCCTGGAGTCAGGATAACCCTGAGTTCAAAACTGGCCTCAGACACTAATCAACTCTCTGGCTCTACACAAGTAATTTAATCCTGTTTCTCTCAGTTTTCTCATCTGAAAAATGAGCTAGAAATGGAAATGGCAAACCATTCCAGTATCTTTGCAAAGAAAACTCCAGATACTCTCAGGAAGAGTCTATTTCCCACCCAACCAATTTTTTTCATGAATTATGTAGATTTTTATGCCCTTAAATATACCTATAGATTTTAGATGTTACTCATGCAATATCAAGGTTTAGAGAGAAAAATTCTTATGTTTCATCTACTCCAATTCAATTCAACACAAAAAGTTTTATTAAATAAAGTGGCAGCCTAGTTTACTATATATAGGCCTTCAGTTCTCTAAACTGGAATGCAGTCTCTCTAGCTTCTAGTTCCCTGACCTAATTCCTTTCCAGGTTTATAATTAATACCACAACTCTAACCAATAATAAGGTATGTAAGACACTGCAGGAGTAAGTGAAGCCTATATAGCACTTTGTATATAGTGAGGAGAAAGGACTTGCAGCATTTTGACTCTTCTGACAGCTTATAGAGGTGGCAAAATCTCAGTGATCTCAGAAGCTGCTAGTGTTTTGAGTGCTCTGAGCCAGGATAAAGGGATGGAAACAAAGTGTTCTGATCAAGATATCTAGGGATTAGTTTAGTAGGAAGTACACAGCTCTCTTATTTCAGGTCCCTTAGGACCATGACACTCTGCAAATGATGATATAGAGGGGTGGGAAATATTCAGTTTAGCTTCACAAGAATATCAGAGGATGTGGAAGTCAGAGGCAGGAGTAAGTAAACAAAAGTATGTCCAAACACAGTTCATTCATTCATTCATTCATTCATTCATTCATTCATTTATCTAATCATCCAAGCAAGTATATATTTACTTATTCATTCAGTCACCTTTTAAAAATAGTAATAATAAAAGTAGCAGTAGTTGTAGTCAGAGTCATAATATGAATCTAAACAAGAGGCATTTTAGAGAATACAGTGAAAGTGATGGCTAACTTTAGAATGGAATTTTGAGAAGTATGAATTAAAAGGGAATAAGGGAGCTGGTCAGTGAGGGCTAGAAAGGAAGACTTATATGGCACACTTTTGTTAAGAATCACTGGGAGTGGGAAAGTATAGGTTAGGCATATATTCATCACTGAAGAATTAAGTCTGCATACGGGTAGGCTGGTTCTAGAGGGTGAACAATAAGGCAAGATCTTTTCATGACATCAAAATTTGGCATCAGGTTGAAGTTCTCAGGTAATGGTATGGTGCTGGAAATGGGCAGTGTTTATGTAGTAGAGGCCAGTGGAGAGAGTTGTAGAAAACAAGAAAGGAAGTTGTGAGCATAATAGATTGGATGCTTCAGGCACATACTCTCACATCCTTCCTGGACAGATGAAGATAGATTTGTGGAGATGGAAAAAAAATGTAAAAGACATAGGTATACAGACACATAATATTCTATTGGTACTGTTATTTGGTAATCTTGGAAAAATGCAATTTTCAAAGGCAAAAAGTAGTGTCTTCCTGGGCTTTGGGGGAGAAATGGTTTTTGAGTACATTAATTTCATGAAAGTACTTTTTTAAAAAAAAATCCTTTCTGTGGGAAATTCATGACACTTATGCTTGAAAAGTCATTGAACTATGCATATTTTTTGTCAAACAATAACTCTACCAGGAACATAATCCTCAAGAGCAAAAGAAAGATAAAAACAACCTGTATGTGCAAAAATGTTCATAGCTGCACTTCTCTTTTTTGGACAAAGTGAAAACTAAAGGACATATGTCAGTTGGGGAAATAATTGCATGTAAATATAATGAAACATTATAAGAAATTGTCAGTGGCATGTTTTCAGGGAGGAGAGATTCATAGGAAATAATTCAAATTGAAGCAAACAGAACCAGGTAAACACTTTATAACATTACTATACCATCATAAAGAAAAAAAGTAAATTTGAAATATGTAAGAACTCTGATACTAATGGCAAACATAATTTCAGAAGACAAATAATGAGGCATGTCACTCAATTTGCAACAGAGAAATGATGAATCAAAAAAGTAAAACTAGAGGTAATATTTTCAGATATTGCCAATGTGTGTGTTTGGTTTTCTTGACTATGTTTATTTGTTACAAGGGAAACTTTTTTTTTTTTGAAGAGGATAGAAAAGGGAAAGGGGGAAATGAAATATTTATAAATACATAGAACAAAATAGATGGAAATTCAGAGGAAGACACAGACAAGTAGGATAAGATTGAAACAAATCTAATGAATTTATTATGCACTCTAAAAATGTTAGCTGTGCATAAAGGATTTGGGGTTTCATATACAATTCTGTTTTCCTGTTCTTTGTACAGAATGGGAGAGAAGAGATCTTCATACTGCTTGGTGTATGTCAAATTTAGAATAATAACAAAAGAAAACCTTCTAAACAAAACATTACTATGTCTCTGAGATTGTTATATTACAAATAAACTTTTAAAACATCTAAGTAAGTGTCTCTGCTAGGCACCTTCTTGAACTTAATAAGTATTAACTGGTGAAAGTGATGAAGCAGATAAGGGTTTGTTATCTATACCTATTGTGAAGACTCAAAATTTGTTAGCCTTTGCATGATCTTTGAATATTTTGAATATTACAGCCATTCAGGAATTAGAGACTGTGATCCTCATCAAGACTCATAATGTTTAAGATTCAAATAAACTTGTGGAAAGGAATGTTTTTAAAAAGTACTTTCATGAAATTAATATACTCCAAATCCAATTCTCCCTCAAAGTCCAGGAGGACCTCATTTCATTTCCTGTCAGTGTTTTACAGGAAACAGGAAGGAGTTTGCAGAAATAACCCTTTAGGAGTCAGCTTGGGTCTATGTAAATATGGTACACTTACGAATGGTGTATGATATTGGGAAAATGAAACAGAAATGGGATGTTAGGGATTATGTATCGTGAATAGAGTTCTTTGCACAAACTTTGTAAAATCATAACACTGCTAAGATATAGTTAAAAAATATCCAGGAATTCAGTCCAGGGAGACATCTTCTGCATCAGATAATCTTTTATTGGATAATGCTTTAATTTTTGCTCCCTCAGGCTCCATGCAGCAATAGGCACCACATTTTTCAGAGGAAGGGGTCTAATTACAAACCCCTCTGGCTACTTTTTGTTAACTGATTTGAATGAAATAGAATTGCTATGTCTCAGGCAAATGAATGACAAGATGTTTACCTAAATAGGTAGGTTAATGGGGTATCCTGTAGATGACTTAATTAAATAAACAATTACTAGATGCTCACGATATGCATATCTTTGTGGTAGGTACTAGAAGTTAAAAAAAAATGAAGAAATGATGGAGAAATGCTGCTGTTGTTCAGTTGTTTCAATCACGCCAACTCTTTGTGACTCTGAAGTGGTTACCTGCATCCTACACTAGCTCTTTTACAGATGAAGAAACTGAGGTAAACAGGGTTAAGTGATGTTTACTAAAGTCACACAGTTAGTAGATGTCTTAGGCTAGATTTGAAGTCAGGTTTTCTCTATCAACTGTGTCACACTATCTAGAGAAGTACAAATTTACAGATATTAAAGATGCTACTAGTTGTTAAGTATCACTGATCCTTATTGCAAATAGAAGAGAGCTAGTCATGAAAAAAAGAGATCTACTTTCTGATTTTCTTTTGTACTCAAAATTTTTGCACAGTTTCTGAACTGGCAGATCTGGGGATAATCAAATGCCACAGATTTCTTAAACCTAGATTTCAGCAAGGGATGAATGTATCCTATATCCCCAGAAGCAGCCATTAATAGACTAATGTTCACTTAAGAGATATTCACTGATGCTTTCCCCCAGGGCTCTCTCCTTGGTTCTCTTATGTTGAACTTTTTATCAATGACTTGGTTGAAGGAACAGCCATGAAAATCACAGTTAGCAAGTTTCCAGATGAAACAAATTTCAGTGGGAGAGCTAATATCCTGGATGGCAGAATTGGAACGAGAAAAGAAATCTTGACAGGCTCACAATGTAAAGCTTCCATTTTTATTAAAAAATCAAATTTACAAATTCATGAAGTGATGGAGGTAGTGAATATAAAAAGAGATTTGACTGAAAATGTAGTTAGTATGAGTCAACAGGATAATACAGTAACTTTCAGGGCTTATGCAATCTTAAACTTCATTAGTAGAAGATAAAGTCCAGTGCGTACTCTTTCCTGATCAAATGAGGTAACTAAGTGAAAAAGAAGTATTTAGGTGATCTAGTAGATAGAGCTTTGTATTTGGAGTCAGGTAGAATTATGTTCATATGCTTCCGAGCTCTGCTATATATGCAATTCACCTATCCTCTTCTAGTCTTAGTTTCCCTTTATGTAAAAAGGAAACAATAATATCACATACCTCACGTTGTTTTTCAGTGGGTCAAGTGGGATAACATATAGAACATTTTGCACACCATAAAATCCTATAAAATGCTATTGCTACTACTTTATCACTACTGCTGCTGTTATTGCTGCTGCTTCTACTAATACTATATCTGGGATATTGTTTTCCTTTTCTGGGGACCATATTTTAGAAGAGATGTTGACTTGCTAATATATTATCTAGGGAAAGGCAATTTAGATAGTGAGGTAACTAGAAACCATGTTTTTCAATAATTGACTAAAGTCACCACAGATAGTTACAGTGAAGGAGAAAAGACTTAAGAAGGACTAATAATTTGTCTTGAAATATGTGGACTGAGGTCATTTGGAATAGGGTCTAGACTTGTTTTTCTTAGCTGTGGACTAGGTAAATGTATAATACATAGAAAGGAAGATTTCTGCTCAACTCTCCTTTTTACTCCTTCATTTATCTTTCTTGTACCTAGAGAGGAATAAAGGTGTGCCAAAGGTACAATCAACTTTAAAAAGTTCTTAAGGAGCTTCTCCTTATTAACATTTTATATTCTCAGTGTGCCCCCTTAGGAAAGTAACTTAATCATTTTTCAATTCTCTTCTTTCCTCTCCAACTATTTGATGCATGAAATGGTACCTGTACTTGATTAGAGAAGATGGTCTTTCCCAAGAGACAAGTTCCATCCTACTGTCAAGTTTTTTGGTAGTTATGTTCCCTGACAGAACCATATCATTAAAGATTAAATATACGTGGTCTATGCTTTTAACCAAAATGGATACTGTGACCATGAATGGAGAGTGAATTTCAATAGAGTTCTCATCATGAAAGCTCTCCATGTTTCTAGAGCTCAAACCCCAGTGTTTTTTAATGTCATTTCTCTGCTAAAATCTGTCACTTACATAAAGTAAAGAGTATTAAAACATCCAAATCAAAATAGAAAAAAAATATTTCTTGTCTATTTTGTAAATTTAATTTCTGTTAAAAAGAATAAAGAATAACAGTAGTAGGATCTCTCCAGAGAACGGAGTTTTTAAAGAAACTTGGCTTCTGGAATACAATGTAGGTCCATAGAAATAGCACTGGATTCATAAGGAGATGTTCAGATCAAGGTTCTACTATTTACAGAACGTGTATAACCTTGGTAAACCCAAGAAATATGCTAAATGCTGTGGATACAAACATAAGCAATACAGGCATCGTTTGTTCTGAAGGGTCATACTTTTACTAGAGAGAAAGTGCATAAATGTGAAGTGGAAAGAGTGGTAGAAGATACATGACCAGGAAATAGTTAGAAAATACTGAGTAGTAGTGAAGTGTAGGCTTGATTTTGGGCAATATAAGGGGTTACATTCACCCATCAGAGAACAGGTTGCCTGTAAAGGGAGATCCCAGGATTCCAGTAGAAATAGGAGGGAAAGGAAGGACATGATTATTTTAGAACCTCCTATGTTTCAGTTACTGTGCTAAATATTTTTTAGAAATCTCATTTGATTTCCACACTGATCATGTGATTTTACCACTGAGGAAACTAAATGGAGATTATTTGCCCAGGGTTACACAGTTTGGAAGTATCTGAAGACAGATTTATGTTCAGATGTTCCTGGCTCATGACCTGGTACCCTATCCATTGTGCCACTTAGTTGCCTGATTTGGACGAAAATGATGTAGGACAAATTGAGGCAAAATGATTTGGAAATTATGTACAGTAAAATGGGGTAGCTCTCTGGTTATCTCTACAATGTGGTACCAAACTATTCTAATCTAAAACCTAGATCTTGCCTCTTGATTGCTTTCTTTGGGCTTAAAAAAGACATTTGGTTTTAAAGTTGGTTCTATATTAACCACTATTCTTCTCACTTTGACTCATTCATCTCCATGGCATCTATTAGATTCTTAATGTTAGATTACTCATATTGTGATTCTGACCTCCTCTTAAAGAGAAAATGCTATAGCCCCATTCCTTCTTCATTCTAATCTCTTAGAATAATGTACATAAGAAGGAAAGTGGAAAGTAGAGAGGAAAAACAGAGATAAAACTGTTTACTGCAGTTGGCTAATGTACAGAGTATGGAGTCAGGAAGACCAAGGTTCAACTCCCCCCTTAGACACATATAAACTACAAAATCCTGGGTGAATCATTGAGTATCTCTGGACCTATTAGCTAGAGGATACAGTGACAGAATACTGGAACTAGAGTAAAGAAAAATTGATTTTAAATACTACCTCAGACACTTACTAGTTGTGTAATCCTGGAAACTCACTTATCTTAGTCTGCTTGGGTTCCCCATCTGTCAAATGGTTTTAGTTATAGTACTTATATTCCAGGGTTGTGCAGATCAAATGAGATATCTGTGAAATGCTTTGACAATCTTAAAGTTCTCTATAAAAGCTATTCATATTCATGTTAGTATTATTATTACCTCAATTTCAACATCTGTGATAATGAGTTAGTTTCAATAACCTCTATATTTCCTGTCAGTTCTAAGTATATGATTCTAAAACCCTGTGGTATGGTAAGGATTAACTTGTCAATCAAAGACTAAAAAATGATGTTAATGAAAAAGAGTAGTAGTATAGTATATTCATAAAATCTACACCAAGAACTCTATGACTCAGTGTAGAACTTTTTACTCTGATGCAGTTTCTGTCTAGAAACTGGATGTAAGTTTTATTGATGCAAGTTTTATAGATATTTGAGAGAATAAGACTTTGAAAATAATGTTTTATTCCTCCCAAGGAAAAAAGTTACATATCAATGAAGTTGTAAAGTTGAAGCTGGCAATGATTGGAATTCTAAACTCATTCTAGAGACAATACAAAAAAACTGTGTTTAAAAATATGACATTGAAGTTACTCTTCAACAAAGATATTCAAGTGGTTGAGTTATATCTCCCCGTGCACACGCCATTTAGTACTGATATTAGTGAACATACAAGTTCCTGAAATGTCTAAATTGTATTTTAGTCCACTGATGTGAAAAGCTACCCTTTCAAAATGGGTTGTGTTATAGTTTAGTACCAGGCAGTTTCTATCAGAGGAGAACATTTAGTATTGCTAGAAGCATTTTAAGTGAGTGATGAAGGAAATTTCAAGGAAATCAGCATTAACTCAGTGGACTCCTTGCTGGATGCTCAAGATCATTTCCAAAAGTTCCAGTCCCCCAATCCTCTGAAAGAAATTGCCTTAGGGTTGTGTCATATTACTAGATAATGAGGATAAGGGAGATGGTACTCCTAATAATCAAGAAAGGAAAGATTACTTATCAATGTCAGGGAATAAAGCAGAGTCAGCTCCAGATGGGATCTGAATTCTAATTTCATCAAATTTTTGAAATTCTCTAAGAATCAGCAAAAGATACTGGAAGTAAACTTAGAAAGTTGCTTTATAACTACCCTAATACTGCATTTTAGTTGAGCTGAACTATGTGTGACCACATTCTTTCTTATTTTATGTAAAACTGTAGTGTATGGAAGAATAAGAATTATAGTTTAGGAGAGGGTTCAGTTGTTAAGGGAACTATCTTCCACACAGGCAGTGGGCTGAGAGAGGAACGAGTACAATTTATTGGTCCCTGACTAATACTTTACTATCTGCAAAGACGCTTCTGTACTCAGAATTGGCTTGATGGTGAAGCCAAAAGTTGTCACATTGTATTTCTTTGATTTTAGGACTCAACATTGTTTTTCCTCTTTTCTTCTTTTCCATACTTTGTTAGATTTGTTTTTCTTTAGGAATATCAATAAATTGTGTACCTCAGTTTTACTGTCTTAGATAAAACACAGTTTTAAAAAATCTACTAGAAAGATAAGGTCAAAAAGTAGGTAAAATGGAGGAAGGGAAGGGGAGAAATGGTGTCTCATTTCCCCTTTCAATGAGAAGAGAAGATGAGGCATCCCTAATAGGCAGGACCCAAGCTTTGAAGAATTACACAATGAATTTTTCAGATACTTTAATAAAAAGCATGTTCTACATAATATATATTCACAGCCTCATGTAAAATCTTTTGAGACTATTTTATATTGTATGTGGAAATAATTGTTTTATATGGTATTAAGTTTGGAATAAGGGTGACAAAAAGGTGTCTGTGGTAGTGCTGTCCTTAATTGAACAAGGAATTACACAGCAGGCTATCCTAAACAGGCTGTTTCTGCCTGATGTGACAACATGAATTTAAGAATAAATAGATACACCAAAAATACCTTAAAGTTAATGCTTGTCCTTAAATGTTCTTAAATGGATAGCAACATATTTAAGCCATGACCAATCCCCTCTCTTTCCTCAATAGCACAATAAAGCTATTTTTTTTTGCAAAACTAAAGTGTTTGTAAACTGAAGTAGAGGATGACGCAAAAGGCAGTGAAGGGATATATAGTTGAAAAAAAGTATATTGCAACACTTTCCAAATGAAGCATCTTGCTACATGTTTAGGCTTTTTACACTTTCCTGTCTGACAAGGACTCTTCAGTCTGGCCGCTCCACAAACAAGACATACCATCGTCCACTCCAGGGATTTTCTGTTTGTCCTCCATGCCTGGAATTCTCTTCTTTCTTCCCCTTGACTACTGACCTACCTGGCTTTAGTTAATTCCCAATTAATTCACTCTCCTCCTTCTAAGGGAAGTATGCCTAGCCTCTCTTAATTCCATAGAATTGGGCAAAATAGCTCCAAATAATTGCTTTAATACTCTTTATCATTGGCATTATAGCAGCTCTTTTCCTTTTTGATACTAATAGTTTGGTTTCCTTCTTTCTTTTATCAAATTAACCAATTCATTCATATTTTATTTTATTTTTTTCCCTAACGGCAGGTCCTAGCTTAATTTAAATTGGTCTTTAATTGAGGTTTTTTATTTGTTCTTTTTATTACATGCCCAATTAATTGTTCCAGTCTTCTTCTATTTTTATTGATGCAAGTTTTAGGGATATAAAATTTTCCCCTGAGTACAGCTTTGTCTGAATCATAGGTAGTCTCCTTGCTTTCATTGTCTTTAATGAAATTATTGATTGCTTTTGTGATTTGCTGTTTGACCCACTCATTCACTAAAATTGGATTATTTAGTTACCAATTGATTTTAATCTCTTTCCATGGTGCTTTATTGAATATAGTTTAGATGCATTTATATTTCTATCATTCTATATTTGATTGTGAGGATTTTAGGCTGTAATAAAATGTAACTACCATTTTTTTGTGTGTAGGTGCAGGTACAACTGAAAAAAAAGGCAGATACACTCCTTTCTATTACAAATCAATTCTCTCCAGAAGTTTAGCATATCTAAATTTTTCTAAAATTCTATTCACCCCTTTAACGTAATTTTGTTTATTTATTGGTTAGATTTATCTAGTTCAGAGAGGGAAAGCTGAGGTTTTCTACCAGTATAGTTTTATTGTACATTTTCTCCTGTAACTTATTTCACTTCTCTAAAAATTTGGATCCAATGCCATTTGGTGCATATGGATTTAGTATTGACAGCACTTCATCACCTATGGTACCTTTTAGCAAGATGTAGTTTTCTTGCTCATCTCTTTTAATTACATCTCTTTAAGATTTTGCTTTGTCTGAGATCATGATTGCTACCGTTTTTATTTTTGTTTTGTTTTTTGTTTTACTTCATCTGAAGCTTAATAGATTCTGCTCTCACCATTTACCTTTACTTTGTGTGTTCCTTTGCTTCAGGTATGTTTCTTGTAAAGAAGATATTGTAGAATTGTGGTTTTTTATCTAGTCTGTATCTGTTACTATTTTATGGGTGAGTTTATGCCATTTACATTCACAATTTCAATTACTATGTATTTCCCTTCATCTTATTATCCTATTTTCTCTTATTTATCTCTGTCTCTTTCTTTCTCCCACCCCCGTGTTTGTGTCTGTCTGTCTCTCTCCTTTCTCCATGTATCTGCTTCTCTATGTATCAGTTTCTCTCTGTTTCTCTTTGTAACTGTCTCTCTGTGTCTCTCTGTATCTCTTTGTTTCTGTCTCTTTCTGTTTGTTTGTCTCTGTCTCTCTCTCTCTACTTCTTACAAATGTTTTGATTCTGAACACTGCCTACAACAATCTGTTCTCCCTTCTATCAATCCCATCCCACCCCTTCTCTTTTCCTATTTCCATCCTACTTCCCTATGGATAAATATATTTCTCTACTCAAATGAGTGTGTATATTATTTTCGGTTTGAAATAATTTCAATAAGAATATGATTCAAATGTTACCTGTCACCTCTCTTATTTTTCCACTACTGTAATAGGTCTCTTCATGTGAGATATCCTATCCCATTCTACCTCCCCTTTCCCTCTTTTCCTGGTGCAATTCTCTTTGTTACCCCCTGATTTAATATTATTCCATCACTTATACTCACACGCTCTGTCCAGATATGATTCTTTTAATTGCCCTAATAATGATATTGTACTTAAGACTTACAGGTATCATCTTCCTATGTAGAAATGTAAATAGTTTAATGGTATTGAATTCTTGGTTTTCTCTTTCCTTTTTATGATTGTCTTAAATATTGTATTAGAAAGCAAATATTTCTGTTCAGTTCTGCTCTTTGCATCAGGAATTCTTGAAAGTCCTCTATATCATTCAATATCCATCTTTCTCCCCGAAAGATCATACTCCATTTCTCTGGGTAAATTATCTTTGGTTGTACTCCTAGCTCCTTTGCCTTCTGGGATAACATATTTTAAACCTTCCAGGCATTTAATGTTGAAACTGCTAAATTCTGTGTAATGCTGACTGTGAATTCTTGACATGTCAAATGTTTTTTTCTTGCTGCTTGCAATATTTTGTCCTTGACTTGTGAGTTTTGGAATTTAGCTCTAATATTTCTTGGAGTTTTCATTTTATTATCTCTTTCAGAAAGTTACTGGAGATTTCTTTTAATTTCTATTTTACCCTACCATTTCTTGAAAGATGATGTCTTGGCTCTTTTTTTGATCATGGCTTTCAGGTGGTCATACAATTTTTAAATAATCCCTTCTGGATCCATTTTCTAGGTGTCTTGTTTGTCCAATGAGATATTTCATATTTTCTTCTATGTTTTCATTCTTTTGATTTTATTTTTATTGGTTCTTGATTTGTCATGGAGTCATTAGCTTCCACTTAAACTAATTTAATTTTTAACCAATCATTTTCTTCAGGCATTTCATAACTCCTTTTCCATGAGGCCAATTTTCAGTGAGTTGTTTCTTTAGCAAATTTTTATAACTACTTTTTCATTTGACCAATTTTACTTTTAAGGAATTATTTTCTCCAGTGCATATTTATACATCTTTTCCTTTTTTATTTGAATTTCTTTTATCAAGGTGGGAACTCTTTTCTCATGATTCTCTTGCATCATTTTAATTTGTTACTAATTTTTTCTATTTCTCTCATTTGATTAAAAACAAAAGAAAACAACTATTTGGGCTCTTTCAGGAGTTCTTTTTGGGCTTGATAACAATGGACATTTTTCTTTCCAGTTTCACATGTAACTGTTTTTACATTGTTGTCAACTATGTTTTGATCTTCCCTTTCACCATAGTGACTTTAGATGGTCAGAATTTTGTTTGTTTGTTTTTTTTTTTGGTTTTGTTTTTGTTCATTGTCAGCTTATGTCATGATTTTTGACTTTATGTTAATATCACACTCTTTTCCCAGGATGGAGAAGGCTCTGTCTCAAGCTTCATGAACTGGGGGTTTGGGACATGACTTCTAACTTGCTGGGACATGGATTGTTACTGGCTTGCTGGATGTAGCCTACTATTGGTAGGCCTGGCTATCATCTGTGCTGGACTATACCCTTCTTTTATCCCAGTGAGACAAACCTTTCTTGGCAACCTTCTACATTATCTCATGCTGGAGCATTTTTTCACCCTGTCCTTTTGTTGGTTCTACCACTTTTGAATTATTTTAGAGTATTATTTTATGGTTGTTTGGATGTAAATTTGGGAGAGTTTGGGCAAGTTCCTGTCTTACTGTGCCATTTTGATTCCCAGGCATAGAGATACAAGTGCTGAGGGAAAAAAAAAACATATAGGAAGGAATATTTTGAAAAACACCCATTCATAACATAGTGATAATTAATGGAGGAAAAAATATAGAAACTTGACAAAACACGTAAGTCAGAAAGACCAGTAAAGATGAAACTAGTTGTGTGATAACAAGCAGATAGCAAATGGAGAAAAAAAAATATTCTGTCAAGATGATAAACTTAGAAAAAAATAACTACTCTCTTAATGACCTTGGAACCAAAACTTTTTGATTTTACAATTTTATAGATTAGAGTTTCTCAAATGCAAAATGACCTTTCTTGAGAGGTGCTGACATCCTCATGTTGAAGGTGGATGATTACTTGAATAGGAATTAGTACAGAGAATTTTTGTTTGGAGTATTACTTAGACTAGATGGCTCCTACTCTGAAATTCTGTAAATCTGTGATTCCTTGATTAATGTATCAGTTCAATAGTTTTAAAGAACCCTTGGGGCTGATGTCCAATCAGACCAATTCCATCATCAAACACATGGCTTTTTTTTTCTTTTATAAAACAAAATTAACAGAGATCACAAGTAGGCTTCAGGTTTTAACTCATGAAATCTATTAGTAGAAACTTTGTAAGTATTCACCTGATATCTAGATTTTATGGAGCTATGATAATAGAATTAGGCTTGTACAATTCAATGATATAATATATAAGACATATACATAATTAGAGCATGAAAATGATACAAATATGAAATTAAGCCTAAAGAAGAAAAGAGCAATTTATGTTATGGATAGGATTTATTTTAATTCTGGTCTTTTTTTTTTTTTTAAAGAAGTCCTTTAATTAAAATATGCTTAACATTTTAGTGAACTCATTTATATAAAGCATATAACCATTAATTATCATAATTAAGGCACTAGAATTTCAGACTACTAGCATTCATCCTAACCTCAGTTGGATCATTGTTTTATCTATGACACTTGAGTTTCCAATCAGATGCTAACTACTTTTCCCCCTAATCATTAAGAAATGCTTTACTAATTAGCATGTGAAATTCATGCCACATCAGATTGAATTGAATCAAGGTCTATTATCTTAAACAGCAGAGAAACTTTGAAATTCTCAGTAATAGGGCTTGATTGTGTTATATGGTTCATAGACATTTCATGAACTTCCACATTACAGTGATTTTTTAAAAGACTGACATTCATTATGCCATCTTCAGGTTGCATAATTCTATCACAACTATTCAGCATTCAATTTGACTATAGTGTTATAAAATGATACATTAACTCTGATCACATTTTCAGAGATTGTGTTTAGTAAGAAATATACAGAATGGTTATGAGGTTACTCTCAAAAGCAATACAGGTGGGTTAGAAGCATACTGGGGAATATTTGTATGTGCACAGAAAGTAGATCATATACATGAAGACTACATTTAGAAAACTTGAAATCTATGACTTTAACAAATGAAGACATTGAGGCCCAGGGAAGTTCAATATCTTTCCAAGTTCAAATTAGTATTGTGTCATAAGAAATTTTGAACAGTACTCTCATCTCAGTTTAGATAAATTTTCCATTACATTGTGGAGCATAACCTTGACTTACAGAGAGTAATTTTATCTGATTATTGTCCTATTCAAGATTTAAAATTAGAAGTTCTGTGTTCAATTTTGTGTTTCTGACACTGAATATCTACGTGACCTTGCTCAAATCACTTACTCCTTCTGGATCCCAGTTTGATAATCTATAAAATAAATTAGTTGGGCTAGATAATCTCTAAAATTCTTTCCTATTCACAACCCTTCTTTCTAAAATCTAATAAAACCCTCTCATTCTGTCAGTCACAGAAAGGAACTTGGATTATTTAGTTAAAACTATAATTGAAATATGAATTTTTTTTAATAATATCCACCATTGACTTGAAGAATTCTCAAATAGTGAGGAACTCAGGACCTCCTATAACAACCCATTTTATGCTTGGGTATCAGATCTTTTCTTTGCTTTTTGATTTATCCTTCATGCCCAAGCAATTAATTCTATTCTCCTTCTAAATGAAATAAATTGTCCCCCAAGGGAGAAAAAATGGTATATCAATTTGCACATTCTCCAAATACTTCAACATTCCTGTAAGTTGCATTTAAATATATAAGTACATTATATATAAATAGCATAGAAACACATACATATATGTTATATGCACAGTTTCTTATATACATAATGTACATATTCTTATCATCTATATCAATTATATCTATATGTCCATAGATATAGCATCTAGCATAAATACCAATTTATATTGATATATGTGTGTTTAGATTCAACTGGGAGAATGTTTGAAATATTTTTGTAGTACAAGCTTGACAGTCTAAAAATGCTTTTGTGAAAATCTCACAGGTGCATTATTACTATTGACCCTACCCCACCTTTAATTTTTGAGTCACTATACATGTCATAGCATCAGCTCTGGACTTTATTTTAAGGAAGACCCGGTTCTAACAATAAATGAATTAGAATACTAGGAATAGAAAAAGAGATGGTGTAGCACTCTTTGCAAAATTATTTTTAATATACATATATTTTAGTTGACTAATTTTGTTCTCAATGTTTTACTAAATTATGACAAGTCAAAGTTTAGGTATTAGTGAAGACTCCCAGTTGTGTCATATATTTATGATGCTAAAATGTGTTCATTTTAATAATATAAGGAAAATTTTTATTGCTTTTAAACTAGAAAAATCTGTGATGTAATTACTGTTAAATTTTCAAACATATTTGTACATAATCAACTATGGTAATGAATATTTATTGAAGAGATGTGAATGGTGAGCTCCTGAAGCTACAATTCTTTTAAATTTATTTTTAATTCATGGAAGAAAAGATACATTTCAGTAATATAATACAATAAAAAGGATGATTGCACATGGAAATGTAAAACTAATATGCGCAACTTGCTATTTCCTTCAAACATAAAATAAAATCATCCTGTAAATTTCTTTTTTTAAACTTTTTTCTTTCCTGTTCTTCAAACAAAGCTACCATTAGACATAAATAGGCATACACACACACACACACACACACACACACACATATATATATACACACACATAAATACATGCATTCACATATATATTTATACACACACATGCATATATATGTATATGCATATATAGTAGGTGGGTGCAAAATTTTTCTGTGTGTATTTCTGTCAGTTGACAAATAGATGTAGATAGCACCTTTCTTCACATCTCCTTTATAGTTAATTTGGGTATCTATGTTAGTCAGAATAACTTATTCACTCAGTCATTCTTAAAACAATATTGCTATCACCACATATAATGATATCTTGATTTCTGCTCATTTCGTTCTTCATTATTTCATGCAAGTCTCTCCATGTTTTTCCTAAGACTACTGAGCTCATCATTTCTTATAGCACAGTAGTATTCCATCACAATCATGTACCACAACTTGTTCAGCCGTTCCCCAATTGATGCACATTCCTACTGTTTCCAGTTCTTTGCCACCACAAAGAGAGATTCTATAAACACTTTAGTATATATAGACTCTTTTCCTTTCCCCCTAGTCATCTTTGGAAATAAATTTAGTAGTGTTATTGCTGGTTAAAAGTGTATAAGTAGGAAAATAACTCTTTGGGTATCGAGATTGTTCTCCAAAATGGTTGAACCAGTTCACAATTTCACAACAATGCGTTATTGTCCCAATTTTTTCCATTTTGCCTCTAAAATTTGTTTCTTTTCTGTTCAATAATTTTTAGTCAGTCTTATAGATGTAGCATGATATCTCAGGGCTCTGTTAATTTGTATTCTCCTAATGAATAGTGATTTAGAGAATTTTTCCTTATTACTATAATTCATTTTATTCTTTTTAAAATTAATTTTATTATTATTTTTAATGTTCTATAATCACTACCATAAAATTAAGATTTTAACCCCCCACATCTACTCCCCACTACCCCCCTCCCTCCCAAAGACAGCATACCATTCTGTATAGGTTGTACATATACTTTCCTATTGAGTATGTTTTCACTATAGTCATGCTATATAGTCGAACTAAAATAAATGGAAGAAATCATATAGCAAATCATAATATAATATACAAAAACACACACAAACATTATCTGCTACATTCTCTGAATGACATCCATATTTCTCTGAATGTGGAAGGCATTTTGCCTTAGAAAACCCCCATTGGGATTTATTTTTTTAATAAGTTCTTGTGTTATTACGAAGTTCCAGGTCTACCAGAAAAAACTCTCGCACTCTGTGGTCATTGCTGTGCACAAAGTTCTCCTGGTTCTGCTCGTTTCACTCAGCATCAGATCATATAAGTCCATCCAGGCTTCCCTGAAGTCTTCTTGTTCATCATTTCTTATGGTGCAAAAGTATTCCATTACATTCACATACCATAATTTATTCAGCCATTCCCCAATTGATGGGCATCCCCTTCACTTCCAGTTTTTGGCAACTGCAAAGAGTGCTGCTAAAAATATTTTTTTTACATGTGGGGCCCTTTCACATTTTTAAGATATCTAGGGGATACAATGCTAGTAGTGATATTGCTGGGTCAAAGGGTATGCACAATTCTGTAGTCCTTTGGGCATAGTTCCAAACCGCTCTCCAGAATGGTTGGATGAGCTCACAGCTCCACCAACAATGAATTAGTATTCTAACTCTCCCACATACTCTCCAGCATTTATCATTTTCTTGTTCTGTCATGTTTGCCAATCTCACAGGTGTGATGTGGTAACTCAGAGTTGTTTTGATTTGCATCTCTATAATCAATAGAGATTTAGAGCATTTTTTCATGTGATTATAGATTGCTTTAATTTCTTCTTCTGAAAATTGCCTGTTCATATCCTTTGACCATTTATCAATTGGGGAATGACTTCTAGAGTTATACATTTGAGTCAGTTCTCTATATATTGTAGAAATGAAGCCTTTATCCCCAACCTTAACCATAAAAATTCTTTCCCAATTTACTATATCCCTCCAAATTTTGGTTGCATTGGGTTTGGCTGTGCAAAAACTTTTCAGGTTAATGTAATCAAAATTATTGGGGGGAGGAGTCAAGATGGCAAAGTAGAAAGATTCACATATGCTAGCTCTGAACCCACAGCCCAAAAATTACCTATAAAGAGGAGCTCCTGACAAATTCTGGAGCAGTGGAGGCCATGCAGCAATGGAGCAGAGGAGATTTCTGTTCCAGAGAGCCCTGAAAAACTGACACCAAAGGTCCGTCGCACACCAGGCCCGGAGCAGAGCCCAGCCCTGCCCTGGCTGCAGCACCGAGAGGACCAGATCTGAGCAGGCTTCAGGGATAGAATCTCTGGCGGCCAGGAAGGTCCCTCCACCCACAGGCGCTGCAGGTCAGTGAGAGAGACTTCTGGGCTGGCCGAGAGGAGAGGTGGTGTCCCCATAACTTGGGCCCCCTTGGGAGGCAGCAGCAGAGGCAGCAGTAGACAGGGGCTCCTGGAGCAAACACAAGCTCAGGTCCATTGTGGAAGGTCTCTGCACAAACCCCCTGAGGGAACTGAGCTTGGGAGGTGGCCCTGCCCCCACCTGAGAACCTGAACTTAATCTCTCAAACTGAATAGCAGCCCTGCCCCCAATGAAAACCCTGAGCCTGGGAAGCAGCATTTGAAACTCAGACCCCAAGCACTAGCTGAGTGGATCTGGTGTTAAGGTGAGCAGAGAAAGGAATCTGAGAAGTGAAATAACTGGCTGGGAAAATGCCTAAAAAAGAGAAAACAAATAAGACCATAGAGGGTTACATTCTTGGTGAGCAGATGTTTCCTCCTGTCCTTTCAGGTGAGGAAGAGCAATGCCTACCATCAGGGAAAGACATAGAAGCCAAGGCTTCTGTATCCCAAACATCCAAAATAGATATTCAATGGGTTCAGTCCATGGAAGAGCTCAGAAGGGATTTTGAAAATCAAGTTAGAGAGGTGGAGGAAAAACTTGGAAGAGAAATGAGAGAGATGCAAGAAAAGCATGAAAAACAGGTCAATACCTTGCTAAAGGAGACCCAAAAAAGTGCTGAAGAAAATAACACCTTGAAAAATAGGCTAATTCAATTGGCAAAAGAGGTTCAAAAAGCCAATGAGGAGAAGAATGATTTCAAAAGCAGAATTAGCCAAGTGGAAAAGGAGCTTCAAAAGCTCCATGAAGAAAATAGTTCTCTCAAAATTAGAATGGAACAGATGGAAGCTAATGACTTTCTGAGAAACCAAGAAATCACCAAATAAAACCAAAAGAATGAAAAAATGGAAGAGAATGTGAAATATCTCATGGGAAAAACAACTGACCTGGAAAATAGATTCAGGAGAGACAATTTAAAAATTATGGGATTACCTGAAATCCATGATCAAAAAAAGAGCCTAGACATCATCTTTCATGAAATTATCAAGGAAAACTGCCCTGAGATTCTAGAACCAGGGAGCAAAATGAGAATTCAAGGAATACACTGATCACAACCTGAAAGAGATCCAAGAAGAGAAACTCCTAGGAACATTGTGGCCAAATTCCAGAATTCCCAGGTCAAGGAGAAAATATTGCAAGCAGCTAGAAAGAAACAGTTCCAGTATTGTGGAAATACAATCAGGATAACACAAGACCTAGCAACTTTTAGGTTAAGGGATCGAAGGACATGGAAGAGGATATTCCAGAAGTCAAAGGAACTAGGACTCAAACCAAGAATCACCTACCCAGCAAAACTGAGTATAATACTTCAGGGGAAAAATGGTCTTTCAAAGAAATAGAGGACTTTCAAGCATTCTTGATGAAAAGACCAGAGCTGAAAAAAATTTGACTTTCAAACACAAGAATGAGAAGAAGCATGAAAAAGCAGACAGCAAAGAGAAGTCATAAGGAACTTACCAAAGTTGAACTGTTTACATTCCTACATGGATAGACAATATTTGGAACTCTTGAACCTTTTCAGTATCTGGGTAGTTGGTGGGATTACACACACAGAGACACACATGCATGCACACACACATGCATGCACACACAGAGACAGAGAGCACAGAGTGAATTGAATAGGATGGGATCATATCATTAAATAATGAAGGTAAATGGTAAGAGAGAAAAATACTGGGAGGAGAGAGGATGAAATGGAATGGGGCAAATTATCTCTCATAGAAGAGGCTAGCAGTAGACTTTTTAGTGGAGGGAAAAAAGAGGAGAGCTGAGAGAAAAACATGAAATTTACTCTCATCACATTTGACTAAGGGAAGGAATAAAATGCACACTCATTTTGGTATGAAAACCTGTCTTACAGCACAGGAAAGTGGGGGAGAAGGGGATAAGCAGGGTTGGGGGGATGATGGAAGGCAGGGCAATGGGAGGAGGGAGCTATTTGAAGTCAACACTCTTGGGGAGGGACAGGATCAAAAGAGAGAATAGAAGCAATGGGGGCAGGATAGGATGGAGGGAAATATAGTTAGTCTTACACAGCACAACTGTTATCGAAGTCATTTCCAAAACTACACAGATATGGCCTATATTGAATTACCTGCCTTCCCAAAGGGAATGGGTGGGGATGAAGGGATGGGGAGAAGTTGGAACTCAAAGTTTTAGGAACAACTGTTGAATATTGTTCTTGATACTAGGAAATAAGTAATACAGGTAATGGGGAATAGAAGGTTATCTGGCCCTAAAGGACAAAAGAGAAGATGGGGACAAGGGAAAGGAGGGATGATAGAAGAGAGGGCAGATTGGTGATAGGGGAAATTAGAATGTTTGTTTTATTAGGTGGGGGGAGGGGACAAATAGGGAGAAAATTTGGAACCCAAAATTTTGTGAAAATGAATATAAATAGTTAAATAAATTTATTTGTTTATTTAAAAAAAAAGACTTTGCCTAAAGGCATTTTTTTTGTTTTGTTTTCTATTAAAAGTTAGAGGGCAAAAATAGAGAAAACTATTTTAAAAAAAATTATCCATCTTGCATTACATAATGCTTTCTATCACTTCTTTAGAAAATTCTTCTTCCTTTCTTCATAAATCTGATAAATACACTATTCCTTGCTCCTCCAGTTTATTCATGGTATCAATCTTTATAACTAAATCATGTACCCATTTGGACTTTATTCTTGGGTACAGTGCCAGGCATGGGTCTATGCCTAGTTTCTGCCACACTGTTATCCAGGTTTCCCAACAATGTTTGTCAAACAATGAGTTCTTATCCCAGACACTGGGATCCTTGGGTTTATGAAACAGGAAGTTGCTATATTATATTCCTTGCCTACTGTGTCTTGAGTGCCAAGTATATTCCATTTGTCTACCCTTCTGTTTCTTAGCCAATACCAAATGGTTTTGATAATTGCTGCTTTATAGTACAATTTGAGGTCTGGTAGCCCTAGGCCACCTTCCCAAGCATTTATTTTCATTAGTCTCTTTGATATTCTGTACCTTTTGTTCTTCCAAATGAATTTTGATATTATTTTATCCAGCTCTAGAAAATATTTATTTGACAGTTTAATTGGTATGGCACTAAATAAGTAAATTAATTTAGGTAGAATTGTCATTTTTATTATATTAGCTCTGCCTACCCATGAACAACTGATGCTTTTCCACTTACTTAAATCTGACTCTATTTGTGCAAAAAGTGTCTTGCAATTGTGTTCATATAATCCCTGGGTTTGTTTTGGCAGGTAAACTCTTAAGTATTTTGTAGTGTCTACCCTAGCTTTAAATGGGATTTTTCTTTCTATCTGTTGCTGTTGGACTTTGTTGCTAATATATAGGAATGCAGAAGACTTGTGCGGGTTTATTTTGGAACCTGCAACTTTGCCAAAGTTGTTCATTGTTTTAAGTAGTTTTTTACTTGAATCTCTGGGATTCTCTAAGTATACCATCATATCATCTGCAAAGAGTGATAACTTTCTTTATCTTGTCTAATTGCTACAGCTAACATTTCTAGGACCATATTTTTTGAGGGCCATGGTGGAGTGCAGTTGACGAGATCAGAATAGATCTTAGGGGAAACTGATCTTTGAGACTGTGCTCATTATCATTCGGAATGTCTCTCCATGCCCCCCAGATGTTGTTGTCTCTGTGAGACAAACAGAATTACAGAAAACAAGGGATATGTATAATAGATGCTCCTAGGCTCCTGATCTGATTTAATCAGAAGACTGATTTAATCATCCTGATTGATTTAGTCACTGGGACAGGAGATGAGCAGAATGTCTTGTAGACTTGCAGTACTTTGTCTATATAAACCCAAACCCTCAGATCAATAAACGGAACTGGAGCTTGTCTATCTTTTTCTGCTTCCCATGAATCTTTTCTTTCAATCACATCACCGAGTTATGTAGGGATGCAGGGTCGTCCGCTACATCTGGCACCCGAACAGGGACCAGGGACCTGATCCAGGAAAAGGACTCATCTTTTGGTGAGTGGCCCCCTTGGAAAGGAATTCAGAAATTCCACGTTGTGAGAAGACGACAAAGGTAAGGGGAGGCCTCAAAGAAGCCCGGCAGGGCATTTCAGTTTGTGTTCAAGGTTCATGCAGGCACAGTAAAATCTCAGCACCTACAGGCTTATAGGGAGAGTTTACTGTGTCAAGAGAATCAAAAGGCAGATTCTGTGTATAAGAAATCAGTACTGATAGGTAAATAGCAAAAGTAAAGTTAGCTATGAGTCAGATACTTTTTAAGGGCAGAAACACTGAGGTAGAGGCGGTTGCAGAGGAAGGGGAAGAAGAGGTGGTTTCCTGGTCAGAGGAAGCCTCAGCACTTCTAGAACCCCCAGCTCCCACAGAACTGCTGCCATTCTATACTCCTCCAGAAACCCTAGATCCCAGTAACACAGGAGGAGTTGCAAGAGAATTCACCTGTCTGGATTTTAAATTTTTACAGGAATTAAAGCAAGGGGCAATCAATTATGGACCAAGTAATCCTTACATTCAGTCTCTTCTAGACAGCATTTCTCAGACAGCCCTATGCCCCACGGACTGGTGTAATTTAGATAAAGTCATTCTTGAAGGAGATTACTTAATGTGGAAATTTGAATTTCACAAAGCATGTTTGGAACAAAGTAAAAGAAATCAAGCCATAGGTCTAATTTTTGACAAACTTTTCTTGGTTTTTTGAATTCTTTCTTATTGTCTGAATATGTATTCTGTATCCATGTTCTGTGTGAGTGTGTTTGTGTGTTAATCTCTATCCCATGTTTTCTCTTTCCCTTGTCCCCTTCTCTCTGATGACTGCAGCATCAGGGAGGGAGTATGGGAGAAAGAAAGAGAAACTAACCTTATTGCTAAAGGCAGTTTCAGGAAAGCATAAAAGTTTTGGAAAGTTGTAAAACTCTCTCTCTCTCTCTCTCTCTCTCTCTCTCTCTCTCTCTCTCTCTCTCTCTCTCTCTCTCTCTCTCTCTCTCTCTCTCTCTCTCCACCTTCTAACCCTGGCCAGGTTGGGAAGGTGGAGAGAAAGACAAGAAGAAATCAGGGAAGTTTTTTTCCTCTTATCAGAGGCAGGTTGACTAGCATTTTAATTTTCTCATGCCTCTCCTGAAAGATAAGCTTTTGTATAATGGGAAATAACCAGAAAGTAGTGATCTGCTCATATTTTAGGTGAAACATGTCACTCCTAATTGGATGTTTAAAACAGGTCAGAATTTGTTATATTATTTGGCACTAAGGCAAATTGGAAAAATGCATAGATCTGAAAAAGATACCTCAGAGATAAAGCTTTTGAACTCTCCAGCAGAACGGAGGGGACTTGGTGCCACTGGATAGTTGTCCAGAAGTCTCCCTCACTTCAGCTGATAGATTCAAAAGCCCTCTCTTTCAAAGAAGTTCTTAAGGAGTGGATATGGAAGTAAAATTTACTTGATTAAATGTTAGAATCATTAAGATTTTTTGCCCTGCAGTCCCAACTCATCAACCAGCTAAGACTACAGTCAATTGTAACTCTTATCCCAAATTAGATCAAGGGAAGAGAATGCTAAAGAATAGTAGGGAATTTAATTTGCCCTTCTCGAGGGTAGGGGTTGGGTCATAGCAATGAGATCACAAGCCAGCCAGCCCCTACATTTAGTAAGCCCAGTCATTAATAATATTTATATGTGATAGTTTGGAAATGTGATTAATGACACCTAAGCTTCACTATTTGTGTTACTGTTGTGCTTCTAAAGTGTTTCAGTCTTGTAAAAATTGAGCAACCCCTGCAATCCAGAAACAGTGTTAGAGAAACCAATTTCTAATTTGAATTGTTGAAACTAAAAGATGGTGAACTATGCCTGGGCAGGGCGAAGCCAGAGGAAACTCTGGTGGAGGTCCGTAGCGGTCCTGACGTGCAAATCGGTCGTCCGACCTGGGTATAGGGGCGAAAGACTAATCGAACCATCTAGTAGCTGGTTCCCTCCGAAGTTTCCCTCAGGATAGCTGGAGCTCTCGCAGCTGGCACCCAACATGGGGTTGACACTAGGAAATCCGCTTGGCCTCCTCTTTTGAGGAGAGGAACTAGACAGCCTCAGGACTAGCCTGAGAGGAGGAAGACATGGGTCAGGGATACAGTGTTCCCTTGATCAAACCCGAGGAGAAGACAGTGCTCGCTTGCCAACTTTATAAGTTGTGCAAGCGGCAGCATATTAAAGCCTGTCCAGCTGCCAGCTTGGGCGCTCTGTATAGTTATTCCCCTCCCCCACTGGAGAGGCCGGAGACGTCTGAAGACCCAGGAAAGAGTTAGAATAACCAAGCGAAGTCTAGGGGTAAGGGATACCGCCTTATCCAGGTGACGGGTGGGGAGGAGCCCCATGCGAGAATACCGCCTGGCCTAGTGTGCAGGCGAAGGCCTCCAGAGAGATTAGCGTCTGGCCTAGTATCCAGACGAAGGCCGAGGAATAGCCCCGTGCAGACAGCTTGCATACAGCTTGCTCACATTGACAATTTTAGAAGCATAGCATTCTCGCAACCAATTTCATCAGTTAGCTTCCATGCTTCGAAGTGAATTTCATATTACTAGAGAGCAAGCAAGAAGCATTGTAGTAAAATCTTGTCCACATTGTATTCCATTTTTGGCAGCTCCATCCAACACATCCATCAATCCTTGAGGATGCAATCCTCTTGAAATATGGCAAATAGATGTCACATATGTCCCAGAATTTGGAAGGAATAAATACCTTCATGTGACTATAGACACATTCAGGTTATACTATTGCCACCCCACTGACTGGGGAATCAACAAATTTGTTATTGATCATCTGTTCAGGTGTTTTGCAGTTCTAGGTATTCCACAAATTCTAAAAACAGGCAATGGTCGAGCTTATATTAGTCAAGCCTTTATTAAGTTCTGTCTGTCATACAGAATACAGCATAGAACTGGCATCCCATATAATCCTACTGGTCAAGCCATTGTAGAACGTCACAATCATGACATAAAAACTCTCCTCCAAAAACAAAAAAAAGGGGGAGAAGAAGGCAAAAAGATAAGGAGAAGAGTTGACATGGTATTATTGGCACCAGATAGAGAGGGGCTTACACCCGCTCAAAAACAGTTTCAAAAAGGCAAAACACACCTCACTGATTGTCCAAAGACAGGCCCTGTGTTAACCTGAGGGTGAGGTTATGTTTTTATCCCCACAGGAAATAGTGAAGAAAATGATCTGGATACCAACCTCTGCCAAACCTTGGAGAAGATAAGGATCGAGGAAAAGATGAAAGAAAGCCAAGACCACAACGAACCCATCAATATTGAATAATAGTGGTGATAATGGACATCCTTGTTTTAGCCCTGATGGTATTGGAAATGCATCTAGCTTATCCCCATTGCATATGATGCTTGCTGAAGATTTTAGATAGATACTGCTTATTATTTTATGGAAAGTTCCCTTTATTCCTATATTCTCCAGTGTTTTTAATAGGAATGAGTGTTGTATTTTGTCGAAAGCTTTTTCTGCATCTATTGAGATAATCATGTGGTTTTTGTTATTTTTATTGTTGATATGATCAATATGCTAATAGTTTTCCTAATATTGAACTAGCCCTGCATTCTTGGCATGAGCCATACCTGATCATAATGTATTATTCTCTTGATAAGATGCTGTATTCGTTTTGCTAAAATCTTATTTAAAATTTTTGTATCTGTATTCATTAGAGAAATTGGTCTTTAATTTTCTTTCTCTGTTTTGTCTCTTCCTGGTGGAATCAAAACCATATTTGTGTCATAGAAAGAATTTGGGAGGACTCCTTCTTCCCCAATTTCCAAAAATAATCTATATAGTATTGGAATTAACTGTTCTTCAAATGTTTGATAGAATTCATTTGTGAATCCATATGGCTCTGGAGATTTTTTCCTAGGGAGTTCATTGATGGCTTGTTCAATTTCTTTTTCTGATATGGGGTTGTTTAAGTATTCAACTTCCTCTTCTGTTGATCTAGGCAATTTGTATTTTCTAAAATACTCATCCATCTCATTTAGATTATCGAATTTGTGGGCATAAAGTTGGGCAAAGTAATTTTTAATTATTGTTTTAATTTCCTCCTCATTGGAGGTGAGTTCACCCCTTTCATTTCTAATATTAGTAATTTGATTTTATTCTTAAATCAAATTGACCAAAGGTTTATCAATTTTATTAGTTTTTTCATAAAACCCACTATTGGTTCTATTTATTAATTCAATAGTTTTCTTAATTTCAATTTTATTAATCTCTCCTTTGGTTTTCAGTATTTCTAATTTGGTATTTTCTTGGGGATTTTCAATTTGTTCTTTTTCTAGCTTTTTCAGCTGCATGCCCAAGTCATTGATCTCCTCTTTCTCTATTTTATTTATGTAGGCATTCAAAGATATAAAACTTCCCCTAAGAACTGTTTTTGCAGTATCCCATAAGATTTGGTAGCTTGTCTCATTATTGTCATTCTCTTGAATGAAGTTGTTGATTGTTTCTATGATTTCTTCTTTAACCCACTCCTTTTTTAGGATTAGATTATTTAGCTTCCAATTGATTTTTGGTTTATCTTTCCATGGCCTTTTATTACATATAATTTTTATTGCATTGTGATCTGAGAAGGATGCATTGATTATCTCTGCCTTTCTGCACTGGATTGTAAGGTTTTTATGTCCTAGTACATGGTCAATTTTTGTAAATATTCCATGTACCTCTGAGAAAAAGGTATATTTCTATTCCCATTCAGTTTTCTCCAAAGATCTATCACATCTACCTTATGTAGAGTTTTATTTACCTCCTTAACCTCTTTCTTGTTTATTAGATTAGGTTTATCAAGTTCAGAAAGAGGGAGGTTGAGGTCCCCCACTAGTATAGTTTTGCTGTCAATTTCTTCCTTCAACTCCCCCAACCTCTCCTCTAAGACTGGCTGCTATACCATTTGGAGCATACATGTTTAGTAATGATATTGCTTCATTGTCTAAGGTGACTTTTAGCAGGATATAGTTTCCATCCTTATCCCTTTTGATTAGATCTATTTCTGCTTTGCTTTGTCTGAGGTTAGGATTGCTACTCCTGCCTTTCTTACATCAGCTGAAGCACAATATATTCTGCTCCACCCTTTGACCTTTATCCTATGTGTATCCCGCATTTCAAATGTGTTTCTTGTAAGCAGCATATTGTTGGATTATGGCTTTTAATCCATTCTGCTCTCCATCTCTGTTTTATGGTAGAATTCATTCCATTCACATTCACAGTTATGATTACAATCTGTGTATTTTCGTCCATCTTCTTTCCCACCATTTGTGCTTTTAGCTCTCCCATCTCCCTTCCCCTCCCCAATAGTATTCACTTTTCACCACCTCCTCCTGTAGCCTTCCTCTCCTTCTTTTAACCCTCCTCCCTTTTACTGCCCTTTACTCTTATTACTTCTTCCCTCCCTTTTAGTCTCCCTCCCCTTTTTTCCCCCTTCCCCTCCTACTGCCTATAGAGCTAGTTAGGATTATCTACTTGAGTTAATTGTTCCCTCCTTTAAACAAATCAGGTGAGAGTATCTCTCAGACAATGCTAATCTCCCTCCCCTTTTGCCCTCTACTATCATTTTGTACTTCTTCTTGTGATGTAATTTGCCATTTTTTGCTTCCTCCTTTTCACACCTCCTATTACAATCCCTTGTCGTACTTAAATCATATTTTTAACATGACATCATATACTTTATAACCATTCCCTCTATGTATATCCCTTTTATATTTCATAATAGCTGCACAATTCTCAAGATTAACAGGTATCATCTTCTCTTATAGGGAGGTAAACAGTTTGCCCTAATTGAATAACAAGTTTTTGCTTTTTTTTTCCCACCTGTTTACCTTTTTATGATTCTCTTGAGACCTGCATTTGAAGATCCAATTGTCTGTTGAGTTCTGGCATTTTGGTCAGGAAGCTCTGGAAATCCCTTACTTCGTTGAATGACTTTCTCCTTGCCTGAAATGTTATGCTGAACTTTCCTGGGTAGTTGATCCTTGATTGTAGTCCCAATGCCTTTGCCTTATGAAATATTGGGTTCTAGTTCCTTTGATCTTTTAATGTAGAAGCTGAAAGGTGCTGTGTAATCCTAACTGTATCTCCTTGATATTTAGATTGTTTCTTTCTGGCTGCTTGTAATATTTTCTCCTTCACTTGATAGCTCTGGAATTTGGCAACGATATTTCTTGGGGTTTTGAGTTTGGGATTCCTTTTGGGAGGGAAATGGTGGATTCTTTCGATGACTATTTGCTCTCTGAATCTAGCACTTCCGGGCAGTTTTCCTTGATGATTCCCTGGAGGATATTGTCCAGACTCTTCTTCATCATGCGTTTCTGGCAGGCCAATAATTCTTAAATTTTCTCTCCTGGATCTATTTTCCAGGTAAGCTGTTTTTCCAATTAGGTATTTTATATTTTCTTCTATCTTTTCATTCTTTAGATTTTGTTTGACTGATTCTTGCTGTCTCATTGAGTCATTAGTTTTTACTTGCCCAATTCTAATCTTTATCAAATTGTTTTCTTCAGTTAACTTTTGCATCTCTTTTTCTATCTGTCCAATTTTTCGTTTTAAGGAGCTATTTTCTCCAGTTAATTTTTGTACTTCCTTTTCCATTTGACCAATTTTCCCAATTAGGTTTTGGGTTTCTTTTTCCATTTGATCAACTCTTCCTTTTAGGGAGATATTTTCTCCAGTGAATTTTGAACTTCCTTTTCCATTTGTTCAATTTTCCTTTTCAAAGAGATGTTCTCATCAGTGAATTCTTTTTTTGTAATTTTAAAATCATTGGCCAGTTTTTCTTGTATTTCCTTCTTCAGCTATTCCAGGAGAGCTGCTTGTGCTTGTGAGCAGTTCATTGTCCCTTCTGAAGTTTCAGATGGAAGTACAGTCTCACCACTGACCTCTTTGGAATTTGTGTTTTAGTCCTTATCCCCATAGAAAGATTCTGTGGTTTTCTCACCCTCCATCTGCTTTTTCTTGTTCATGATGTTGATTGAGTGTTGTGGCTTCTGGTTCTTTCCGTCCGAAGCTGCAGAAATTGGTGTTGAGCTGATGTGTGAAAAAGTTAAAAGCAGGTTTTTGTTTTTTATTTCCTAGATCAACCCTGGGGTTAGCTTGTTAAGTGTGGGGGAGGGGTGGTCTGGTCACAGGAGATCTCCTTAGCTAAATGGAGGCAAAGGCAAGCTCAGTGGATGGTGATCCCAGCTGCCCTATTGTCTTTCTGATTCCCCTGGAGTGCTGAGGCATGCCTAGATGTTAATGTATTTTCCCACCCCTCTTGGAGATCCTCTCCTGGTGCTGAGGCTTTTCTGGGTCCTAGTGTGAGTTTTCTCTGCCATGGGTCCTCTGTCCTTCCGATTTGCCTCTGCCACCATAGAAGGGATCCCCCTTAGCAATTTTCCTAAACTCAGGTGTTATGAGTCTATTGGCCCCTTCTCCTGTTTCTGCTGATCCAGGATTTTTCTGGGGAAATATTTTATGGTTCTTTCATGGTCATCAAGGAGGGAGGAGAGAGCATTTACTGATCACTCCACCATCCTGGCTCCCAGAAGTTCAAGTAGGTGACTTACTGATGTTTAATCTTCAGACTGAACATCTCAGGAACTGCTGCACTGATATCTGGCGCTCAGCAGCTCTCACTGGCTGGGTTTGGCTTGTCTCTCGCCCTTGATGCTGCTCTGCTGGTTGTTCCCACCACTCTCAGGTTTCTCAGGTCCCTTCTGCTCCACTGTGCTGGACATGCTGCGCTGTGTGCTGGAGGCTCACCCCTGCGGAACAGATCTTTCCTGTGGACCTTCCAGTCTAAACTGGGCGTCGAATCTGTCACAGTTTGTCTCCCACTGGATTCCACACATTCAAAATTTGGTCAGATTCTCCTTTCAGAGGTATCCAAAGGAGTTTGTCCAAAAACTTAGGTGAGTCATTGCTCTCACTCTGCCATCTTGGCTCCTCCCCCGTCTACTATAATTCATTTTGATTTCTTCATTGGAAAACTGCCTATTTGTATCCTTTGACTATTTATCAATTGGGAAATGACTCTTATTCTTATAGACTTCCAAAGTTCTTAACATATTTTTGATACAAATCCTTTATCTGATAAATTGTCTATGAAGCCCCCCCATTTTCTCCTTTCCTTCTTGTCTTGATTACCTTTGATTTATTTCTACAAAAAATGTTTTAAATTAATGTACCTGAAATCATCCATTTTCACTTAACATTGTTTTTTATCTCTTGTTTATTTATAAATTGCTTACCTATTCAAAACTCTAATAAGTAATATGCTTTGTGTTCTTCAAATTTTCTTGTAGTGTCTCTATATATAGGTTATGTATCTATTTTGATCTTATTTTGGTAGATGTTATAAGATTTTGGGCTATACTCAGTTTTTGCCATGCTGTTTTCCAATTTCCCCACAAATTTTAACAAAATAATGAATTGTTATCATCAAATCTTAAGTCTTTACACTTATCAAATAAACGGATATCATCATTATTTGGTGCTGTAAATTGTATGTCTAATATATTACAGTGAGTTAACTTTCTTAGCTATAATTCTAAAATAAAAATTAGCATATAAAGTGTTCTAAATTGTGGTCATACTTTTTGCTAAATGAGGCTTATGATTTTTAAGCATTTCTTAGCATAATTTCATTCACAAACCATATCAATGGGGTAGAAAACAAAAAAACAAAAACAAAAACCAAGCAGAATCACTTTGTCAAACAGAAGAAAGCAAGAAAACAGAAACATTGTGAGATATAGTTAAGATAATTCATTTTTAGAGATCCTATCTGGGAAAGATTGGTGTTGAATTGGGTAGAGCACTGGACAGAGAACAAGTCAGACAGAAATTGATGCATATCTGATGTTAGATACTTACTAGTTTCATGAGCCTGGTCAAGTTATTTAACTTTCATCTGCTTCAGGTTGCTCTTCTGCTAAATTAGGTTATTATGAGTATCAAATAGAAATTATATTTTCAAAGTGTTTTATAAACCTTAAAATGATATTTATATTACAGATCTTTATTATTGTTTATATATTTCTTTTTGGAAGGACTAATTAAACAAATATGAAATTAAGTAAAGCTTTCAAACTTATGTATAGCAATCTATTCTCACTGGCACTGTCAATGAATCATAACATTTAAACTTCATCATTTTTAAAGAAAATATGCTATATGAAGTATAAAGTTAAATAAAAGTTACAATTGAGAATATTAGTTGAATCTTGCTAAATATAAACAGAAAGAATACACTGGAGGGCAAACATTTTTGTAGGCACTTCATGATTTGTTCCCAAGATCTCTCAGAGAGACACAAAATGGAATGAGAATGTGGTGGTTTATTTTTTAAATGAAAAATGGCTGTGGAAAATATATTAGCTATCTGACTTTAACACATTCATTATGACTGTCAGCTAAGGATATGATAAGTATATGCTCATTGCAAATATGATAAAGAAATAGGAATATTTTCACAGGAGGCTATCATGAAATAATGTGGTTTAATACAAAACGCATGAGGTCTTGGGGATAGATGAGTCATGTCCATCAGTTAACAAGCATTAGTTATGTGTTACTTTGTTCAAAGTACTGTACTAAGTCTTTGGGATACAAAAAAGAAAAAAAGCAAAAACATGGTCCCCACTAGTTCATTCTAATGGAAGAGAAAACATTCAAATATATCACTTACAGATTATTTAAAGTTTAAATTGAAGATTATTCAGAGAAAAGACATTAGGCTAGAAATCAGAGCAGGAAAATGACTTGTTGAAAATTGATTTGATCTGAGTTTTGCAGGAAGTCAGGGAAGCCAAGAGACATAGTTAAAAGAGGAAAAACATTTCAGACATAAGGGCATAGCAGCTGAAAAACCACAATGTTAAGAAATGAAGTGTCACATGACACTTCATAGGGTACTACTACATACATATTGCACAGAGTGGCAATGAGACAGAGCACCAAGAAATTCAGAATGGTGAAGAGATTTAAAAAGTTGAACAGTAGATTTTCTGTTAGTTCAGAGGTAATTGGGCAGGACCTGCAGTTTATTGAGTAGAAGGCTGTCATGGTGAGTCAGATCTTAACTTTAGGAAAATCACTTTAACAACTGAGAGGAGGGTGGATTGGAATGGCAAGACAATTGAGGCAAGGAGAGCAACAAGGAACTCAACAAGAAGGCTAATCATCAGTCCAGAATTGAGGCAAGATGAGCCTCAACTAGGGTGATAACTATGCCAGAGGAGAGAAGAGAATATGTGCCAGTGCTATGATGGTAGAAACAACAATATTTGATAATAGATTTGGTATAAGGTATCACTACAAGTGAGGATTCAGGAATGATATCCAGGTTGTGAAACTACATGGTTTTGGTGACAATTTTACTCTTGAAAATAATAGGGAATTGGAAAGAGGGGAAGGATGGAGGCAAAAGCTGAGTTTTATCTTGAACATTTGAATTTGAGATGCCTACAAGTTATCAAGCTGTAAATGTTCAATAGGCAGTTTGTAATATGAGACTGAAGCTCAAGAGAGCTTAGGGATAGATTTATCATTTTCAGGCAAAATAAATAAATTTATTTTTTTAATTTACTTATTTAACTTTTTACATTCATTTTCACAAAATTTTGGGTTTTTTTTAATCCCCTTTTATCCCCTCCCCCCCACCTCAATACACCGAGCATTCTAATTTTCCCTATCACCAATCTGCCCTCTCTTCTATCCTCCCTCCCTTCTCTTGTCCCCATCTTCTCTTTTGTCCTGTAGGGCCAGATGACTTTCTAGTCCCCATTACCTGTAATTCTTATTTCCTAGTAGCAATTGTTCCTTGGAGTTCCAAATTCTCCCCATGTCTCCTTCCCCACCCATTCCCTTTGGGATGGCAGGAAATTCAATATAGGCCATATCTGTATAGTTTTGCAAATGACTTCCATGATAGTCGTGTTGTGTAAGACTAACTGAATTACCCTCCATCCTATCCTGCCCCTCATTGTTTCTCTTCTGTCTTTTGATCCTGTCCCTCCCCGAGAGTTGACTTCAAATTGCTCCCTCCTCCCATTGCCCTCCCTTCCATCATCCCCCCCTTGCTTATCTCCTTCTCCCCCTCTTTCCTATACTGTAAGATAGGTTTGCATACCAAAATGAGTGTGCATTTTAATCCTTCCTTTAATCAAATGTGATGAGGGTAAACTTCTTGTTTTTTTTTTTTCTCAGCTGTCCTCTTTTTCCCTCCACTAAAAATTCTCCTACTTGCCTCTTAAATAACATATAATTACCCCATTCCATTTCACCCTCTTTCCTCCCACTACATTTCTCTCTCACCATTTACCTTAATTTCTTTTGAGATATGGTCCCATCCTATTCAATTCACTCTGTGCTCTCTGTCTCTGTATGTGCGTGCATGTGTGTATGTGTGTGTGTGCGTGTGTGTGTGTGTATGTGTGTGTGTGGTCCCACCAATTACCCAGATACTGAAAAATTTTAAGAGTTACAAATATTGTCTTTCCATGTAGGAATGTAAACAGTTCACTTTTGGCAAATCCCTTATGACTTCTCTTTGCTGTTTACTTTTTCATGCTTCTTCTCATTCTTGTGTTTGAAAGTCAAATTTTCTTTTCAGCTCTGGTCTTTTCATCAAGAATGCTTGAAAGTCCCCTGTTTCATTGAAAGACCATATTTTTCCCTGAAGTATTATACTGAGTTTTGCTGGGTAGGTGATTCTTGGTTTGAGTACTAGTTCCTTTGACTTCTGGAATATCCTATTCCATACCCTTCAATCCCTTAATGTAGAAGCTGCTAGATCTTGTGTTATCCTGATTGTATTTCCACAATACTGGAATTGTTTCTTTCTAGCTACCTGCAATATTTTCTCCTTGACCAGGGAATTCTGGAATTTGGCCACAATGTTCCTAGGAGTTTCTCTTTTTGGATCTCTTTCAAGCAGTGATCGATGTATTCCTCCAATACTTATTTTGCTCTCTGGTTGTAGAATATCAGGGCAGTTTTCCTCGATAATTTCATGGAAGATGATGTCTAGGCTTTTTTTTTGATCATGACTTTCAGGTGGTCCCATAATTTTTAAATTGTCTCTTCTGGATCTATTTTCCAGGTCAGTTGTTTTTCCAATGAGATATTTCACATGATCTTCCATTTTTTCATTCTTTTGGTTTTGTTTGCTGATTTCTTGCTTTCTCAGAAAGTCATTAGATTCCATCTGTTCCATTCTAATTTTGAGAGAACTATTATCTTCAGTGAGCTTTTGAACCTCATTTTCCATTTGGCTAATTCTGCTTTTGAAAGCATTCTTCTCCTCATTGGTTTTTTGATCCTCTTTTGCCAATTGAGTGAGCCTATTTTTCAAGGTGTTATTTTCTTCAGCATTTTTTGGTGTCTCCTTTAGCAAGGTATTGACCCATTTTTCATGCTTTTCTTGCATCTCTCTCATTTCTCTTCCCAGTTTTTCCTCCACCTGTATAACTTGATTTTCAAAATCCTTTTTGAGCTCTTCCATGGCCTGAGCCCATTAGATATCTATTTTGGATGTTTGGGACACAGAGGCCTTGACTTCTATGTCTGTCCCTGATGGTAAGCATTGTTCTTCCTCCTCAGAAATGAAAGGAGGAAACATCTGTTCACCAAGAAAGCAACCTTCTATGGTCTTATTTTTTTCCCTCTTCTGGGCATTTTCCCAGCCAGTTACTTGACTTCTGAGATTCTTCTCCACCCCTGCCTAGATCCTCCCAGCTAGTGCTTGGGGTCTGAGATTCAAATGCTGCTCCCCAGCCTCAGGACTTTCAGCAGCAGGAGGGGCTGCTATTCAATGTGAGCTTAAGTACTGCTGCTCAGGTGGGGGCAGGGCTGCCTCCCAGGCTCAGTTCCCTCAGGGGGGTTATACAGAGATCTTCAGTAATGGATCTGAGGTCCTGTCTGCTCTGGGAGCTCCTGGCCGCCTCTGTCTCTGCCTTCCGAGGGGGCCTTAGTTATGAAGACACCCCACTCCCCTCTTGGCCAGCCCAGAAGTCTCTCTCCCTGACCTGTAGTGCCTGTGGGTGGAGGGACCTTTGTGGTCACCAGAGGTTCCGTCCCTGAAGCCTGCTCAGATCTGCTCCTCTTGGGGCCGCACTGCCCAGGCGGGACTGGGCTCCACTGTCCGGTGTGTGACGGACCTTTGGTGCTGGTTTTTCAGGGCTCTCTGGAATGGAAATCTCCTCCACTCCATTGCTGCACAGTTTGCACTGCTCCAGAATTTGTGGAGAGTTCTTTTTACAGGAAATTTTTGGGCTGTGGATTTGGAGCTAGCATATGTGAGTCTTTCTACTCAACCATCTTGGCTCCTCCCCTATTATTAGATCTTGAAACAGACCCTTTGACTACCATCACAATATCCAAACAGATACAAAGGCATCAATTGTTAACTCACTGTGAAGCAATAATGCCAAGGATGACTGAAGAAACAGGCTGATAATGCCCCCATCCCCTCCCACAAAAAATAATCTCCTTTGGTGGACAAAGAGTAACAATATATTAAGCAATTTCAATAATATTTTATTTTTTACCAAATTGCATGTTAAGACAATTTTCAGCATTCATAGTTACAAGATTTTTACTTCCAAAATTGTCTCCCTCCTTTTCTCCCCTCTCTGCTTCTGACAATGGTAGGCAATTTGGTATAGATTATATACATATGTTATCCTGTGAAACATATTTCCATATTAGTCACAGTTGTGAAAGAAAAAAAAAACAAATAAAAAAATAAAGTGGAAAAGAATGCTCTGATCCACATTTAAAGCCTATCAACTCTTTATTTGGGAATATATAGCATTTTCCTTTGTGAGTTTTTTGTAATACTGTCTTAAATCGTGTTGCTGAAAGGAGCTGAGTTATTCATAGTTGATCATCACAAAATATTGCTTGTACTGTACATAATGTTTTCCTGGTTCTGCTTGTTTCACTTTGTATCAGCTTATGCAAGTCTTTCCAGGTTGTTTTCTAAAATCTTCCTGTTCATCATTTCTTATTGTACAATAGTATTCCAGTGTATTAATATACCACAGGTTATTAGTCCATTCCCCAACTGATGAACCTCCTTGCAGTTCCCAATTTTTTGCTACCATAAAAAGGGCTGCTATAAATATATATATTTTTACTCATATGTCCTTATCCTTTTCTTTGTACTCATTGGGATACAGACTTAGTAGTGGTATTACTGGATCAAAGGATATACACAGTTTCATTGCCCTTGGGCTGTAGTTCTGAATTGCTCTCCAAAATGGTTGGGTCAATTCATTATACCACTAATAGTGCATTAGTGTCCCAGTTTTTTCACATCCTCCTCAACATTTTTAATTTTCATTTTTCATTCTTTTTCCTTTCTTTTAAATTGGAGCTCTGCTCCCAGGGTGAAATGTATACTCTCAAGCTTCTTATGCCAAGAAATACAGGCTATTACTGCTTGTCTGGTGTAGTGCTATGGTGCTGAGTGACTGATATTGCTGGAAGCCAAAGGGGTCTGACAGCACATCTAATGCTTGGCCAGGGTTCTTGAGGTGGTATCTAGCAGGTGCTAAGGTTTTTGGACTTTTTTTTCTTTTTTTTTTTTTGCATTTGCTCAAGGTTACAGCGTGGAATGTGGCTGTTTGGTTGCAGATGACTACCTATTTACCCAGGGCTACGCTGAAGCAGGTAACAGTTTTTGGAGCTGGAGTTTGCCCATTCCCCTGACTATGCTGAGGCACATGGGAGTGGGAGGGAGGGGTGGTTAGTGTTTGCATTTGCCTGCTCTATCTTACTGGGACTCAGGATTTTCTGCTGATTTGCTAAGGTGAGGATTGCTACTGACTTGCTATTCTGAACTGTGTTCACCTTTTGCCTGAGTGAGACAGATCTTTCTTGCCCATCTTCGAAGTTTCTTGGGTTAAAAGATTGTTTCGTCCTGTCTTTTTGTTTCTTCTTCTATTTCTGGATTTGTTTTGGGGAACTTTATGTGGTTGTTTGGAGGTGATTATATGAGAGTTGTCGATATTTACTCTTTATTCTACCATCTTGGCTCCAGGAAGTCCTCTATCCAGCAATTTTTACATGGCATATTCTTGAGTCTCATCACTATCTTGGTTGAACATCTCCCTTCTATTTATCTATTTACAAATATATTTAACTAAGGAAGACATGGGAGTCCATATTTGACCTGATGAGAGTAAAACACTATGCAACTGCTATGTCCCTCCTTCTGGATGTTATGTGTCTCTTTAATACAATCTAATATTAAATATATATGTATATATGTAAGCATGTATACATATATGTATGTGTGTCAAAACTGTTGATCTATATGGAATGAGGAAAATACTCAGAGCATTTTCAAAAATTTTCTCAATCCACACATCCTAAATTTTCTACTTTATTATTTGATTTTTGTGAACCCAACTCTAGAACTCTATATTTGTCTCTACTAAATTTTATTTTATTTTATAATATTATAGTATTTATTTTATTTTATACCTTTCCAGGATAAGAGTGTGTGTGCTTTTTATCCTGATTCCATTAACCACTGTTATCAATCTCAACCTGCTTATGAGCCTTGCAAATTTAAAAATCATTCAAACTAGGCTTTTGTCTATGCAACTGATAAACCCTTAACATTTTAGGGCCTATGATAAATCCTTGGGATCTTCCACTAGACATTCCTTCTGAGTGCCATTAAAATACTCGACAACATTGGGGCAGGTAGGTGGCATAGTGGATAGAGCACTAACCCTTGAGTTAGGAAAACCTGAGTTCAAATCCAGGTTAAGATACTTCTTGGATTTGTGACCTTGGAAAAGTTATTTAACCTTGACTGCCAAAAAAAATCATTGAGGGCAACTTTTAAAACATACATTTTACTCAGTTCTAGACCTATTTTACTGCATATCTTCATTTTATTCACAAAAATAACATGGGGAGAGGGTTGTTGAGAAAAAGTATTGCTGGCAAAGATATAGTATTCATACAAATCTTTCTGTTTCACATGTATATTTTCACTGACAAAATAAGACATGAGTTTAGACTTAGATGATCTCTTTTGCATGGATCCTTCAGGTGATAGTGATTAATGTTAACCTTTCTAAGCTCCCAAATCAGTCCTTAGGTAATATGTTTTACAATTTTGACCCAAATATAAATCAGCTTCAGTGGCCCATAATTTGGGAACACAATCCACTTCAGTCTTTTGAAAATTATGGCCATATTTCTGCTTCAACAATGTACAAGAAACCCCCTTATTCTCTAAGGCCTTTCAAAGTCCACTAACAGCTGCTCAGTAATCACAAATTCCAATTATTCCTATATCTTAAGGCATAATTTGCTAATGATCTGAACTCATTGAGGACAGCTAGATCTCATTTGATTATACTGTAGGTTTTTACTCCTTATTTAATTTTATAACTACTTTTTTTTAATACAAATATTATTCCCTTAGCAGGAATAACACAAATAAAATAAGATTGACCAGCTCTTCCCTTAGTTTTCTTTCCTTCACTTAGTTGTGTCACTTTTTCACTCTAATAAAAAGAAAAAAACAAGAAGAATTAACCTTTCTTTGATTTTATTATTTTGACTCAACATTTTTTTTGGCCAGATCTGTGATTTTATCAGTTTAGGGAATTTACTGTGTGAAAATTCTCTTTGCAAGTGTTAAACAGTTACATTTATCATTTTAGACAACTATGTTAAGTTATTTGTGTACAGTGTATAGTCAAATAACTATTAAGTGTCCAAAGAAGGAATAAAAACCAGATCTTTATGATTATTTCATGTTTCTATCTATTATCATATGTTGACTTTCTTCTTCTAAACCTTGGCACAGCTCATTATCCGTCTACACAAACTCCCTAAGTTTCATAGAATAATGGACTGACTCAGGAGTAATTTATACAATTTCATGTACTAGTGTAGGTATCATTTAATTTCTCCTTTGTGGATTATTAAGCCTGTCCCTTTAATATAGTCACAGATTGCTTTGAAAAGGTGATATAGTATTCCACCACTTAATGAAATCAGCACCTAGATATCAACACAGGTTTTGTCATGAAAATACTCAAAGTAGAAGCACAATGGATCAAACTGTGATGTTACCATTGGAAACACTGGATGAATGCATGAGGCAAAAATAGAGAAGCTGCATTGAAAGCTTTTAAGATTGAATATGGTCTGTATAAAACCAGAGCCTTAGATTCTGGGCCATGTATAACATGGACACACATGCATGAACACACATGTGATAAATGAATATGTGTACACATTTATGTTTATCACAATGTGGATTTATTATCTTGTGTGAATTATCATGTGAATATATAATTTAATATATATGTATTATATTGTGTGAATATATAAATATGTTAAAGTGAAATATTCATTGCATTTGTTGACTCTCCAGAACATAAAAAGTGTCTTGCCATAACTGATCTTCATAATTGCTTCTTGATTAATTTTTCATAAACAAAATATATACATGCATATGAACAACATATATGCTTATATGTTATTCATATATAAGTATGTATACATATATATGTACACATCTGTGTACACACACCTATGCTCTCTGTATGTGGGGTGGTGGTCACAAAACTTCTAATCTCCTAATTTTTACTTCCTCATAACAGTCATTTAACAAAGGATAACAAGTATTAGTATATTACAGATGTTAAAAGAAGGGCATTCAGTTTGCTATCCTCTTGCAAAACATGCAGTTATTTTGATTGAATTATAGAGTTATTCTGACTAAATTATTTGCTTAAACTCACACATTACAAATGACAGAGGAAGGACTAAAAATTTTACACCACTTTGAAGTTGAATTTCTGTTTATTTTAGTGCCATTTCTAACTTCTCCCCTGATCCTATATTCAGAATTTGATTAACAAAATTATTATCGCCATCCTTCTACATATGCTCCATAAATTTTCTTGACTAACCATTTCTTCTCTCACCCTTTATCTGTCTAACCTGAAAGTTTCATCATTTTGTTCAGTCCTAATGTGACTTTGTCCCATTTCCCAAGTCCCCAGTCCAGTTTCTTTCATCACTATATTTGCCCTTCTATATGCATTCTAATTTAATAGACTCAGGCATAATTCAATTGTGTTCTATAGTGCTGTTCTAGATTGATATGATGAGTTTGAATTCATTCTGTCTTCTCATGTTTGCATCTATAATTCTTTGAATATTATAAATATTGAATAATGTTAATTAATTAAAAGATAATAGTAATAAAATATTGGACAATAGATAGATATTTATGGGCAGCATTCTTTCCTCATTTACTCTCATAAAATTATCCTCCATGTCAGTGAAATTTTTATTGGGTTAAGGCTGCAAACTGTGGTCCTTGAGCAATTTGAGTCTATGAGAGGGCAGAATCTAAAGCAAATGTTTTCGCAAATGTCAGAACAATTCTCAATCACACTGATAAAACTTTTTTCCTTCCCTCCTTTTATTCTTTCTTTTCCTTCCTTTATTTTTTCTTTCTTTCTTTTCTTTCTTCCTTCATTTATTTGTTATTAAAGCATATCAAAACGTTGGAAAATTTTATGACATACTTCTGTAATTTAATGTTTTTATTTTGCCTAATCAGTTATCTCATAAACTATGAAAGAATTTCAGATTTTCTGAATGCCTTCTAAGATTTTGTGGTAAACTTGTTGTTAAAAAAAATTGTGTGTGTGTGTTCAAATGCATATGTGTAAATCAGACAATAAGCTAAAGGGATAATTCAAAATTAGAAATATATTGAAGCAAATATAATTCCACACTGTTAGAGTTAAGCTTGTGAATTCAGACTTTTATAGTTTCCATTCCATAATAGTATTCTCTATAAATAGCCTCTATATAGAATTACGTGCTATCAAAATAATGAAATTGTGTAGCAGTTCTGTTGACAATCAAATGTAAATTGTAGAAATACTACTTGTTATAAAATTAAGACATTATTGTCTCTGTCACTGTCCCTTTCTTTGATGTAGTATATCAACTCTGAAAAATAAAAGAGTTAATATTGGAGACAAAAGGGACCTCTACACTCTGAGAACTCTTTAGGGAAATTTAAAGTAAAGCAAGACAGATTGGTCAAATCATCCACAATGGATACTCAAAGATGGAAAATGAATCTTTCAGGGACTGTGACAAGTAGCAAGATATATGGACGTCAAAGAGTACATAAATATGTGTTTCCTAGACAGGTGGTGGATATGGACAATAAGCTGAGCTCAGAACTGAGTAAGAGAAAAAGAGTGGATAGAATTTCATTTGAGAAATTGTTTTCAGTATTCTCAAATTTATTGTTGTCAGATAAGTCAATCTCCTTAACAATAACATTCTCTCTATGATGCTATCTGACTACAAATCCTGAACACCATGACACCGTAGGTATAAAAGTTGAAGGTGGATGAGGATTTTTTGTTAGCAAAAGCCTATGACCAATGTATAAATCCTGGAAAGCCATTTAACCTTCATCCTTGTGACCTTCCCACCCTTATAATTCTAAAGTCTCTGCCTAAAATTGGCAAGTTTATCCCCTACTCCTCCATTTGAGGAAATTATTATGGTAGCTCTCTTCTTTTCCAACTCGCACCCATGTCTCCATGAACAATCTCTTAACTTCAGCCCAATTAGCTTTCTCATCATATTAGCAATGGACCCACTCTTATTACTCCTTTATCCAACTGGTGAGTTTATATGTGTACTCCATTCAGGGTTACAACCAATCTTACCATGTCCTCTTCAATCTTGGACCAGTTATGAAGTAATCTGTGGATTATTCTCCACCTTTTTCATTCTCCACTTTTAGCATTTTTGATTATTTTTACTTACTAGAATATAAACTCCCTGAAGGTAAGAAAAATAGGAAATACAAGTTAGTGACTTCCTCACCGTGATACAATTTATACATTTGTAAAAGACATCGTATAATCTCCAAGTTGAAAGAAAAGTGGAGCAATGATCTTGTCTCAGTGGAACATAAAAAAAAAAATAGAAAGAAGACTAGGTACTCTGTTATGTAAATTAACTTGATATATTGCATAGAGTTTGAAACATTACATAGAATTCACCATTCTACTTTTATGACTATCTTAATTTGCCTCTAGTTATGAATATATGTTGATTTACTTTCTTTGCCAATCCCACTCAAGAATCTTTTTAAGTATTATTTTTTTTTTGCTATAATATAAGATTCCTAAAGTCAAACAACATCTTTTCTGTTGCTTAATTGTATTTCAAGTGCTTAGGAAAGGGCTGGATATACATTAATCACTTAATAAATGATATATACTTATAGAAGACATGGAAGCAAATTATTTAGAGCAAAATAGTTTCATGCAATGATGAAATTCTTGTAGTATTTCTCCAGGGAATCATGGAATAATACTGTGAACCAAAAAAAAAAAAAAAAGAGATACAATAAAAATATCCTTAGATTAAAAAAAAAATCAAGCCCACAAAGACAGGGAAGGAGATAATTTGAAATTTATGTTGGCATAATTTAATGTTAACTTTTATGCTAACCACTTTTCTGGTAACTTGACTAAAAGAATCTAATGATTTCAGGCTTTACTAATAGAAGGAGAACTGTCATTTCTTGGAGAAGAGAGTCCAATGCATTTTTTACTGTGGATGCCATAGTTAAAGGCATATTAATTTATGTCTATGTCTATCTACCTATCTAACCATAGATGGGTTATTAAAATGAAGAGCTTTAGAGAAACCCCTCCCAATTTATCTTTAGTCAGTAGCCAGTTCTTGTTATTTCAATAACCATAATTTTTAAATAATCATTCCCCTATATGTATTCATATGGCCACCACAGTAGTTCACAATGTCCATCACTTGATGCAATAGTAATTTAAATGGAAAGATCGTTCCCATTCATTAACAGGCCCATGTGAACTGCCTGGGTCACATGAAAGTCTGAGTCACATGGAATCTGTGGTGGGAGGAACTTGTTGAAGAGGTGACACAGGAAGGGTGGAACAGGAAGAAATGCCCCTTGGGGCAGGGACAGCTCTACATCCAGTCTCAGCAGGAAGTAGCTATGGAAGAAGAGAATTTCACTCCTTACCCCAGTTTTTTGGACCCCATTCATTTGAGGGGGGAATGATACAGTGCTTGTGCTCAAGTCCCACCCTAAGATATTATTTTATGTGCTCATTTTGTGTGAATCTTGTTATACTGTAAAATTCTGTTGACACTAGTTGCCTACAATATTGTTTTATATGCTTATTTTCTGTTATCCCTGTTACAGTTCTGTTGATACCAGTTGCCCCATCGACTTATGTAATGAATATGAAAGATATGAGGGCCACATGTAATGGTAATTTAAATGGGGTGGTCTTTCTCATTCATTTATAGGCCCATGTGACCTGCCTGGGTCATATGGAAGTCTGAATCATATGGAGCCAATAATGGAAGGTGTTTGGTGAATGGTTGGAACAGGAAGGGTAGAACAGGAATAGATGGAGCTAGAGCAGAGCTAAGAGGAAATTAATGAGAAACCAATCAGAATTGAAGGATGCATGTAAGCCCACAGCTGGCTTTGTGTGTAAGAAGGGCATTTTCTTTAAGAGAAGCCTCTTTGTAATTTAAGGGACCTGATTTGTGGGAACCCTACCAGGGGGAATGCTTGGGGATGGTATTGTTTTCTAATTGTCAATGTGTACAGATTTTTGTTACTATGAGGGATTTGGTTTTCTGGTGTCTGAATAAATGTTTTGGTATTGTCTTCCATGTGGAAAGTCTTTTGTATTTTGTGATTTAGAATTGCACCAGAATATTCATGTCCACTGTGAGCCCTGTGAATATTGCATTGGCACTACACTTAGAAGCATAATTCCTAATTATTTCAAATAAAATATCCTGTGAGGTGATTACTTGTGTGTGAATTTATACCATCCAAAATTATAATTATTTTAAATATTATAATTGGTTCCAGGAACCACTTATATGTGGACATATTATTTTCTGCTCAGGAAGCTCCAATGTTGTTCCATTATGTCCAGTAAAATATACAAATCTTTTTTTAAATTATTATCCTAGAATTTAAAATCCTTCACCATTTGTCTCAAATATGGCATATTTTTTCTCAGAATAATTTTACATCACTCCCCCTTAAATATCCAAAATCTCAGACTATATGGTCCACTTGATCTTCCCCATAACAGCACATTTAAGACCCTACTACTGCACTTTTGCACAAACTGTCTCTATCTAGAATACTGTACAGTCTCATGATGTCTCTTGCAATTATAGTTATACTCATGGTTCATCTCAAAATTCCCTCTCTTTATAATATTTTCCAGATTCTTCTTCTTCCACATTTTTTAGGTTATCCTAACTCACACTTGTCATGATGTAGTATTGATTTTCTCACTTCATTTTCTATTTATTTCATTTGGATATCTGTGTCATCTTTTTTCCAAATCTAGTATAAAGGCTGTGAAGGGAAAAACTCCATCTACTTCACTTATGTTTTTAAATCTCCAGTGTCTAAGACAGTGTTTGGCACATATTAAGAACTAAATAAATGGTTCCTGAATTGAACTAAATCTAACCAGCTCTACAAAAGGCTTTGAAATATGTGCAGGGTTATATTTCTGTGATAGGACTTCTTTGTTAATATTGCCTATCTTTTTTTTTGGTAAGTCAAATACAAATAAAATATTTGATGGTATCATATAAATATTTATAGTCCCTGTTTAAATCCCTGACTGCATCAAATCTTTAATTCATTTTAGTTTGAAGTTTATAACATTTATTGATTTTCTTTTTATAAAAACAAATTGATAATACTTTCAGTCACTTCAAAGGAGAAAGGTAAAGAAAAAATAATTGCCATGTAACAAGGCCCCCAAACCTGGGTCTCTTAAGACTTGTTGCTCTTGGGGGGGGGGGGGGTGGGCAGAGCCAAGATGGCAAAGTGGAAAGACCCACATATCTACTTCTCCCACAGCCCATAAAATACCTGTAAAAAATGACTCTAAACAAATTCTAGAGTATCAGAAGCCACAAAACAACAGAATGAAAGAGATTTCCAGCCTAAGATAGCCTGGAAGGCCAACAGGAAGGGTCCATCACACAGGGCATGAAGCAGAGCACAACCCACTTAACCCAGTTCAGCCTTCGCTGTGAGGCACAGGCAGGAATAGAACTGGAACAAGCTTCAGGGCAGAATCCCCAGCAGCAACTGTGGTTCTCAGATCCTTCAACCCACAAATGCCAAAGACAGCTTAAAACGTCAGTGAAAAAGCTTTTTCATGTGGGTAAGAAGGGAGTAGGGTCCTTCCCTAGCCCTGGGCCCAGGAAGTGGTAGGGGCAACAGTGGAAGCTTCTATGTTTGCAGTCCTTGGCCTAAAGCCCCTGGGGGAATTGAGCCACTGATCTGAGTCTCAGCCCTGAGTGGCAGCCCGGGGGGAGGAAGAGTGCTGGCTGGCATGGTGGAGTTGGTGGAGGTTCTGGAAAGAGAATTGTACTTGCAGATCCTAGGTAGAAAAGCATTGGTAGCTCCCAGATCACAGTGAAAGCCAGGAAAGGGGTAAACTCCTCTGCATTGATTGTGGCACCTTGGAAGAACTGAGAACTTGCAGGTTCACAGTGTATATGCCCCCTTGACAAAGTATTCAAAAGTCATGTAACTGGATGGGAGAATGCCCAAAAAAGGGGAAAAAAATAAGAGTATAGAAGGTTACTTTCTTGGTGAACAGATATTTTCTTCCATTCTTTCAAGTGAGGAAGAACAATACTTATCATCAGAGGCCTCCAAAATAAATTTGCAATGGTCTCAGGCCATGGAAGAGCTCAAAAAGGATTTTGAAAATGAAGTAAGAGAGGTAGAGGAAAAATTGGGAAGGGAAATGAGAGTGATACAAGAAAATCATGAAAAGCATGTCAACACCTTGCTAAAGGAGACCCCAAAAAATGCTGAAGAAAATAACACCTTGAAAAATAGGCTCTCAATTGGCAAAAGAGGTCCAAAAAGCCAATGAGGAGAAGAATACTTTAAAAAGTGGGATTAGTCAAATGGAAAAGGTGATTCAAAAGCTCACTGAAGTAAATAGCTGTTTAAAAATTAGAATGGAGCAGATGGAAGCTAATGACTTTATGAGAAAACAAAAAATTACAAAAGAAAACTAAAAATTAAAAAATGGAAGACAATGTGAAATATCTCATTGGAGAAGCAACTGACCTGGAAAATAGATCCAGGAGAGAGAATTTAAAAATTAAGGAACTACCTGAAAGCCATGATCAGAAAAAAAAGAGTCCAGACATCATTTTTCATGAAATTATCAAGGAAAATTGCCCTGATATTCTAGAACCAGGGCAAAATAAGTATTGAAAGAATCAACTGATCATCTCCTGAAAGAGATCAAAAAAGTGAAACTCCTACGTTAAGAGACTGAAGGCCTTGGAATATGATCTTCCAGAAGTCAAAGGAAATAGGGTTAAAACTAAGAGTCACTTACCCAGCAAAATTGAGTATAATACTTCAGGGGAAAAAATAGTCATTCAATGAAATAGGGGACTCTCAAGCATTCTTGATGAAAAAACCAGAGCTGAATAGAAAATTTGTTTTCAGACACAAGAATCAAGAGAAGCATGAAAAGGTAAACAGGAAAGATAAATCATAAGGGATTTACTAAATTTGAAGTGTTTACATTCCTACATGGAAAGATAGTATTTGTAACTCTTGAAACTTTTCTTAGTATTTGGGTAGTTGGAGGGATTATACATAGACATACATACACACATACACACACAGATACACAGATAGCACAGGGTTAGTTGAATAGGAAGGGATCATATTAAAAAAATAAAATTAAGGGATGAGATAGGAATATTTTGGGAAGAGAAAGGGAGAAATTGAATGGGGCAAATTATCTCTCAAAAAAGAGGTAAAAAAAAGCTTTTCCAATGGAGGGGGAAAGGGAGGATGTGAGAGGGAAAAAGTGATGGTTATTCTCATCACATTTGGCTTAAGGAAAGGATAACATGCACACTCAATTTGGTGTGAAAATCTGTCTTACACAGCAGGAATGTAGTGGATAAGGGGATAAGCAGGGTAGGCAGATGACGAAAGGGAGGGCAGAAGGGAGGAGAGAGCAATTAGAAGTAAACACTTTTGGGGAGGGACAAGGTCAAAAGAGAGAATAAAATAAATGAGGGACAAGATAAGATGGAGGGAAATATAGTTAGTCTTACACAACATTACTATTATGGAAGTCGTTTGGAACATTACACATGTATAGCCTATATTGAATTGCTTGCCTTCTCAGTGGGCATGTGTGGGAAGGGAGGAAGGGAGAGAAGTTGGAACTCAAAGTTTTAGGAACAAATGTTGAGAATTGTTTCTGCATACAGCAGGTAATTCAGTAAAAACATTTTTCTGGCCCTACAAGATGAGAGAGAAGATGGGAATAAGGGAAGGAAGAGGTGGTAGAAGGGAAAGCAGATTGGGGGAAGGGGTGATCAGAATGCATGGTGTTTAGTGATAGGGGGAGGTGAGAAATGAGGAGAAAATTTGGAACTCAAAATTTTGTGAAAATGAATGTTTAAAACTAAAAATAAATAAATAAACATAAAAAATAAAAAGATAAAAGATAAAAAAAACCCGTTACTGCTATTGAAGAACCAAGCTAAGCAAAGTTCACATAAATATGTAACTTTGACATAGTGTCCAAGTCAAAAGGAAAGGCTGCATTAAATATAGAAGAAATGCTGATTATTTTGTAGGATAGCATAAAGAGATAAAAATAGTTCTTCAAATAATGTTTGAGTTCTCAAAGTCATACATTTGGAATTAAAATAAATTTATCTCAATAAATCTATTTCAACAAATTTTTTGTGAACATAGATTAAACTATACAACCATAACCTTAGAGAAATTCATGAGGATAAACAATATTTTGGACATAAAATGTCTGATAATGATAATTTGTTTAGATAAAAGTAGAAAAAAAGGAATGTCCTTGAATGTGACCATTTCTGGTGAGATTTTACCCATTTCATGTTCCCAGAAAGACTGGAAGGAAGAGTCTAGAAATACATAGAATCTTTAATGCAACCCTAAGTTCTTGAGGGATTAAACAAGGCAAAAACTAAAAACTATAAGGTTTTATCTACATTCATTGGAGAAGACCATTCAAAGCATTTCAAAAATCAAAGAAAAAAAATAAGACCCTTCTTAAACTATCTCTAGGACATAGACAAAACTACATTCAGTTTTCACTGAGCTTTTTTAATGTTCTTTAGAAGTCACTAGCATAGGAGAATATTTTTTGAAAGCCTTGTTTGAAAGACAGGCACTTTCATATGAAAAGTGTAGTTTTCACATTATTCATGAGTTTTCCTTTAGATTTATTTTTTATAATTCAAGAATCTTTTTTCACTTGATGGCTTTATATTTTGCATAAATATCCAAAACCATGATACTTCTTGTCACCAAAGGAAAAAGAAATATAATGGATTTATTTTTATAACTTCAAGAGCTTTTCTCACATCTTAGAACCTAGAAAGCTACTTAGATTTGAAGATCTTTGTGGGTCATACACTTCAAACCATAGTTCACGAGTCCCCACTTTTACAATGTTAAATAGAGGCCATTTTTGAAAGTAAAGGAAATTTAATAACATAGCAAACCAAAACAGCAAACAGGAACATAACACTCCACCCCTGCAACAAATAGAGAACATTCACAGAGGTTTCCACATCACTGGGGAACTGGGTAAACAGGAAATAGAGAATATTTGTGACTACAAAAGACACAAAACAATAACAGAGACAGCAATGTCAACAAACAACAATAATTAATATTTATATAACAATGCCCCAGGTATGTTAATTCCTTTATATAATTCTTGTCTTATTTCATACTCACAATCCTGTGGCATCAATTATATTATTATCTCTATTTGTATAGATGAGGAAACTGAGGCAGGCAAAGATTAGTTTACTTGTCCAGAGTCACAGAGTGATTAAATGTAGGAGGCCAGATTTCAACCCATGTTCTTCTGACTGCAATTTTGTCATTTTATCTACTGTGTAACCTTCCCCCTACCTCATACCTGAGGATTTTGATTTTCCTTTACTGAGAAAATGGTGACTGACAAACATAAACTCCATCTTCTCTCTGCATTGCTAAATTTCTTGATATCATCCAGTTTTTGATGATGAAATGACCATTCTTCTCACTAAGTTCCATTTCTCTTTACATAAGCGTCATAGGAATCCTCCCATTTTTTTTCTAGAAAATTGTCCCTACAACAAGCCCTTCCTGTCTCCAATTTTGTATCACACTCTACTTATTTGCATACTTCTCATTACAAACATGCCAAAATCTCCCCAGTCCTAGAAAATCTATCTCCTGAATCTCGTATTCCTTCATTATCATTCTATATCTTTTATCCTTTTTGTAGTAAAAAATTCTATAAAAATGTCAACACTAGCTCTCTCTACTTCCTTTCCTCTCAGTAACATCACAGTCCTTTACAATCTGGCTCTCATCTTTCAATACACACGAAACTTAAGTGATCTTCAGTTCTTAATACTATGGCCTTATTCACAGTATAGGGCAAAACTCTAAAATCAGTTGCACTAGCCACTGCCAGTTATAGATAAACAAGGGGCTGTGTGGTGTGAGGAGGTAAAGCAAACTATCACTGTCCTTCACTCTCAATCTTTGAATCACTGCATTAGCTTCATAGGCCCTGATAAGTACCCATTAGAACCAAAAAATGTTAACTCAAGACAATCAAGACAACAAGTATTCATTGAGCTGCTCCTATATTCTGAGAGTATGCCTGTCCCTGAACATCCAAAGATAAAAAGAAAAACAGTCTCTGTCTCCAAGGATCTTACAGTATATTAGAGAAATATGACATATAAACAGATAAGTATAAGCATGGTTATTTAAGGGAAGAAGGAACACAACAATGGCATTGAAATTACAATAGGATCAGTAACATTTAGTCAAACTTGTCAGCAATGCAGAGTGTGAGGAAGGTAGAAAAGAAAATAGCATTAGCAAGGTAGCTTGGAACTTGAATGTGAAGGGCATCAAGTGTCAAAATAAGGAGTATGCATTTTTTTCAAGAAACAACAGGCAACCACTGATATTTATTAAGTAGAAGTGTAATATGGAGAGTCAGCTTTGTGATTACAGGAGCTTACTTGAAGCTTTGTAGAGAATGGATTTGAAAAGGGAAAGGCATAAAGCCTCAATTAAACTAAGAAGCTATTGCTTTAATTTAGGCAACATATAATAGATTCTGAACAATACGAGCTCCTGTGTGAACAGGGAGAAAGAGATGGCAAGATGTGAAGTAGATGGAAAACCAAAAATATGTGGTGTTTGCTTGGATATAGGAGGTGATAAAAAGTGAAGAGTTGATAAGTTCGAGCTTTCTAAATTGAGTCAGAAAGATGATGATACCTTCAGTAGAAGCAGAGAGATTGGTTAGGGATGGCAGAGAGATAGCTTCCATTTCAGATATACTGAGCTGATCATCTTTATTGAACTTACCAGTAGGCAGTCAGTATTTTGGAACTGGAGTTAAGGAGCCAGACTAGGACTGAATATATTTAAGAGTTTTATATAGCAAAAATGATTGAATTTATGAGTTGATGAGATTACTAATAGAGAAGTGATATAGAACAGAGAATAAGAACAAAGACAAAGAATAAAACAATACATATATACAGAAAGGGCCCTTGAGAAATTCAATGGAATTGAACAAGTGGTAGATATATAAGCAAAAAAAGAGCAAATGTTGTATCCTAAAAGTGAGTTGCTTCTCCTTTCTTTCTCTAAAGAAGCATCCAGAGGTCTCCATTTCACACTCACCCCAAACAAATAAGGGTAAGTTAGAAAAGTCTTTCTTTTTCTTCTGGTGTAAGATATTCCTAGACAGAGTTTGAATCTAGAAGTTACAACTTGGATAAAAATGAATAATAATAAAATACCTGACATAGTATAATGATTAAGGAATCACAAAGCACTGTACATATGTGTTATTCTCTCAATGCATTAAGAGGCTCTTTTCTGACTCATTTAATATGTCAAGAGATAAAAATATCTAATCAGAAAGTCCATCTGTTATCCCTCACTCTCACTTTATGGTTGACCTATATCCTTTCCTAAAGATTTGCATCCTTAATGATATTTTTTACACAATTTCTAGTCTGCAGTCTCAATATTTCCAATTGCTCTTTGAGTCATTTGGCATGTTGATTTTTGAGATTTGTTTTAAAGGAAATGGAATACCTAAATCAACAAGTCTTGAGTAGCAGACACAGGATTCTAAACTGAGTCATCTGAATCTTGTGCTCTTGGGTCATGTGGTCAAAGCCTGATTAGTTAAACTCTCATCTTTCTTTCTCTGGTTCACTAATGAAAATGGCTGCAAGACAAAATTTAAGGTATTTACAGACATCTAATGATTCATGGGTATTTATGAGGTGGTACTTAAACCACAGAAATTGTAACGTTAATCACCATCAAAACCACTTCATGGAATCCTTACAAGAACCCCAATTTTTAGTCAAATATTTTCAGGTATGCTTCCTATTTTAGTAATACTCAGTCAAATTGTTTATCACATTTTTCCCACCCATTGGAAATTGACAAGAAGTCAGCTAATTTTAAAATGAATCACTTTTTTCCTGGATTATTAGCTAAATCATGATGGCTTCATTTGCATTGTCATTAAATAAAAATCCTTCTAGATGAATATGCATGAAAATGATATCCTGTTATGAATCTATCCCTGCCTGTGATTGAGAAACAGTGGGAGACAAATTCATTCATTCATGTTAATTCCATGCACATACTCTTTCCCATGTCTCTTTTCAAATTAGGAAGGGATTTTTTTTCTGTAGGAGTCATTGGGAACTAAAAAAAATGTGACATGGGCTGATTTTGTTTAAGCTCTATTCCTAAGTAACATTCAATATTTGTGTCTTTTCACTAAAGGCCATGATGTATGTATATTCAAAATGATGTATTGAAGAATCCTACACTGGAGGGGAGGAGCCAAGATTGTGGGGTAGAAAGATACACATATTCTAGCTCCTAACCCATAGCCCAAAAAATACCTGTAAAGAAGAACTCCTAACAAATTCTGGAGCAGTGGAAGCCACACAACAACAGAGTGGAGGAGATTTCTGTTCCAGATAGCCCTGAAAAACCGACACCAAAGGTCATCATGCACTGGACCCAGAGCAGAGTCCAGCCCTGCGTTGGCAATACTGCACTGAGAGGAGCAGTTCCAAACAGGCTTCAGGGACAGAATCTCCAGAAACTGTGCAGGTCCCTTCACACAAAGGCTCCAGAGATCAATGAGAGGGCCCTTTCAGCTCCCTGAGAGGGGAGCAGGGTGTCTCCATAACTCAGGTGCCCTCAGCAGGCAGCAGCAGAGGCAGCAGTGGATAGGGGCTCCCAAAGCACATAGGAGTTCCATTGCTGAAGGTATCTGCATAAACCCCCTGAGGGAACTGAGCATTGTGTGGTAGCCCTGCCTCCACCTAAACCCCTGGAGGGAACTTGTGTGGCAATCCTGCCCCCATCTGAGCACCTGAACTTGATCTCACACTGAATAGCAGCCCAGCCCTCGCCAAAAGCCCTGAGGCTGGGAAGCAACATTTGACTCTCAGCCCCCAAGCACTAGCTGTGTGGAACAGGAGGTGAGGTGGGTGTGGTGAGGAAACTCAAAAGTCAAGTAGTTAGCTGGGAAAATGCCGAGAAACGGGGGAAAAAAAAATAAGACCATAGAAGGTTACTTTCTTGGTGAACAGATATCTCCTCCCTTCCTTTCAGATGAGGAAGAACAATGCTTAACATCAGATAAAGACATAAAAGTCAAAGCCTCTGTATCCCAAACATCCGAAATAGATATCCAATGGGTTCAGGCCATGGAAGAGCTCAAAAAGGATTTTGAAAATCAAGTTAGAGAGGTGGAGAAAACCTGGAAAGAGAAATGAGAGAGTTGCAAGAAAAGCATGAAAAGCAGGTCAACACCTTCCTAAAGGAGACCCAAAAAATGCTGAAAAAAATAATAACACCTTGAAAAATAGGCTAACTCAATTGGCAAAAGAGGTTCGAAAAGCCAATGAGGAGAAGAATGCTTTCAAAAGCAGAATTAGCCAAATGGAAAAGGAGGTACAAAAGCTCACTGAAGAAAATAGTTCTTTCAAAATTAGAATGGAACAGATGGAGGCTAATGACTTTCTGAGAAATCAAGAAATCACAAAACAAAATCAAACGAATGAAAAAATGGAAGAGAATGTGAAATATCTCATTGGAAAAACAACTGACCTGGAAAATAGATCCAGGAGAGACAATTTAAAAATTATGGGACTACCTGAAAGCCATGATCAAAAAAAGAGCCTAGACATCATCTTTCATGAAATTATCAAGGAAAACTGCCCTGAGATTCCAGAACCAGAGGGCAAAATAAGAATTGAAGGAATCCATCAATCACCGCCTGAAAGCGATCCAAAAAGAAAAACTTCTAGGAACATTGTGGTTAAATTCCAGAATTCCCTGGTCATGGAGAAAATATTGCAAGCAGCTAGAAATAAACAATTCCAGTATTGTGGAAATACAATCAGCATAACACAAGATCTAGCAGCTTCTACATTAAGGGATCGAAGGGAGTGGAATATGATATTCCAGAAGTCAAAGGAACTAGGACTCAAACCAAGAATCACCTACCCAGCAAAACTCAGTATAATACTTCAGGGGAAAAATGGTCTTTCAATGAAATAGAGGATTGTCAAGCATTCTTGATGAAAAGACCACAGCTGAAAAGAAAATTTTACTTTCAAACAAAAAGAAAAGAACAGAGCTGAAAAGAAAATTTGACTTTCAAACAAAATGAAGAAAAGCATGAAAAGGTAAACAGCAAAGAGAAGTCGTAAGGGACTTACCAAAGGTGAACTGTTTACATTCCTACATGGAAAGACAATATTTGTAACTCTTAAAACTTTTCAGTATCTGGTTAGTTGGTGGGATTACACACACGCGCACACACACACACACACACATACACACACACACAGAGCATAGAGTGAATTGAATAGGATGGCATCACATCTTGAGAAAATGAAGTTAAGCAGTGAGAGAGAAATGGATTGAGAGGAGAGGGGGAGAAATGGAATGGGGTAAATTGTCTCTCATAGAAGAGGCAGGCAGAAGACTTTTTAGTGGAGGGGAAGGAAGGGGAGGTAAGAGAAAAGCATGGAGTTTGCTCTCATCACATTCGACTGGAGGAGGGAATAAGATGCACATTAATTTTGGTATGAAAACCTATCTTACAATACAGGAAAGTGGGAGAGAAGGGGAGAAGCAGGTTGGGGGGGGATGATGGAGGAGAGGGCAATGGGAGGAGGGAGCAATTTGAAGTCAACCCTCTTGAACAGGGACATGATCTAAAGAGAGAGTAGATGTAATGGGGGGAAGGATAGGATGGAGGGAAATATAGTTAGTTTTATGCAACATGACTATTATGGAAGTCATTTGCAAAACTGCACAGATATGGCCTACATTGAATTGCCTGCCTTCCCAAAGGGAATGGGTGGGTAGGGAGGGATGGGAAGAAGTTGGAATTCAAAGTTTTAGGAACAACTGTTGAATACTGTTCTTGCTACTAGGAAATAAGAAATGCAGGTAATGGGGAATAGAAAGTTATCTAGGCCTACAGGACAAAAGAGAAGATGGGGACAAGAGAAGGGAGGGAAGATAGAAGAGAGGCCAGATTGGTGATAGGGAAAATAGAATGCTTGGTGTTTTGGGGTGGGGGGGATAAATGGGGAGAAAATTTGTAATCCAAAATTTTGTAAAAATGAATGTAAAAAAGATAAATAAATAAATGAGTAGATGAATGAGTAAATAAACAAGCAAACAAACAAAATAAATAAAGAAACAGGTGAAAGAATCCTACATTGCCATCAATGTACCATGATTTGAATCTCTCCACTGGTATTTACAAGGTTGAATTTGGGTAAGTCACTTAACCTCTTTAGTCTTTCAGTCTTCTCAGCTGTGTAATGAAAATTTTGAATTAAATGATCTATAAGATATCTTTACTTTTATTATGGGTCTCTTTTCTACCAAAAGATTATATTCCAAAGCAGTCAACAATAAGATATTGTGCCTGACATAAAAAGAATCACAATATTTTCCATCAAAATAAAAGTTGCTATTTTAAAGAGTATAAACTAATCTCATTATATCCTGAAAATAGTACTATTAAGGAGACAATGTTTGTATTTCAATCATTTTTTTTATAGTGATGAATGAGAGATTCACTACTGCCCAAGGTACCAAAAAATTTTTTTCAGAGCCTGGATTCAAACCTGGAACTACTAAATTCAAGCTGTTCTCAGCATTCTAACAAAATGTTATATCTGGAAAGGATGTTCAGCTAAACATTCTCATGTGAAAACGAGGCAATTAAGATGCCATTTCCATCTCTACTGTAAAGCACTTACCCAAAGTAAGTGCCTTAAGGTAATAAAACTAATCAGTAAAAGAATGGATAAGTGGAGGGGGAGCCAAGATGATGTGGGTAAAGGTAGGTACTCTCTTGAGATTTCCCAAATCTCTCCAAATACCTTTAAATAATGCCACTAAACAAATTCAAAAGAGACAAAATCCACAAAAAGATGGAGTGAAAACATTTCAGCTTAATATAACTTTGAAGTTAGGAAAGGTCTGTTGCATCAGGGTGAGAAAAGGGCACTGTCTAGTGCAAAGTGTACCAGTGCATATCTTGCCCCAATAAACAAGGAAATGATCTTGGAGTGACTGAATCCCTGGCAGCAGGGAAGGTTTCCAGACCTCTGAACCGACAGACTCTAAAGACAGCTTGGAAGGTTAGCAGGAAAGGTTTGATGTACCCTGGTGAGAGTGGAGCACAGTCCAGGGCAGGCTATACCACCACATCCTTGGCCACAGATAATCAGGAGTAGGCCTTGGGAGTGACTGAATCAGCAGGGTCATCAGTTACTTCTGGAGTTCTCAACCCACATTTAAGGAGGTGGTTGAGATACTGATCAGAAGGAGATTAAAGGGATACTTTTGCTAGCATTGAGTCAGGACTCAGTTGTTTTGTCTATAATCAGATCTAGGTCACAGTCCTGGATGGCAGTACCAGAGCAAGGAGGTACACTAGGACAGCAGAGTTTGCAGCCCCAGTGGAGATAGGACCTTTCCCACAGATATCAGAAAAGACTGTGGTCAATCACAGATTAGAACACAGATCAGAAGAGTAGTAAATGCATGTTTATTTAGATCACCACTGAAGAACTGAAAACTTACAAGTCTCTAGAAGTACTTCTGAAAACAGTTGCACAAAACCCCTGAAGTTTGGGACAGTGCATCTCCACCCTGTAAATGGAGTCTTACTACAAGGAGTAAAAAGTCAAGTATCAGGCTGGGAACATCAGTAAACAGAAAAAAAAAATTCTGACCATAAAATATTACTATGGTGACAAGGAAGATTTTTGATACATATTCAGAAGAAGACAACAAAATCAAAACTCCTATATCCAAAACCTCAAGGAAAAATATGAATTGGTCTCAGGTCATGGAAGAGCTTAAAAAGGATTTTGAAAATCAAGTAAGAGATGTAAAGGGAAAAATGGAAAGAGAAATGAGAGTGATACAAGAAAATCATGAAAACCAAGTCAACAGTTTGGTAAAGGAGACACAAAAAACAAAATACTAAAGAAAATAACACTTTAAAAAGCAGACTAGGTCAATTAGTAAAAGAAGACCAAAAAGCCAATAAGGAGAAGAATATCTTAAAAAGGAGAATAGGCCAAATTGAAAAAGAAGCACAAAAATTCACTGAAAAAAACTCCTTGATGATTAGAATTGGCCAAATGGAAAAGGGGATACAAAAGCTCAGCAAAGAAAATGATTCCTTAAAAATTAGAATGGAGAAAATCAAAATTAATGACTTTATGAATCACCAAGATACCAAGAAAAAATAAAACAAACTCCAATGAATAAACAAAAAGGGAGACAATGTGAAAAACTTCATTAGAAAAACAACTAGTGTAGCAAATAGATCCAGGACAGATTATTTGAAAATTATTGGACTACCTAGAAGCCATTAAAAAAAATGAATCTAGAAATCATCTATCAAGAAATTATCAAGGAAAATTGCCTTCACATACTAGAAGCAGAGGGTAAAATAGAAATTGAAAAAACATCTATCAGTTACTGAAAACTCCCAGGAATATTATAGCCAAATTCCAGAGCTCCAAGGTAAAAGAGAAAATATTGGAAGCATCCTGAAAGAAACAATTCAAGTACTGTGGAGCCACAATCATGATAACAAGATTTACCAGCTTCTACATTAAAGGATTGGAGGGCTTTTTGTATGCTATGCTTGATAGCAAAGGAGTTTGGAATACAACAAAGAATTACTGGCCCAGTAAAACTGAGTGTAATCCTTTCGGGGAAAAATGGATATTCAATGAGACAGAGGGCATTCAAGCATTCTTGATAAAATTTCCACAGATGAATAGAAAATTTGCTTTCAAATACAAGACTCAAGACAAACATAGAAAGGTAAAGAAGAAAGAGAAATAATAAGGAATTTAAGAAGGTTAACTGTTTACATTCCTAAATGGAAAGATGATACTTGTAACTCATAAGAACTTGCTCATTACAGGGAAGTTAGAAGCAGTACATATAGACAGGGGGCACAGGTGTGAGTTGATTGTGAAGGAATGTTACCTAAAGTAAAATTAAGAGGTAAGAGAGGAATGTAGCGGGAGAAAGGCAAGGGAGAGGTACGATGAGGGTACATTTATCTCACATAAAAGTGGCAGCACAATATCTTTACAGCAGAAGGGAACTGGAAGGAGGTGAGGGAGAGTGAATGAATCTTACCCTCATCAGAATGGGCTCAAAGAGAGAATAACATACACACTTATTTGGGTACAGAAATTTATCTTATCCTACAGTAAAGAAGGAGGTGGAGAGGATAAGAAAAGAGGAGTCATAGAAGGGAGGGCAGATTGGAGGAGGTGGTAGTCAGAATCAAAATACTTTTGAGGAGGGACAGGATGAAATGAAAGAGATAATAGAATAAATGAGGGTAGGGAAAATAGAATGGAGGGAAATATATTTAGCAATAGTAACTAAAAAAAAACTGAAGCAAGTTTCTCTAACAAAGTCCTAATTTACCAAATATAGAGGACTGAGTCAAATTTATAAAAAAATAAAAATAAATAAAAGCCATTCCCCAATTGGTAAATAAGCAAGAGATACGAATAATTTTCAGATGAAATAATCAAAGCTGTCTATAACCATACAAAAAGCCATTCTTTATTGATTGGAGAACTGAAAATTAAACAGTTCTGAGGTATTTTCTCGTACCTATTAGATTAGCCAATAGGAAAGGAAAATGATATGTGTTGAAGGAAATATGGACAAAAATGAGACATTAATGAAATATTGGTGGAGTTGTGAACTCATTCAACCATTCCGCAAAGCAATTTGAATCATGCCCAAAGACTTACTAAACCGTTCATACCCTTTGACCTAGCAATACCATTACTATGTCTGTATCACAAAAGAGTTAAAAAAAAAAAAAAAGGAAAAGGACCTATATGTATACAAGTGTTTATCTGGTGGCACAGAATTGGAAACTGAGGGAATATCCATCAATTGGAGAAGGGCCGAACAAATTATTGTATGTGATTGTGATGGAATACTATTGTGCTATATGAAAATAGGAGCAGGATGCTCTCAGAAAATATCTGAAATGACATGTACTTAGGCAAAGTGAAATATATTGTGTACAAAGAAACAGCAATATTTTAAGGTGATCATCTGTGAACTACTTAGCTATTCTCAGCAATAGAATGATGTAAGACAGCTCTGAAGGACTTATGTCAAAAAATGCTATCAGTTCCCAGAGAAAGAACTGATGGCTTCTCGATACATATTGAAGCATACTTTTTTTTTTAATTTTGTTCTTTTTCTTGAGGTCTTTTTCTTTTTCTTCTATGGCATAAGTTGGGAACCTGTGTTCTCCACTCTACATGTGGCCCTCCAGCTCCCTAGGTGCAGTCCTTTGACTGAATCCTCCAAGGGAATTTGTTCTTTGAAGTTTGGATTCAGTCAAAGGGCCACACTTGAGGATCTAGAGGGCTACACGTGATCTCTAGGCTACTGCTTCCCCACCCCTGGGATGTTTTCTTTTACAACATAACTATTACAAAAATATTTTGCATGACTACATATACATAACCTATAGCAAATTGATTGCCTTCTCAGTGGAGGTGGGTTGGGAAGGGAGGAAGGGAAAGAATTTGGAACTCAAAGTTTTCAAAAAGAATGTTAAAAATTATTTTTGCATATAACTGGGAAAAATAAAATACAAAATATATAATTTTTTTATTTTAATTTATTTATTTAAATTTTTACATTCATTTTCACAAAATTTTGGGTGCCAAATTTTCTTCCCATTTATCGCCTCCCTACACCCCAATACACCGACCATTCTAATTTTCCCTATCACCAATCTTCCCTCTCTTCTATCACCCCTCCCTTCTCTTGTCCCCATCTTCTCTTTTGTCCTGTAAGGCCAGATGACTTTCTATTCCCCATTAACAGTATTTCTTATTTTCTAGTAGCAAGAACAATACTCAACAGTTATTCCTAAAAGTTTAAGTTCCAAATTCTCCCCATCCCTCCCTCCCCATCCATTCCCTTTGGGAAGGCAGGAAACTCAATATAGGCCCTATCTGTGTAGTTTTGCAAATGACTTCGATAATAGTCGTGTTGTGTAACACTCACTATATTTCCCTCCATCCTATCCTGCCCCCATTGTTTCTATTCTGTCTTTTGATCCTGTCCCTCCCCAAGTGTTGACTTCAAATTGCTCCCTCCTCCCATTGCCTCCCTTCCATCATCCCCCCCACTCTGCTTATCTCCTCCCCCACTTTCCTGTATTGCAAGATAGGTTTTCATACCAAAATGAGTGTGCATTTTATTCCTTCCTTTAGTCGAATGTGATGAGGGTAAACTTCATGTTTTTTTCTCAGCTCTCCTCTTTTTCTCTCCAGTAAAAAATCTCCTGCTTGCCTCTTGCATGAGATATAATTTACCCCATTCCATTTCACCCTCTCTCCTCCCAATATATTTCTCTCTCACCGTTTACCTTAATTTCTTTCAAGGTACGGTCCCATTTTATTCAATTCACTCTGTGCTCTCTGTCTCTGTATGTCTGTGCATGCACGTGTGTACATATGTGTGTGCGTGTGTGTGTGGTCCCACCAACTACCCAGATACTGAAAAGTTTTAAGAGTTACAAATATTGTCTTTCCATGTAGGAATGTAAACAGCTCACCTTTGGTAAGTCCCTTGTGGCTACTCTTTGCTGTTTGCTTTTTCATGCTTCTTCTCATTCTTATGCCTGAAAGTCAAATTTTCTTTTCAGTTCTGGTCTTTTCATCAAGAATGCTTGAAAGTCCTTGATTTCATCGAAAAACCATATTTTCCCCTGAAGTATTATACTCAGTTTTGCTGGGTAGGTGATTCTTGGTTTTAATCCTAGTTCCTTTGACTTCTGGAAAATCATATTCCACTTCCTTTGATCCCTTAATGTAGAAACTGCTAGATCTTGAGTTATCCTGATTGTATTTCCACAATACTGGAATTGTTTCTTTCTATCTGCTTGCAAGATTTTCTCCTTGAGCTGGGAATTCTGGAATTTGACCACAATATTCCTAGGAGTTTCTCTTTTTGGGTCTCTTTCAGGTGGTGATCAATGGATTCCTTCAATACTTATTTTCCCCTCTGGTTCTAGAATATCAGGTCAGTTTTCCTCGATAATTTCATGAAAGATGATGTCTAGGCTCTTTTTTTGATCATGGCTTTCAGGTGGTCCCATAATTTTTAAATTGTCTCTCCTGGATCTATTTTCCAGGTCAGTTGTTTTTCCGATGAGATATTTCACATTCTCTTCCATTTTTTCATTCTTTTGGTTTTGTTTGGTGATTTCTTGGTTTCTCAGAAAGTCATTAGACTTCATCTGTTCCATTCTAATTTTGAGAGAACTATTTTCTTCAGTGAGCTTTTGAACCTCTTTTTCCATTTGGCTAATTCTGCTTTTGAAAGCATTCTTCTTCTCATTGGCTTTTTGAACCTCTTTTGCCAATTTAGTTAGCTTATTTTTCAAGGTGTTATTTTCTTCAACATTTTTTTGGGTCTCCTTTAGCAAGTTATTGACTCATTTTTCATGCTTTTCTTGCATCTCTCTTATTTTTCTTCCCAGTTTTTCCTCCACCTGTCTAACTTGATTTTCAAAATCCTTTTTGAACTCTTCCATGGCCTGAGCCCACTGGACATCCCCTGGGATGTCTGGGATACAGAGACCATGACTTCCACATCTTTTCCTGATGACAAGCATTGTTCCTTGTCATCAGAAATGAAAGGTGGGAACATCTATTCCCCAATAAATTAGCTTCTATGGTCTTATTTTTCTTCCATTTTCTGGGCATTTTCCCAGCCAGTTACTTGACTTCTGAGATTCCTGTCCACCCCCGGCTAGATCTGCCCAGCTACTACTTGGCATCTGATATTCAAATGCTGCTCCCCAGCCTCAGGGTTTTCCGTGGCAGGTGCGGCTGCTATTCAATGTGAGCTTAAGTTCTTGTGCTCAGATAGGGGCAGGGCTGCCTCCCAGGCTCAGTTCCCTCAGGGGGTTTATGCAGAGATCTTCAGCAATGGAGTGGAGCTCCTTCCTGCTCCAGGATCCTCTGGCCACCACTGCCTCTGCTACTGCCTCCTGAAGGGGCCCAAGTCACGGAGACATTCCACTCCCCTCTCAGCCAGCCCAGAAGTCTCTCTCACTGACCTGTAGAGCCTTGGGTGGAGGGACCTTAGTGGCTGCTGGAGATTCTGTCCCTGAAGCCTGCTCAGATCTCCTCCTCTCGGATCCGCTTGGCCAGGGCAATGCAGGGGTGGACTCCGCTGTCCGGAGTGTGACGGACCTTTGGGGTTGGTTTTTAAGGGCTCTCTGGAATGGAAATCTCTTCCACTGCATTTCTGTGTGGCTTTCTCTGCTCCAGAATTTGTGGGGAGTTCTTTTTACAGGAAATTTATGGGCTGTGGGTTCGAAGCTAGCATATGTGAGTCTTTCTACTCCACCATCTTGGCTCCTCCCCAAAATATATTTTTTTTAAAAAAAGTAACCATGTTTAAAAAAAAGAGTCAAGAATCATAGAGCTATTGTTTTAGAATTAAAAGGAAATGGTGATGAATTCCTTAGGAAACTAAAACTATGAGATGGTAAGTAATTTGCTCAAAAGTGCAAATGAAGTAGAATCAAGATTCAAGCCCAGATACTCTAAAAATAAATTAAGTGTCTTGTCTGCCTGAAGTCAAGTATATTTTTCCCTGTGCTATATTACCATTGGAAATAGAATCTAAGTTTTCTGACCTCTAATGCCAGCATTTTGCTACTGGAGTATCAAAAGGATTTAAATTGTTTGTCTATAATTTTTTGAAGATGAATTTCAGATATAACAACTATCAAAATCCAAAGCAACACTTTATCCTATGGTCTCTGCATGTAATTCACCACTTCAAATTCCTTCATATCCCCAACAAGCCCATATATTCTGGAATTTTGGGAAGATTGGAATGTTAGTGGTTGCTTTAATGGATAGATGTGATGGTCCCACTATACTGTGCCCTGGTCAGAGGATATCAAGAATATAGTTTTCATTTCTGTGAATGATATTTTCAGAAAGGCATTGACCAATTGGAATGTATCCAAAGAAAATTCACCAGAATGTAAAAGAAATTAGAATCTATGTGAAATGAAAGTCAACTTAAGGAAGTGGTGATGTTTATATTGAAAATAAATCGCACAATACTCTAGTGGAAAAGGATGTAGATAGTTTTCAAAAATGTAAAGAGCTATCAAGTGGAAGAGGGTTTTAATTTGTACTAACTAGCTCCTGAGAAAAGAACTAGGAATCACAAGTAGGAGTTGAATACTAGCAGATTTTTTACTTGATACGTGGAACAACTTACTCTGAAAGCTATCAAACAATATGATCTGCTTTTTTCAGGAAGTAGTTGTTCTCCTAACACTGATGTTCTTGAAGTACAGGCCATATGAGCCCTTGTTATGGACAGTGTAGAGCATAATTAAACCTCAGTATCACTTCTAATAATCAGTCTTTGTAAATGATATGATTCTCATATATTCTCAGCTTTGTGATTCCTGGAAGGAATAAATAAAGTTGCCATTTTCACTGATTCTGATTCCTTTATTTAACTAAATATATAATGGCAAATATCCTGACATTTGCAAATCACTAGGTATCTAGACTATAACATTTTGGAGTAAATACATTTGTGTATAGCTTTATTTACCTGAGTGAGACAGAGATGGAGACAGTAAAAGAGTTGTATACATTTATTCTTGTACCCTTCCTTTGACATCTGAAGCAGTATCAAACCGTTTATCTAAAATCCAGACTTGTACTCACTTCCAAAACTTAAAGTATTTTAAATCAGCTTTTAAACCCAATGTATTTAGATGTATTTTTCCCTCAGAATTAAAAGTCAAAAGAGATTATCATTGTATTTGCAACTGGTAACTCTACATTTAAAGATATTTTCATCAGACTTATTGTAATATTTAGTTGAAAACTTTAGAGATGTGTTGCGGAATAATGGAAAGATGCAGTGATTTTAATGGGCTGGCATAGCATGCGAGGTCTTTGTTTGAATCCTGTGAAAATGAACTCTTTCCTCATTGCCAAAAAAATAGACATGATGATATCTGTGTTATCTACCTCAACATATATATATATATATATATTCAGATATAGCTATAGCTATAGATATAAATATATATATATATTCAGATATAGCTATAGCTATAGATATAAATATATAGGTAGACAAATAAATGATAGATAGATAGATAGATAGATATAAAACAGAAGTTAAAGCACTACACAAATGTTAGTTCCTGAAATAGTGAGGGAAAACAGCAAATTTTAATGGTTTTTGAAGTTTAATGTTCAAGAAATTGAAGCAGGCAGTCATAACTGGGAATGTTGTTGCCATTGGCTTTATGCAAAGCTTTTTCCCCTTCATTTCTCTGAAAAAAAAAAAAAACAACAGCAACAAAATTCTGACAATCACAAAAAATATATAAATAAATAAAACCATTTCTTGTGAGCTTAATCAGTGTCATTTACAAATGATGCAAGAAGTACCTGAAATACCTAATTAAAATTTGAGGAAGCCCTAAGGCATATAAGTGAAAGTAAATTTCCACCCTCTTGGAGCTCTCCAAAGACCAATAAATGAACTGTAATGAGCTGTCAACAAGGTGCTAATGGGGTGGCATTAGGCAGTTCCCCTTGCCCTTCTTTCTTTATCACCTCCTGGGAGCTACATGTGATTGGTGGCTTTTAAAGTTCTTATAGATAATTTCAACTTTGTTCAATCCCTTTGAATTCCACTGACTATGTTTTAGAAATTTACTCATACTTCAGACTTCTCTTTCCTTATCCTTGTGATAAAAGCTGTAACGGATTAAGAATTATGCTTACTTATTTCATCCTAAAATATTATGATCTTTTAAATGTGCAATGATGGTCTTTTACTTTTAAAAAAAATAATTGATTAAACTAATTGAGATTTGTATATCTACTTTTCTCTATAATTTTAATGTATCTGCAAATGACAACTAATTGCATTGATTTTCTTAATCAAATTTATTATCCTTAAGAAATAAAATGGGAGGCTAAGTTATTCCTTTATCATGGTTCTATTAACCTTGGCATATATTTTCTGCAAAAAGAAGTCCCATATTCTGAATAGGAATTCTCAGTTCCCATATGCAAAAAATATTTCTTCCCTAGTATTCTGTCAATAAACATTTAATAACTACTAAGTTAAAGGTAATATGCTAAACACTAGGAATACAAAGACAAAAAAGAAAGACTTCTTTGACTTAAAGAGCTTACAATCTGATAAAGATGATAACACATGAGAAAGAAGTCCTGAAGGGTATAGCTAGGTGGGAAGACATGAAAATAGTGATCTTTCTTCCTAAACAGAGCTATGAGGATAGGAGCTCTATGATGAAGGAATCCCAGGAGCAGAGGGGTTTGACATGATCTGAGTTATCTTTCAGGATGAAGAGGTTCCTAGGGAAACAACAAAGCTGTAAGGTAGGAAAATTCTGAGTTAATTGATTATTAGAAAATGTAGAAAAGTAGAATTCTATCAGCACTATATGAATCAGAACATGTTTCCTGCCTAATCAACCTCCTCATTTTGTTCATGTTGCAAAAAGGATTTTTTTAAAAAATTGAAATGTATTTGTATTTTAGTGATTTAATTGGACCAAATATTGTCAATTTACTAAGCAGGAATGGGTCATAAAAATGGTTTTAAAACCATTTCCATGAAAATGCTATTATCTAAATAGGATTTATTTCCCATTATGAACTCTGTCTCCCTGTTTCTCTCTCTCTCTCCACATATACACACATAAATACATATATGTGTATATACATGTATACACATATGCATGTGCATATGAATATTATATGTACATGCATGATGTTTTTCCTATTACATTTTCATTTGTCCTTTACAACAATTTTCATCCAAAGGTTCATCATGAAATGAATATAACCTCACATTCTTGAAAGCTGTGTTAGTGAAATTTAAGATCTAGCAAGTTAAATCATAGTGCAAAGATCCTGAACAGAGGCCAACAACTGAATAACTATTTTTTGTATTAATAAATTAAATAATTTTTAGTTTTTAACATTCATTTCCACAATATTTTGAGTTCCAATATGTCTTCCCATCTCTCCCCTCCTCCCCACCCCAAGAAGGTTTGACTACCCCTTCTCCCAGTCTGCCCTTTCTTCTATTACCTTCCCCTCTTATCTTCTTCCCCCTTACATTTTTATAGGGCAAAATAGATTTCTATATCCCATTGCCTCTTATTTCCCAGTTGCATGTAAAAAAAAATTAACATTTCTTTTTGAAATTTTGAATTCCAAATTCTCTCCCTTCTCTCCCTATCCACCCTCATTGAGAAGTTGAGTAATTAAACATAGGTTATACATGTGTAGTTATGCAAAGCGCTTCCAAAATAATCAAGATTATTTCCTTCCATCATTCCCCACATCACTCATTTTATTTTCTCCTTTGACCCTGTCCCTTTCCAAAAGTGTTTGCTTCTGACTAATCCCTCCCCAAAACTGCCCTGCTTTCTATCATCCTCCCCACTGTCCCCTTTCCCCTTCCCTTCCTGTAGGGTAAGATACCCAAATGAGCATGTATGTTATCCCCTCCTTAAGTCAAATCAGATGCGAGTAAGTTTCAAGCATTCCCTCTCACTTCCCCTTCTTCCCATTGTGAAATTTTTTTCTTGTCTCTTTTATGTGACATAATTTACCTCATTCTATCTTTCCCCTTTGCATTCTCCCAATATATTCCTCTTTCACCCCTTAATTTTATTGTGATGTTATCCCTTCATGTTCAACTCACCCTGTGCCCCATGCTCCACCTCTCTCTTTCTCTCTCTCTCTCTCCATATATATATATATATATATACACACACACACATCTATATCTATATTTATCTGTCTATATCTCTACATCTATTATCTATATATATACATTTATAGATATAGATATATATGGATACATATAGATATAGATATAGATATACATGTCAATATCTTCCAACTACCCTAATAATTAGAAAGGTCTCATGAGTTACAAATATCATCTTTCCATGTGGGAATGCAAACAGTTCAACTTTAGTAAGTCTCATATTATTTCTTTTTTCTGTTTAGCTTTTTGTGCTTCTCTTGATTCTTGTATTTGAAAGTCAAATTTTCTATTCATCTCTGGTCTTTTCAGTAAGAAAACTTGAAAGTCCTCTATTTCATTGAATATACATTTTTCCCCTGAAGTATTATAGTCAATTTTTCTTGGTAGGTGATTTTTGGTTTTAATCCTAGCTACTCTGAACTCCAAAATATCGTACTCAGACCTTAAATAACCATTTTTGAAGAACCAGCCTGGAAATATATGTAGAGGTACATCATAAGTAGGCTGAGTATATGGGGTGATGAATTATTTGATCATAACTATAAATGAAACAGAATACTGTTTTGGACAACTAGGTGGCACTGTGAACAGAAAATCAGACTTGGAATCAGAAACTCCTGAGTTTGGATCCTGTTTCATATTCCTTATTGCTATGCGACCACAGGCAAATCAATTAACCTTACTCAGACTGTTTCCACATTCAAAAAAATGAGATAATAGTAACAAAATTATCTACCCACTCGACTGATTTTAGGATTAAATAAACATGATAGCAATGGTAAAGTGTTCTGTAAGTTTTAGGACTGTATATAAATATCATTTGTCATTATCATCATAGCTATAAACATGCCCTGGATCCTATGAGATAACTTTTTAGTGACTGGGGGTGGGTGACATAAATGCCATGTTTATAAGCATTAATTTCATCATCTATATTCTAAGTTAAGGATGCTTCCACAATGAGCAACAATTTGACACTTCTAAAGAAACTGAAACTGAAGGATATTGATGTTGACATTCATTTTGTAAAAGAAACCAAATGACAAAAGAATCTGTAACTAAATTGAAGGATAGCTCACAGATTCTCTTTGAAGAGGCAAATGAAATTGTCGGTTATTTTATTTTGTTTCCAAATGAAACAAAGCATATGATTCTATAAAGCACATGGTCATTTTCCTATGTGTTTTAATAATCTCTTTGAAGATTATTTGTCTTATTTACTAGTACCAGCTTTAACAAAAAGGAGAAAAAAGAAATTCTATGAAGAACTCATTAAAATTCTCCAGCTTAAATCAAAGTATGTTTTAATTCTCAACATTTTAGTGCAAAAGTGGCCACAAGGCAGAATGATGAAAATCATTTCAGGATATATAGCTCAGAAGAATAAAATTTAACAGCCCAAAGAACTGAATATTATACAGTAACAATATACATAATGTAATTAAACTGAGTGTGAAAAATGTGTGTCAGGAAACATTTTAAGCCTAGAGAATATAAAAAAAAAAAAAAGAATCTCTGCCTTCAAGGTGTTTACATTCAGGAAGAGATGGTATGTATATTTAGGTAAATATAGCATAGATTTAAAATGTATACAAGGTAATTACGGTGTATCACTATCAACTGGGAAAGATAGCAGCATGAATAGTTTCTTTATGAGAGATTGGAGGCAATAGATAGAGTTTTACAGGCGGGAATAATTTTTTTTAATTGAAAATCTATGTGTAGATAAACCACAAACTAGTAAGAAAAATGGTTTTATAACATCTTTTTAATGAAAAAAATATTAAAACTCTAAATATAATGTGGCATATAATTACTATAGTTTCAATCCAATCTATTGACATTAAAAATGAAAGGTGAATTAAAGAGCGGAGGAATATATTATGTGACCTGGCACAGTGTATAACACTGTATTTCACCATTTCTGAAACAGTTTTAGCCAGAAATGAGAAAAAATGAGTGAAAAACAAACCCAGATAATACCTTATCCAGGAAACACTTGACTTCCCATGATATCAGTTGGTATCTCATTTAAAGAAAATGCCAATTTCCATTGCAAAATTATAAAGTCTTATTTTGAGAGGATGTTAACTGATTTATGAGTATTACTTCCTCAAATTAATGAAGAAGCAATTAATAAATCATCATTTTTAAAGTTCCTACCATGTCTCAGACACCACAGTAAATAATTGCGATAAAAAAGAGGAAAATGCCATTATGAGGTACATAATATTATCTGCATTTGCAGGTGTAAAGGATAATCAGAAAAGTAATTTCACTTGCTTACCTAATTCATGCAAGGGTTAGAGGACTGGGCCTACTGCAAAAAAATGACCATTCTCAGAAACTCCTTTAAGTAGATCTATAAAATGGACTAGAATCAATTCGGATGGAGAAATTCGGAAAAAGTCACACAGCCTTTTGTTTGGACCAGATCAACATAAGACTATAGAAAGAGATCTATGGATAATTGGGCAAGGTAGAGGCAACAGCATACGGGGAGCACAGGGCATCCTAGCACCCAGGGAAAATCTGCATGCCAACACAAAAAGGATGTCACAGACTCATATTGGAGCAACCCCTGATCTCCCCTGGGACATTGTGATGGGGACAACTACTAACTAGCATTTTTGTTTCCCACTACCTAGGCCAGATCAAATATTCAGGGGTAGAATGAGAGGAGGACTTTTCACCACAGTAGTGGTATTCCCTGGTAGGGAAAGCCTGCACACTGTAATGAGAGGGGAGGAAGTTCAGAAGCCAACATTAGCAGTGGTGGGTATGTTATGGCTCAGACCTCAGGCAGAAAGCAGAGTCATTTTCATCACCCATCACAGTCTTCAGAGGAATAAGTACAATCAAAAGGAAGCCTACTTTTTTCAAAATAAATGTGTTCTCAACATTTATTTCCACATGATTTTGAGTCCCAAATTTTTTACCCATCACTCCCCTCCCTTCACCTCAAGACATCTTGCATTCTGATTACGCCTTCCCTCAGTCTGTCCTCCCTTCTACCTCACCCCTCCCTTCCCTTATCCCCATCTCCTCTACTTTCCTGTAGGACAAGATATATTTCTATACCCCATTAACTGCATTTCTTATTTCCCAGTTGAATTTTTAACAATCATTTTTAAAACTTTGAGTTCCAACTTCTCTCCCTTCCTCCTTCCCCAACTGTCCTCACTGAGAGGGCAAGCAATTCAATGTAAGTTATACATGTGTACTTATGCAAAAGACTTCAGTAAAAGTCATGTGGTGAAAGACTAACTAGATTTCCCTCCATCCTATCCTGCTCCCATTTATTCTATTCTCTCTTTTGACCTTGCTACCCCCAAAAGTTTTTCTTCGTAATTTCCCTCTCCTCCCATTTGCCCTCCCATATTGCTTCTTGAAAAGACATGTTAATTGATTTCCCTGTGGATTCATTAGCCAACTCTCTTACTTCCCAGAGTAAAACACTGTACTTTGACCACTGCTCCATGGGGGAATCAGAATGTTATGCCCTTCCAGTGAAGGCTGTGGCTCTGGGTAGTAGGTACTGAATATCTACTTTCTTTCTATATCCTGTAGGGTAGCTGCCTCTTATTTGAAAGTTTCATGTGGAAATTTCTTCAGTATTCACAGAAGAATGGTAGCATTGCAAAGAACAACTGGTAGGGATGACTTTAACTTTTCAATTCTAGTAGAGTTGCTCTTTTGTAACAATTCAAGCTAGGCCCTCAAACCTTCAAAAAAATGTGTAATTCAGAGATTTAGATAGCGCAGTGAGAGGGGAACAGTAAAGCAATTAGAAAAATGAAAATATTTACTAAAATCAAAAAAATGAGTAAAGACTAAGAGAAAGTCAATATAAAACTCTAGAAGACAATAATCCTACAAGAAATGCAAATACAGGACATGCATTGGCCACTAGGATCCCATGATAATGAAAATTAAAGCAGAACTAAAATACATGAGTACTGAGATTGATTCATTGGACAGGGAATTGTTAGACTTCACTTTGGTTCTGACTGTCCAACAAACGAGTTTTCTGACTAAATAACTTCCTCCTCTGCTTCTCAGTTTCTTTGTCTGTAAAATGAAGGGGTTGAACTGCATCTCTAGGATTCCTTTTGGGTAATCAATCCATTGTTTGTGTGCATGTGTGTGTGTGTGCGTGTGTGCATGTGTGTGTGTGAATACACACACATATTCTTTCAAAATATCTCTATAACAAGATTGTGTTTAAATAGAACTTTTCACTGTTTTTCAGAAAAAGGATCTTGAGACATGGTTTTGAGAAAGTACTTAGGTTGCTGGTATCTGGCTTTCCTACTGTTACAAAGTCAAACGATTTCATATTGATTCTACTTTGAATCTGAAGTAATAATATGGTACTGGACAGGATTCTAATTAATATTGCCCCAAGGTTTCTTCTCAGAGTGAACTTTTTTCCCAAGTAGCAAACATGGTTATTTTTTTAAAGTTAAATAAATTTTAAAGGATTTGTCTTATCACCTTGCTTCTCATAAGTCCAGATTTTTCAAGAGACTATTTTGGGATGAGGAGAAACACACACACACACACACACACACACACACACACTACACATGTGGACATGTACAACCCTTGAGATGTAAGTAATTATTCTGGAAAGATTATATGGGATTTGGTCTATTCTCAAATTTTCTACATTTTTATGTTTTGCTTTCATCAAACTAAATAAATAAGAATATGACTAGCATTAGTGACCATCTTTATCTTATCAGATTTTTTCAAAACGTTAGCAGAGGCTGGTTCTATTTCTCATTTAGGCTCTTAACTCACCCTAATGAAATGTGATTCTATACACTCACTGAATGTTCACCTTGAACAGATTTCTTAAGTTACAAGAGGTGATTGAACTCAAATTTAATGGGTAAAAAAGTAGTAGACAGGCTACAGTCCAGAGATGCAGAAGTGGTTTGCCATTTCCTTCTCCAGTTCATCTTTAAAAGGAGGAAACTGAGACAAACAGGGTTAAGTTACTTTTCCAGGGTCACACAGATGACAAATTTCTGAGGCACGGATCTGAATTAATGAAGATGAATCTTCCTGGTTTTAAGCTTGGTGGTCCATCCACTTTTCCATTTAATTATCACAGAGTACAAGACTATCTTTAGACTCAGAAGTTTTTAACCTACAATTCAAAAGAAAAAAGTAATTTAGAAATTTAACTAACAATTCAAAACATTGTCAAAGGTCAGGATCATGTCATTACTGAATTGCTGCTCCTTGACCTCAAGTGATTTCTGATCCATCAATGAGGTGTGAAAATAGGTGAAATCTAACACTTTCTACAATAAGTCCTTATAAGATTGATTCCTAATACAGCCCAAACTTAACTTTTTTTTTCATATATTTCCCCATCCCTTTCACTCCCTTGACTGTACAAGAAACATATCTTCTATCTTCTCTGCAGGGTCAGAGCAGTTCTTGTGTAACTACAGCATTAACACAAAAAGTAATGGTTGTGTCGGTGGCATGGAGAAGATCCCATTACCACTGTGCTTACCCCTTCCCTCCTGGTCTTCATCATGCCTTTGAAATGCATCTTTCACAAGATGATCTGAGCTTCAAGGTCATGACCATTGAATTAGATGCCCACTTTTCCCTACATTTTCAAGTCAACTGGAACAGTGAGTTGAATAAGAGAAAGAATAATTACCTGGGTGTATTTTTCATTTTATTTGTCATGATATTAACTCTTCTGACAATTCCATCATTTTTAATATTTTCCTAACTGATTAAGGACCATCATCTTTCTTTTCACTCAAGTTTATATTACTGGTGTCATTTTCCATTCCTCATGTCTCTCCTTTTCCCTCTGTAAACATAACCACCACCATAAGTATCTCCTTTTTTCTCCTCTGTTTCAACAGCATTCTAATGATCTGTCCTCTCAATTGTATCTCCCATGCAGTTTCCAAAGAGTGAACCAAAAACATGGTTATGACTTCATCACCTATTCAAAAATAAAGAAATAAAGAAAAGTAATCACTTTTGCTTCTAAAATTGAATATTATTTTATATTTTATCACATCCTGCTATTTTTACATATGCTTTATCACAAATAATAATATTCATGGTAGCATGTATATATAATTTGCAAATAATAAAATGTATAAATATGCAGGGTACAATAAAGTTTATTGTCATTTATGAAGATGTGACCAAAAACATTTCTTGGCCACTATCCTAGCTTTCTTGTCCTAGATGAATGGAACAATAAATGAATATTTTATATACATATACACATAGATGTATATATATAGATAGATTATATCTGTATCTCTATATATTTGCACCTACATCTCTATATAATCTATACATTTAAATGCAAAAAACAATCTGTATTTAAGCACATACACACATATGAAACACATGAATACATATTTAGCACTCAGAAGTTTGGTGGTATGTATATGACAAACAGTCTCAGCTCTTAAGGAGTTTGCATTCTAATGGAGGAAAGAATACTTAAAAGAGATCTAGAAAGGAAAGAAGATTGGTAGGAGAGTTGAGGGATTATGTAAATTAAGTGACTAAGAAGGGTTTTTGGAGCAAGAAAAGACAAAAGCTTAACTACCTGTGCCCGGATTCCCTGAGGCAGTATTCTTATACTGTTGTGAGTAGTATAAAGAGAATGCACACATTTGGAAGTGGATAGAAATTGATACATGATTTCCCAGAGCACTGAAAAAAAACCTACAGATATTTTCTTGTGACTACTCTCAGTACTTTTTGAAAAATCAATGAGGAATAAGGGAAGCAACAGAATCTGAGTCAGCAGGATAATGAGATGACTCTAAAACACTAAAGGTCTGAGGCTGCATTAATAGAGACTGACTGTTATACAAGAGATTGGAAATAGTCTCAGCAACCTGTGTCTGTCAAACACCTGTGAGAACCTTATTGAGTGAAATCAGGTGAAGACCCCTCAGGTATGAATTCCCCAAAACCCCCAACCCTTCCAGCTGAAGCTAAAATAGCTAAGTATCCTTCTTAGGCAAATTTAATGCTCCAGGATTGGGGAGAACCACCAAAGTTCTGGTCAAGCCGCATCACCATTCTTCATGTAAGTTCCATATTTGGTAACAAAAATCCTCATTGGCTAGCAATGATCCTTTTCATTTTCTTTGTCTCTGAGGTAGATTCCTGCTCTTAGACTGTATGTGTGGATTCCCAGCAAATAGGAAGAGAGGCTAATGGGCTTCCACCTTAGTATTATATAATGCTGTACTCCATTTTCCTCAGGTACACTCCCTTGCTGACACTACCCATGGTCAAACAAGAGGTGCCCCTTCTCATGAGATTGTAATAAATTCCTTTTTGCCTTCTACCTTGAGAGGCCTCTAAGTTTAAATTGAGTAAGGGTAGCTGTATCCCACACAATATCATTCATTAGGAGGGAAATCTGCAAACTAAAATGAACCGAGAAGAGGTTAAGAGGTTGAAGAAACTTGAAACCAGGATACAAGAGGAAATGATAAACGTATGAGAATGTTTAACTTGGAGAGAAGAATAATGAAGTGATGGGGCAGTGGAATGAGGAAGAGATACAACTGTCTGTATTTGCAGATTTACCAGGTAGAAGAGCAATTAAATGTGAGAGGAATTGGACAGGAGGTCCAGGATCTGGCAAATCTAGGAAAAACAGATGGAAGGATTTCATTTTGATGTAAGAAGGGAGTCTATATACATGGACACAAATATATGCACACAAAGGAATCTCTACACACACACACACACACACACACACACACACACAAGCACTTCTAGCTTTGTACAACTTTAGGTCCTCCCACAGAATTCTGTAAGATAATTTTTATGTAGTGTGAATTTACCCACAGACATTACATATATATTTGAATGTAAAATCATTCTGTATATACTTCTGATCAGTTCTTCCTCTGAAAGCTGCAGGGAGTGTCTTCCTTCATGGGTCCTTCGCAGGTAATTCAGGTTTTTATAATAATCAAAATGACATATTCTGAAAATCGTTCTTAAAACAATGTTGCTATTGCTGTATACAATGTTCTCTTACTTCTGCTCATTTCATTCTTTATTATTTCATGCAAGTGTATCCATGTTTTTCTAAGATCATTGAGATCATCATTTCTTGTAACATAGTAGTGTCCCATCACAATCTTATACCACAAGTTATTCAGCATTTTCCCTACTGACAGGCATCCTACAATTTCCATTTCTTTGCCACCACAATGAGAGATACTACAACTATTTTAGAATTTTAGATTCATTTCCTCTTTTTATAATCATCTTTGGAAATAGACCTAGTAGTTATATTGCTGGGCCAAAGAATTTAAAAACATTTTTGGCTTAATTCCAGATTGATCTCCAAAATGGTTGGATGAGTTCACAATTCTTCCAACAGTGAACTGATGCTTTTGGTTGTGGGAAGTAGGAATCTGTGTAGAGTAAATGGATAGGAGCAGAGAGAAAGAGAACATTACATTAAAGTTAACCTAAGTTCTTTTGGGGAATGCAGATTTCTTTCAGAATTCTGTATATAAAATGCAATTTGACTAAAGTGAGAAATGTCTACACTGTGTGTGTATGTGTGTGTGTTGTTAAAGTTAGAATGGTTATCCTACTATGGTAGCTACTGGTATCTCACTATTTAATACAAAGATGAATATTAAAAAAAAGTTTGTAATAAAAATAATATGTTGCATTTACATTGATCCTTAAATTCACAAAATAGAATTATTATTCAATATAACCTTTTGAAAAATCCTGTAAAATAGGTGCTATTTTTTCCCAGTTTAACAGTTGAGAAAGCTAAGACTCATCCAGAGTCACACATCTAGTGCATCTCTGTGGTTGGATTTGTCTTCCGGATTGATACCAGTGTTGTAGCCATTGAGCCACTTAGTTGTCATGGTAGGATATTGTAGAGGGTTTTTTTCACTTGGGATATTAAGATGTAGTACCTAATGTTACTTAAATCAATGATAGTGTTGTTAGAGGGCAAGAACTCTAATCCTTATGTGTAATATGTTAACATTCTTAAATGCTACAAATATGAAGTGACATTTGTATTTTTCAACTTTTATATATTTCTGTTGCTATGAATTCATGTGCATTATCTTGATAGTTACGATAGCCCTATGCAATAATGTAGGACAAATACGATTACCCCTATTATGCAGATAAGAATACTGTAATTCAGAGTTATAACACAGTAAGTAAAGGATGGAAATGATCATCTGAATCTTCTTGCTTCAGCACCCTCTTTCTTACTGTTGTTGCTCTATTACATCAAATAATTTTTTTTCTTTTTAATAACTACCCACTGTGAAAACATTAGGGATTTTTTAAAATTTAATTTAATTTTATTATAATTTTTTTAATGTTCTACAATCACTACCTTAAAATTAAGATTTTATCCCCCACACCTACCCCCACTACCTCCCTCCCTCCCCATGACAGCATACAATTCTGTATAGGTTCTACAGATACTTTCCTATTGAGTATGTTTTCATTATAGTCATGCTATGTAGTTGAACTAAAATAAATGGAAGAAATCATATAACAAATCAAAACATAATACACAAAAACACACATACACCAACATGATCTGCTACATTCTGTGAATGACTTCCATATTTCTTTCTCTGAGTATGGAAGGCATTTTGCCTTAGAAAACCACCATTGGGATATCTTTTTTTAATAAGTTCTTATGTGATTATAAAGTTCCAAGTCTACCAGAAAAAAACTCTTGCACACTGTGGTCATTGCTGTGCACAAAGTTTTCCTGGTTCTGCTCCTTTCACTCAGCATCAGATCATATAAGTTCTTCCAGGCCTCCCTGAAGTCTTCTTGTTTATCATTTCTTATGGTGCAATAGTACTCCATTACATTCATATACCATAATTTATTCAGCCATTCCCCAATTGATGGGTATCCCCTTGAATTTCAGTTTTTGGCAGCTACGAAGATTGCTGCTATAAATATTTTTGTACATGTGGGACCCTTTCCCATTTTTATGATCTCTTGGGGATACAGTCCTAGTAACGATATTGCTGGGTCAAAGGGTATGCACATTTGGTCATATTTCCAAACCGTTCTCCAGAATGGTTTTATGAGCTCACAGCTCCACCAAAAATGAATTAGTGTGCCAACTCTCCCACATATTTTTCAGTATTTATCATTTTCTTGTTCTGTTCTGTTTGCCAATCTTGTAGGTGTGATGTGGTACCATAGAGTTGTTTTGATTTTCATCTCTCTAATCAATAGTGATTTAGAGTATTTTTTCATATGATTATAGATATCTTTAATTTCTTCCTCTGAAAATTGCCTGTTCATATCCTTTGACCATTTATCAATTGGGGAATGACTTGTATAGTTATACATGTGTCAGTTCTCTATATATTGTAGAAATGAGGCCTTTATCCCCGAGCTTAACCCTAAAAATTCTTTCCCGATTTACTACATCCTTCCAAATTTTGGTTGCATTGGGTTTGGTTGTGCAAAAACTTTTCAGTTTAATGTAACCAAAATTATCAATCTTTCATTTCATAATACTTTCTATCTCTTCTTTAGTAAAAAATTCTTCCCTTCTCCATAAATATGATAAATACACTATTCCTTGCTCCTCCAGTTTATTCATGATATCAGTATTTATACCTAAATCATATACCATTTGGACTTTATTCTTGTGTATGGTGTCAGGCATGTGTCTATGTCTAATTTCCGCCACACTATTAACCAGTTTTCCCAGCAATTTTTGTCAAACAGTGAGTTCTTATCCCAGAAGATGGGGTCCTTGGGTTTATCAAACAGGAAGTTGCTATATTCCTTGCCTACTGTGTCTTGAGAGCCAAGTCCTTTCTACTTGTCTACCCCTCTGTTTCTTAGCCAATACCAAGTGGTTTTGATAATTGCTGCTTTATAGCACAATTTGAGGTCTGGTAGCCCCAGGCCACCTTCCCAGGCATTTCTTTTCATTAGTTCTTTTGATATTCTGGATCTTTTGTTCTTCCAAATGAATTTTGATATTATTTTATCCAGCTCTAGAAAATAATTATCTGATAGTTTAATTGGTATGGCACTAAATAAGTAAATTAATTTAGGTAGAATTGTCATTTTTATTATATTAGCTTGGCCTACCCATGAACAACTGATGTTTTTCCACTTACTTAAATCTGACTTTATTTGTGGAAAAAATGTCATGTAATTGTGTTCATATAATCCCTGGGTTTGTTTTGGCAGGTAAACTCCTAAGTATTTTATAGTGTCTACCCTGGCTTTAAATGGGATTTCTCTTTCTATCTGTTGCTGTTGTACTTTGTTGCTAATATATAGGAATGCAGAAGATTTGTGTGGGTTTATTTTGTAACCTGCAACTTTGCCAAAGTTGTTTATTATTTCAAGTGGAACATTAGGGATTTTGCAATAAAATAAATTTTATTTCATCACTGTTCCCTGCTTGTACAAGGCATGCTGCATCACAGTTATTTATGCTCCAGAAACAAAAATGTTTTCATGGATTTAAGACTTTCAAGTGGTTTTGTCAAAATCTCTAATCAAAGCACCTGCCAGGCTCTAATGTGATATCAGTCATCAGCTTCCATATATATGACACTCTTTCAGGTGTGAGACTTAGAAAAATGATGGAACTTTACACACTCATTATGATTTGTTCACAGATTAGATGAGGTTGTCAAAGCAAGCTAGTAACATCTGTGATTCTCCAATCAAATGACTCTGAAATTTCAGGAAAGCCAAAAGTAAAGCTTCATCACATATTATGTTGATACAGTACAATATTTTTCATCCTACTGCATAGAAAATACAGATTTCTTTAGTGTATAATTCAGTATTATTGAGTGCTTATTATATGACCAACACTGCCTAGACATTCAAAGTGATAAAAAGAAATATATATAATGTGGTTATCGGATTTAGGAGTTGAAGGTGTTGTTGTGAATTATTGAATCCAACATTTTCCTTATATAGAACCTGATCCTCTGTAGTGTTAAATGATACAGTTCAAGTCACATAAATAGTAAAGATTAGAACTGAGATTTAAGCCCAGGTCTACTAATACTGACTCAGTGTGTATACCGTTATGACATTATAATTCATAATTAAGTTGGAGGGGGAAATAACTCATTAAAAAGTATATAAAACCAAACAATACATAACTCCATACTTAATTGTATGGTAAGGATAATCTTTACTTTAGGATGCATATAGAAGGCAAAATTCCTTGAACTGCTTTGCTTCTGTCTTTGTGTTTCAAATACATATTGTTGTTATTGTTTAGTCACTGTAGTCATGTTCAGCTCTTAGTGACTTCATTTGGGTTTTTTCTTGGCAAAGATAGTAGAATGGTAGATAGTAGAATGTCATTTCCTCCTCTAGTTCATTTTTCAGATTAGGAAACTGAGGCAAATAGGCTTAAGTGATGGCCACAGTCATACAGTTAGTTTAGTATCTGATGTTAGACTTAGTCTCAGGAATATGAAACTCGGGCCCAGCATTCTATCCACTGTTCAACCTAGATGCCATTTCAAATACATATTAACATGCCATTTAAAGAGTAGACCCTGAAACAATTTCTCCTGAACTGAAGAGATAGATCATCTTTTTGACTCTTCTCAGGCATGCCTACTTCATGAGATTTTTGGACAAGAAGGAAGCCACACTGTAGATAGCCCCTACTTATGAACAATGGAAAACTATTGGACAGACAACTTGCTTCTTAGACATTAGACATTAAGAGAGGTCAAAAGAGCCACTGAACCACCAAGCTTACATAAGATGGGTCCTGAGACACACTTACCATATATGCCTCACTTTCTGCTTCCCCTTGACATAAGACAAGCTTCCATGCGGTATCCTATCACACAGAAAAGCAGATTCACCTTAAGTTTTATAACCACCTGATTTCATTAGAGGATCTCACTGATTCTCTGACTGGATTCATTTTCAGTTGTTCACCAAACTCCCACCAATCTTAATTTTTTCCATCTATTGACATTAAAGCCCTGCACCATGAAGCACTTCATTCCTTGCTCTGATCCCAGCTGTCTGCTCCCTATTGCTATCTACTTCCACTCTTACTTCTTATGGATCGTCTCAAGGCCTGCCCACTATTTTCCCCTAGGACTCTAGAATGTCTGCTCTATATATTTAAAAAATCCTTTTATTCTAAAATTCCTTTTTTTTGTTCACTTTATCTTCTGGCACTTGCTTAACTGAGAAACTTTCTCCACAATGTGTAAGACCTTACTCAATATCCTCTGCCTAACAGGTCATGGTCTAAGAGGCAGAATACTCATTGTTCCCAATGAAAAGTTCTAGACTCTTCCTTAACCACTACCACTCCTCAACCTCTTCTCATTTGAGATTGTTGCACTCTAAATTTATCAACCAATTCAGATTCTAGGAAAGATTATCTCCCAATCCTATGATACCCTCTTTATTTTCTCAGTGAGTTCATTACCTGGCTCATTGTCTTCCTTGCCAGTTCAACTCTTGTTCTCATTTTAGGGAATTTCACCATACATTTTAATGTTGTATCATCTACTCTAACTTCCTGGTTCCTCAATCTACTTGCTACTTATCACAAGTGTTCCATTTCTGTGTTCAAGGATCTGAAATACCATTATTTTTATTTGTTTTTAATTTTCTGTCTCTCTCTATGCCTCACTCCTCCTAACTACTTTTTGTTTTCACAGTGTCTTTGAACTCCTCCATCCCTCAGTTCTGCTACAGACTATCAGCACTTTATTGGATGCAGTATCTTCCCTTCTCAATATAAACTGTTTTATAAGCTAATTCAGTGCCATTCTATCATCTTGTTCTCTTGTCCTATTTCTAAGCATACTTTGCTTAGCTTTGCTCCACCAAAACCTTGCGTTGTTATGTCCTTCATCCTTCTCCTACCCTTCTCAAATGATGCCTGATGGAACTATAGGAAATTATGAAATAATACTGACTAGGTCCACTGTAAATTTATGCTATCTCAATTGGGTTCACATTACAGTAGGATGTCAATACTCCCCCGCCAAATATTCTCTATCTTACTCACCATGACTTATTTTCCAACTTTTCCTTCTGTCTTCAAATCTATGACATATCCTCCAGTGAGATCCTCAGATTCAATCAATAACTTATAAAAAAGTGGCCAGTTTTCAAGAGGTCTCTCTTCTGCCATCCTCCTCATCTTACATCCTTCTGATGTCATCTACATCTATCTTTTGATACATTCCAGTTTTTGATGAATAATTAGCCATTCCTTCTATATGTATACTGGATACCATTTCTCTCCTATCTTCTTGAATAGATTGCTCCTATTTTTCTCTAAATTTACTCTCTACTGCTTAATCTTTCACAAATCTACTGGATAATAGTATAATGTAAGGATGTAATCATACCTGGAATGCACTTTCAGGATTATTAAATCCCATTTATTATTTTATATAAGAAAATGAGGTTAAATTACTTGTCCAAGGTGATAGTGCTAGTGAGTCACAGAGACAGGAATTAAACCCAGGTCATCTGGCTGCAAATCTAGTATACTATGATGCATACTATGATTTCCAAGTTTCCTTTTCTTCTCCCTATAAATACTTCCAACTCTATTTTTTTCATATATGCATTCAGAGATTTAAAACTTCCACTAAGAACTGCTTTCATTGCATCCCCTAAGCTTTGGTTTGTTGTCTAATTATTCACAGGATTGTGTTTGTCCTTTACTGCCAAAGAAGACCATGCCATCAGAGAAATGATGATATGACTTGCACTTGACTTTGTTTTGAGTGAAGGAGGGTTGTGCAGGTCACCAGCTTCACTTCTCCTCCAGAGTCATTTGACCAATGACCTGGTATTCCTCAGGATGACTGGGCCTTACCATTCTCTTGAATGAAGTTTTGATTTTTTCTGATTTGTTGTTTCATCCATTCATTCTTGAGGATTAGGTTATTTAATTTCCAAATAATTTTTATTCTATCTTAACATGGCCCTTGGTTTCACAAAATTTTCATTGCATCATATTCTAAAAATAATGCATTTAATCTTTCTGCCTTTCTACACTGAATTGTCAGGTTTCTGTGTCATAACACATGGTCAATTTTTCTACAGGTGCCATGTACCACTGAGAAAATATGTATATTCCTTTCTATCCCCATTCAATTTTCTCCATAGGTCTACCATATCTAACTCATCTAAAATTATATTCACCTCCTTAATTTCTGTCTTATTTCTTTTGTGGTTATATTTATCTAGCTCTGAGAGGGGAAGGTTAAGTTCCCCAAGTAGTATAGTTTTGCTTTCTATTTCATCCTGTGACTCACTCAACTTCTACTCTGAGAATTTGGATGCTATACCAGTTGGTGTGTGTATGTTTAGTAATGATATTGTTTCATTGCCTGTGGCATCTTTCAGTAGGATGTAGCTTCCTTCTTTATATGTTTTAATAATATTTTTTTTTGTTTTTTATTTTGCTGACATCAGAATTGCTCCCAATACTTCTTTTTGTTTTTTACTTCAGTTGAAGTATAATAATTCTATTCCAGGCTTTCACCTTTCTTCTATGTGTATCCCTCTGCTTCAAATATGTTTCTTGAAAAAACACATTGTAGGATTTTGTGTTTTAATCCATTCTGCTACCCATTTCCATTTTATGGGAGAGTGATCTCATTCACATTCACAGTTATGATTACTATCTGTTTTTTCTCTTCAACCTATTCCCCTCTTTATGCTTTTATTTCTATTTTCTTCCTAGAGTTTTGCTTTTGGCCATTCCTTCCTCAATCTGCCCTCCCTTCTATCAGCACCTCCTTTTTCTTTCCCTTTCCCCTACTACTTATTCTCTCCCTTCTGTCCACCACATCCATTTATTTTCCCCTTTTCCTTGCTACTTCCTGTAGGGTTAGTTGGATTTCTATAGTTAATTGAGTATGTTATTTTTCCTTTGAGCCAAATATGATGAGAGTATAGTTCACACAATGCTTATCAACCTCCCCTCTTTCCTTCGAGTGTAACAAGTCTCTGTACTTCTTCATGCGTTGTAATTTACCATTTTTCTCCCTTCTCCTTTCCTTATCCCAGTATAAATCCTTTTGGCCAATTAATTTTTTTTATCTTCACACGACAGTCAACTTATAGCCACTAAATGTCATAGTAAAGATACAGTTCTCAAGAGTTATAAGTATTATTGTCCCATGTAGGGATGTAAACAGATCCCCTTTATTGAATAATAATTTTTCTTTCCTTTTTAACTTTTTTATGTCTATTTAAATCTTGTATTTGAAGATCACATGTTCTGTTGAGCTCTGGTATTTTCATCAGGAAGGTTTAGAAGTCCCATTTTTCTTTGGATGTCCACCTTTTCCCCTTTAAGGATTATGCTCAATTTTGCTGGGTAATCCAAGCTTCTTTGCCTTAAGGAATATCATATTTCAAGCCTTCCAATCTTTCAATGTAGAAGCTGCCATGTCCTGTATAATCCTGTCTATGGTTTCATAGTATTTAATTTATTTATTTTTGGCTGCTTTCAATATTTTTTTCTTGATGTGATAATTCTTGAATTTGGCAACACTATTGCTTGACATTTTAAGTGTAACTTAATATTTAATTTGAGATCTCTTTTAGAAGGTGATCAGTGGATTCTTTCAATGACTATTTTATCCTCTGGTTCTAGGAACTCAATCAGCTTTCCCTGATGATTTCTTGAAAGAAACTGTCTAAGATCTTTTTTTGATCATGGCTTAAAGTAGATAATTATTAAATTAAATTAAAATTAAATGGTTAAATTATCAATAATTCTTAAATTATTTCTCCTGGATCTAATTTCCAGGTCAGTTGTTTTTTGAATGAGGTGTTTTACATGTCTTCTACAATTTTTTCATTATTTCTATTTTGTTGGACTGATCCTTGAGGTCTCATAGAATCATTAGCTTCCACTTTACCAATTCTAATTTTTAATGAATTGTTTTTTTCAGTTTTTGAACTTCCTTTTCCATTTGGCCAATTTTACTTTTTAGGCAGTTATTTTCTTCAGCATACTTTCCCCTCATTTGACCAACTGTCTTTTTTAAGAAATTATTTTCTGCAATTTTTTGCCCTTTCTTTTCCAAATTGTTGACTCTCTCTTACTGACTTCTCATTGCTTTTCCCAATATTTCTTCTGCCTCTCTTATTTGACCTTTAAAAACCTTCTTGACCTCTTCCAATAAGGCTTTTTGGTGTTGAGGTCAAGTCACATTCCCATTTGAAGTTTTGAATGTGGGGATATTGACAATCTTGTCCACTTCTGAATTTGGGTTTTGATTTTTCCCTCTCCACATAGAAAGAATCAATGGTCATTGTGCATTCCTAATTTTTGTCTGTGATGTTTGCCCATTTCCTTGCTTTTAAAGTTGGGCTCTTCTGATGGAGCACAGGAAGCACAGGTTCAATCTTCCTTTGCTGCAGCCAATGAATCTTGTTTCTCTCTGTGTGTGCTGGGGGCTTAGGTGCTCACAGCTGGAGGCTATTGGGGTTTGGTAGTTAGCCTAGTGCTGAACTAGGGTCCTAGTTGTGCTGGTTGGCATGTGCTGAGGCCAGGTAGGATTTTTCTGCATTTCCCCAGGGCTGCACTGAAACTTTTAAGGTAGGGTGGGGATCTGACCCATGGAGGATTCCTGTATATGGGCAGTACTGAGGTATGGAGATGTTTGACTGCTGGAGGATGCCTGCCTTCCTGAACTTGCACTGAAGCATGTGGAAGGTCAGGTGATGGAGGATGCCAGACCATTGTTGCATGTGGTGTTTCTCTGAGCTGGAGTCTGTTGGCTCTTCCAGGTCTGCCAAGGCACTCAGGAGTTCCTGGTGTTGGTGTTTGCGTGCTCTACCATCCTGGGGCTCAGAATCTCCTGCTGATTTGATAACATGGGACTTGTCACTGGCTTTCTGGGACACCTAAGGTCCTGTACTGCTCCCCTTTCACCACATTGAGAGGAATCTTTCCTATTAATACTCCAAGTCTTCTGGGTTTGACTCCAGTATCTTTATACTGGATCTACTGTTCCAGGTGTTATTTCCCCTGGGGATGGTATTTTCTGAGTCTTTAGATGTCAGTGAAGGAGTGGGAGTCATGTATTGCTTACTCCACCACCTTAGTTCCCAGAAGTTCTGATCTCTGGATTGCTTTTTAAAGAAAACAAGAAACTCTAAAAAAATAATCTGTCAGTTACCTTGATGTATCCTCTACATATATCCCAAAATTCATAGCATCCAAACAACTGCCCTATCCAATAAAACCTTATAATTCTGATTACTTAAACCTAGTGTAGACAACAAAACCAAAATGAGTTGAAACGAATGTTCAAAATTATTTTCGAAAGACATTATCTTTTAGGGTCACTTCTGTTGCTCAATTCCATAACAAAAAAAAAAAAATAGCTCAGCACCAAGACATCTAACTTGATTGCAATGTGATGAATGCAGTTAGCAGTCCACATCAGTGATTTTTGTGCCAAGCATTTTGTCTTGCACATTTCAATGAAATCCATTGAATATGATTCATTTATCTAAAAAAAGAGCAATGTGTAGGGGAAATGATCACAGTTCTTAAAGGATGTGCTAATCTGTCCTACATTAGACTCTTTAAGAATAGAATGGATTTGAAACAGTCATAACTGTCTGATGCTTGAAATAGTCATCCTCACCATTATCACTTCAAACAGAAGACATTATATAAATATGTTTGAAATTAAATGGATCATATTTCAAAAGTTGACTTGAATATTGAAAATTCAATTAGGCATATTACTTTGACATTGTTTTTAAAGCTGTTGAGATGTACTTTGTGTGGTGACTGGAAATCAGTTGCTGCATGTTTGAAAAAGGCCATATAATTTTTTTATGACTTCATAATAATAGGTTTAAAACTACTTATTTCTGTTAAGGGAGACCGATTTTTACAGTGGTTTTATTGCTGAATGAAGCAATGCTTCAGATCCATTGGTCAAAGGGATTACTCTTTGTACTATATTTTACTTGTGGTCAATTCTTAATTTTTATTTCACTTTAATTCCAGTAGCCTCTATCAAAATTAATAGATGCCTAATGTATACAGTGTTCTGTGTTAAGCACAAAAATCCAGGGGTCTGGTCTTCATAAAGTTCAAATTCTAGGAAAAGGTAATGTCATGAACAATTGAAATGTATAATTATGAAAGTGGTGTAGATGAAGTGCAAGAGAAATTTTGCCATTAAAAATAGTTTCACAATTTACAAAAATTTACTGGGGAAGACAGTAATTGAGTTAACCTTTGAAGGATTTCTGGTTAATTATTTATGGCATGAGTCAAAATTTTTAAAATTTTTATAGAGACTAAAGTCATAGACAGGGAATTATGGAGACAACATGGAAGACAATGGAGAAGCCCCATAGAATCATAGTTTGTGGCAGAGGTTTGAAAAGGATTAGCATGAATTAATTATGTACAAGTATGCTGAATGCAGATCATGTTGAATTAGTGAGAGAAGAATGAAAGATAATTATGAATTTTAAACCTTGGAATCTGGGTGAATGATGGTACTACTGATCATAATAGTGAAGACATCAATGTAAATACTTAAAAGTAGTGAATTTCTAATGGGAGTTGAATGGTAAGGAAATTAGGAAATTTGGTAATTTGGTAAATGAAATTAGGAAAGTGGTAAGACCAGGCAATATAGATTTGAGAGTCTTGCATGCAAAAATTATTCAAATTATGAGAAAGTCAGAAATAACCAAGAGATAGTGAGGCCAAAGATGAAAAGAAGACCAAAAGCAGAACCTTTAGAAACTCACATGTTCTGTGGATAGAGAAAAGACTAAGGACTAAATTGCATAAGGGAAAATCAGAAAGAAAGGGTAAAGAACAGTGAAGGTATCATTTGTAAGAGTGAGCTGAGGTAGTTGATGCACCAAGTCTATATGCAGAACCAGTTGGAAATATAGCAGAATACATGAAATACGCATATTTATATATAATAAGTTCATACATATATATGGAAAGAAAGAAAGAAGGCAAAAGAAAATAAGGAAAGGAAGGAAGGAAGAAAGAAAAAAAAAATAAAGAAGGAAGGGAGGAAATAAAGACTTTATGTAACATCTGGCAAGGTCACTTGTACATGGCTCCCTGTGTGTGTGGGGGGGAACTTTTTCCAGTTTTGAGGCACATTCTGTGTTATCATCTACTCAAAATAGTAATACATTAGTTCCTGAGAATGTGTTTAATTTTACCAGACAGAGGAATAAACAGTAAGATAAAAAACATATTTACTCAAACAACATAACCAATGAAAGTATAAAAATACTCTCAGATAATATAGCTAGAGAATCATAATTCAAAGAGAGCTCATGGATTTTGTAGCAAACTCTCATTTAAAAGATGAGAGGATAAGGGTGATTAAATAAGATCTCAAAGATTACGTAAGTAGTAATTAGAGATTTTGAACGTAATTACTTTCACTGGAATTCCATTTGTTCTTTCAATCACAACATGCTTTTTTCCTATCAATCAATCAATAAGCATTTATTATGTACCACTATATACCTGACATAGGACTAACACTGGTATAAAGGGGAAAAAATGTGAAATAGTCCCTGAACTCAAAAAGTGTGCTTTCTAAGTTGTCTTACAACCTTTAAATGCCAAGAAGACCCAAGTATATCAAAATTAGTCATTGCATAATGAGGTTGTAACTGTGTACAATGTTCTACTGGTTCTGTTCCCCTCACTCAGCGTCAATTCATATAAGTCTTTCCAGGTTTTTCTGACGTCCACCTGCTCATCGTTTCTCACAGCACAATAGTGTTTCATTACATTCATATACTACGCCTTGTTCATCCATTCCCCAACTGATGACCATCCTCTCAATTTCCAATTCTTTGTCATCACAAAAAGTGCTACTATAAATAGTTTTGTACATTTGAGTTATTTTTTTTCCATTTGTATTATCTCTTTGGGGTACAGCCCTAGAAATGGTATTACAGGGTCAAAAAGTAAACATGTCTTCATAGCACTTAAAATCATTGGATTAGTTGACAATTCCACCAGCAATGAAGTGGTGTTCTAATTTTTCCACATCTTCTCCAGTATTCATCATCTTGCTGTTTTGTCCTGCTAATCAATTTGACAGGTGGGATGTGGTACCTAACAGTTGCTTTGATTTTCATTTCTCTAATCAATAGTGATGTAGAGCATGTTTTTTAATATGACTATAGATACTTTTAGTTTCTTCCTTTGAAAACCTCCTGTTCATATTCTTTCACCATTTATCAATTGGGAAATGACTTGTATTCTTATACATTTGACTCAGTTCTCTATATATTTTAGAAATGATCCCTTTATCAGTGACATTGTTTGTAAAAAAGTATTTCACAATTTTCTGCTTCCCTTCTAATCTTGGTTGCATTGATTAGTTTGTACAAAAGCTTTTCAATTTAATGTAATCAAAATTATCCATTTTGAATTTCATAATGTCCTCTATCTCTCATTTAGTCCTAAATTCTTCCATTCCCCATAAATCTGACAAATGAAGTATTCCTTGCTCTCCCAGATTATTTATACTTTTCAACTTTTATATCTAAATTGTGATGCATTTTTAATTTTATTTTGGTATACACTGTAAGGTATTGGGTTATGCCCAGTTTCTGCTGCACTAGTTTCCAATTTTCCCAGGAGTTTTTTTTTTTTGTTTGTTTTGTTTTGTTTTTGTTTTTTTGTTTCTGGGTTGGTTTTTTGTTTGTTTGTTTGTTTTTTTGGCAAATAGTGAGTTCTTATCCCAAAAGCTGGAGTGTTTGGATTTATCAAAGAGTAATTTTCTATACTCATTAACTACTGTGTCTTGTGTTACCAATTTATTCCATTGATCCACTACCCTATTTCTTAGTCAGTGCCAGGTAGTTTTGATGACTGTTGCTTTGTAATGCAATTTAAGACCTAAGGCTTAAGGTTAGGCCACTTACCCTAGAGTTCCCTAGAGTTTCTTTTTATTAATTCCCTTGATGTTCTGGACTTTTGTTCATCCAATTGAATATTACTATTGGTTTTTCTGGTTCTATAAAATAATTTTTGGTAGTTTGATATGGTAGTAAATAAGTGAATTAACTTAGATAAAATTCTATTTTATTATATTGGCTCTTCTTACGCAAGAGACACTGATGTTTTTTCCAATTATTTAGATCTGCCTTTATTTGTGTGAAGTGTTGTGTAATTGTGTTCATATAGTTCCTTTCTATTTCTAGTTCTAATAGACTTTCTATTTTTTTATAATGTCTACAGTAAATTTAAATGGAATTTCTCTTTCTCTCTCTTGCTGTTGGGCTGTGTTAATAACACAATAGAAATGCGAAAGATTTATATGTTTTTTATATACTGCAACTTTGCTAAAGTTATTTATAATTTCAAGTAGTTTTTTTTACTTGATTCTGCAGAATTCTCTAGGTATATCATCATATCGACTGCAACAAAGTGACAGCATTTTTCTTTGTCTATTCTAATTCCTTCCAGTTATTTTTTCTATTGTTACTAAAGTTAATATTTGTAGTACTGTATTGAATAACAGGAATGATAAGGGGCATGCTTATCCCATCCCTGATCTTATTGGAAAAGTTTCCAGCTTATACCCATTACATATAATACTTTTGGATATTTTTAGGTAGATGCTATTCATCATTTTAAGAAAGATTTCATTTATTCCTGTTCTAAAGTGCTTTCTTTTAAATAGGAGTTGTTATTATGAGGCTCTTTGTTTTTTTAATCATGACTTTTAGATAGTTCCACAATTCATGTATTATTTCTCCTCAATCCATTTTTTCAAATCATTTGTTTTTCTGAATATATATTTCACTTTTATTAAATTTTATTCTTTTTATTTTTTTCTTATTATCTCATGGAGTCATAAGCACTCATTTTTCAAATTATAATTGTTAAGGAATTATTTTTTTAGTGACATTTTGTACCTTTTTCCACTGGGTCATTTTGACTTTTTAAGGATTTCTTCTGTTTTGTGAATTTTCCAGCACTTCTATCATTTGGCAAATTCTGGTTTTAGGATGTTATTTTCCTCATTTTTTTTTGTGATATGTGTGATTTCTGTAGTTACTCTCATTTTTAAAAAAGTTTTCTCTACCATTCTCATCTATTTCTTTAAGTCTTCGAAGTATTTACATTGTTGTTGTGTTTAATTTGCATTTTTCTTTGAGACCGCTAGATTTTTCAAATTGTTGTTTTCTTCTATTTTTTTTTTAAATTTTCTCTGCCCTGAAGTAGCTTCTTATGGTAAAGTACTTTTTGTGTTGTTCATTTATTTTCCCAGCTTATTTCTGCACTTCGAACTTCAGGGTCACTTTTCTCTTGAGAGTGGCAAGTACTCTCTTACATCTCAGACTTTTTTGTGGATCTGTTTTCAGAACTAATTCTGAGTTTACAAGTGGTATGATGCAGGGAGAGGTGTGATCATTGCTCTACTGGTCTGCATTCTGGATTTTACCCAGCAAAAGCTGTTGCTGTCCTACAATCACAAATACCATTACTTATATTGGTTCTAGAACTGGTATCAGGGTCATTGCTCTTTTATGAATTACCACAAGTGCTCCTCTCTGCCTTCAAGCTGCAATTAGGACCTCTGCTTCCCTTGAGTCATACTCATTACTCTCTGTCCAAGAACTACAATCTAGAATGATGTATTGGCAATGTAATCGCCAAATTGTAGTCAGTTCTGTGCTCATTTCCAGCTCATCATCCCCAATAATTTCTTTCTTGGTTGTTGTCAAAATCCCTTAATTCTCTGGCCTCTTGCCACTGTTGTACTGTGCAAGGTCCACAGCTAATGCTGTCATTGAGTGGGTTGGAAGTCACCTATTCAGATGTCTGTAAAACCAAGGACCCTGACATATGGAGGAGGGTCTGCTATCATAGGTTCTCAGATTGGCTTTTCTAAAAAGAAAGCAACTTTTGAGGAGTTAACAATCTCCTTTAATCAAACACATAAATCATTCACCAAAAAATACAAGTAAAAAAATAAGTAGACAAGGTTCCAACTGTCTGACCATAAGCAATACCTATGTCCCAGATCAACAGACAGGTCCAGTTGTCTGACCATAGTTGCCAGAGAGGGAAGCACCAACATCTGGATTTTCAGAGCCAGGGGACTCGATAGCTACTCAGAGTCTCATCTGGCCAAATAACCTTCTCCCAATGAGTAAGTACCAAAGTGAAACCTACCTCAGAGTACTTACACACGTTTTAGAGTCAGAGGGTATCACAACCCTTGAGAATCAGTGCCTCATTAATAAAAGGTACAGACTTCCTACAAATCTCTTCAGGCTCATTAATGGGTAGGGAAGATCTTCTTTGATCACTTTATTCAATAAGAGGCACTTGATTATACTAAAACAAAAAAAAAATGCATTATCCATAGTGTGTCACAGATTTCCCTGTTGACTTAAGATGTTTTGGATTGGAAAAATTCCTTACTTTAATATTTTAGATTGTACCAGGACAGAATATAATCTGACGTGTTAATTTAAATTTTGAAGGGGAATCTGGGGAGAGAACCGCTTAGTTGCTGCTTATACTCTGCAATCTTGGCCCAAGTTACAGAAATGCATATGTTTTTAAGAGTACAGTGTAGTATGAAAAAGGGAACTTGAAGTATTAGTGGGAAAAAATTCTTGTAGATGGGAAGGTATTCCTTTTTTAGAAAGAAAGTCATTGAAAAAGAACTACGCTTTCTTATGGGGATGAAAAAAATCTCCCTAAAAGTACAGTAAAACTGTAACACTTTTTATTGAATTGAGATGTTTGAATTTGTGTAGATATAATCTTGAATACCGTAGTTAGTATGCATGCAAAGTTGCTGTGTTTGCATTAAGATGGAATGCAAAGACATACACCAATTGCAAAAGCACAATCCCCAAAACTCTGCAAAGAGCTCTATGCTGACCTGGAATCTATGCTATACTCTTTTATGTAGCCAACCACTATATGGACACATTGCCTCTTTAAAGCAACTAAAATAAATAAATAAAAAGAGGCAATAACTTCAGAATCCCAAAGCCACAATGTATGGTGAGGGGAAGAAATTGCCTTGGATTTGCAGTAACTGCAAATTCTGTTTTAGAGATCCTGGTGGAATGAAATATACATTTTGTTTTTAAAATGTAGTGAACTCTAGTATTGAGTGTGATGTGGTTTAGTGTATTGAATATGCGTGTAAGCATAGAGAAATTACAAGATTAATACTAAGTGTGGCACATTTTATTTTATATGTCACATGAAAATCACAACTCTGGAACTTATGTGTTAAGTAATACAAATGTTCTCTTGGTGTTAAAGGATGTTTCAATGTTTTACAACTACTTTTCATTTTATTTTCAATTTCATTAAATTTTGGAGGGAACAAAAATTATTTTTAAAAGATAGATGAATTAATGTGTGACACATGCATAAATGTATATATTTTCCGGTTCATAAAATAAATCTTTGTGTGTTAAAGCCTAAGAAGATTTACAGATCCCATTTATATATAATGCCATACTGAAATCAATGTATGATTATTGTATTGGTACATAAAATGATATTAAATTCAAATGTTATGTTCCATATTAATTTTTTATACTTAGACTGGTCAAATTTTAATGCAGTTAAAATATTACTTTTTATTCCCCCAACCATATTATCAATTGATAAATTTTAAAAAAAGAAAAAGAGGCAGTTTTAATCCTTTCAACAAACATCACTAGAGACAATCGAATATGAGTTGGGATGAAGATGAAATTTTTATAGTACTTTGGGAGAGAGATTTCCTAGAATACTTTGATACTAATTAAATCAATAGGACAGGTGTGTAAAACATTGCACATTCAGAATATCATATGTCAGTAAAGACTTTCAATTCTTTGGTGACAAAAAGATACTTTTAACATAAGTCAATTGTGTCATTGATACATAGACATGATAAGTTGGTCAGAGATAATTTTCAGACTTAGGCTCTCAAATTCAATTCTGGAGAGGCAGTAGTTGCATATTTATGTAATCAGTACTTGGAAAAATGGAGCTAACAATGGTTAATGATGGTATGATCTTATGTAACAACAAGACTAATGCATTATCGTTGCCACTCTCACCAATATTACTGACTTATATGGAAAGATAGGAGAGAGACATGAAAAGGAAGTGAATTTTTGAGGAGTTTTATTATGTTTTGGTTACTGTATTTTTATTTATCTTTTTAACTATTTTCCAATTACTCTTTTAATATTACATTATTTTGAGTTCCAAATTTATTCTCTCTCCCTAGCCCCTCTCCCACCCATTGACAAGGCAAACAATATAAAACCCATTATGCATATGAAATAGTGGAAGACATTTTTCTATATAAACTATGTCGCAGAATAAAAGCAAATAGTAAGAAAGATGAAATGATAAACAATATACTTCATTCTGCACTTAAAGATCATCAGTTCTCTCAGTAGATGGATCTCATTTTTTACTGAGTCCCTTGAAATTGTCTTGGCTTATTGTGTATTTTTCAGAGTACCTGATTATTTCAATTAATCACTAATATAACAAGGCTGCTACTGTGTAAAATGTTATGCTTGCTCTGCTCATTTCACCTTGCATCACTTCATATAAGTCTTTCTAGTTTTTTATTCTTTCTGAAACCTTTCCATACACCTTGTTTTTACAGCACAACAGTGCTCCATCAAGACATATACTATTCCCAAATTTATGTACATCCCTTTAGTTTCCAATTCTTTGCCACCACAAAAATAACTGCTATAAATATTTTGTATGTATGTGTCCCTTTCTTTTTCTTCAATCTCTTTGGATTGGAAGTCTAATACGCAATGCTTTTATTGCCCTTTGAGTATACTTCCAAATTGTTCTCCAGAATAGTTAGATTGCTTCACAACTCTGTCAGCAATACAAGTAGTGTATTATTTTCCTATTTCCCTGTCAAATTTTGGTAATACTCATGTTATTTCATGTTTTTTTAATCTGATAGCTTTAAAATTGCACCTGAGCATCATTTTAATTTTATTCCTCTAAATGTTAATGAATAAGTATATTTTTACATATCATTGTTAGCTTTGATTCATTTTTTGAAAACTGCTTAATCATATCCTTTGATTTTTTTATCAATTAAAATAGTTGTCATATTAATATGGCTCTGTTCCCAAATATGAGGTCTTTATTGGAAGAAAAAAAAAACACCTGCTGTCAGTTCCCACTTCCCCCCTTTTCCCCAGTTTTGTACTTTCCTTTGAATTTTGGCTGTATTGAATTTATACAAAACCCACTTATTTTCATGTAATAAAATTATTTATTCTAGGTTTCATGATCTGTTCTATCTTTGTTTAACCCTAAACATTTCTCTTATTCTTAGATTGATCAAATAGGTACATTTTTCCATCTCTCAATCTGTAATGATAGTATTTTTATGATTAAATAATATAACTATTTTGACTTTATCTTGGTATGCAGTATGCAGTGTTGCTGCTCTAAGACTAGCTTCTGCAGAATTGCTTTACAATTGTTCAAGATTTTTTTTTTGTTTTGTTTTTTTTTTAATCAAATACTGATTTTTGGCAGAAATCTCATATCTTTGAGTGTACCAAGGACTAGATTACAATGTTCATTTACTATGGTATATTGTATGTTCAACTTATTCCACCTTCTAAGAATTCTATTTCTTAGTCAGTATCATGTTGTTTTCATGAATACATTTCATGAATACTATATTGTAATATTGATTGCAATTGGAAACTGCTAAACAGTCTCATCAAGTAAAAAAAAAATCCCTTTATATTCTTGACCAATTATTAATTCCAGATGAATACTTTTATCATTATTTTCTACCTCTTTAAAGTAAGTTTTGGTAGTTTGATTGGCATGAAACTGAATAAGCAAATTAATTTAGATAGAATTGTCATTTTTATTACATTAGCTCAGCATATCCATGAGCAACTGATATTTTTTTCCAATTATTTAGATCTGATTTTATTTTTGCAAAAAGAGTTTTGTAATTGTGTTCATATAGTTCCTGGATTAATCTTGGTAGGTAGACTTTTTATATTTTCTACAGTTACTTTATTTTCTATTGAATTTATTTATATATTTTTATTTTTCAAAAGACACTTCATAAGATTTTGAGTTCCAAATTTGCTCCCCATCTCTCCCCTCTGTCCACCCCAAGAAAGCATGCATTCTGATTATCCTTTCTAGCAATATGCCTTCACTTCTATCACAGCCCTCCCTTCTCTCATTGCTATCCCCTCTATTTTCTTATAGGGTAAGACAGATTTCTGTACACCACTGCCTGCATATCTTATTTAAACGTTGCATGTAAAAACATCTTTTAACACTCATTTTTAAAACTTTGAGTTCCAACTACTCTCCTATCCTCCCTCCCCACCCATCTCCACTGAGAAGGCAAGCAATTCAAAGAGGTTATACATGTGTGGTTATGAAAAATACTTCCATAAGTCATATTGTGAAAGACTAACTATATTTCACTGCATTCTATCCTGCGTCCCATTTTTTCTTATTCTCTCTTTTGACTCCATCCCTCCTCAAAAGTGCTTACTCCTAATTACCCCCTCCTCCCATTTGCCCTCCCTTCTATCCTCTCCATCACCCTCCACTTACCCCTTTCTCCCTATTTGCCTGTTCTGTAAGATAGAGATTTTCATATGAAATTGAGTGTGCATGCTATTCCCTCCTTATGCCAAATGCAGTCTCACTTTTTCCTTCTCACTTCCCCCTCTTTTCCTCCACAGAAAAAAAGGTTTTTCTTGCCTCTCTTACGTGAGACAATTTGCCCCATTCTATCTTTCCCTTTCTCCTCCCAACATATTCTTCTCTCACCAGGTAGTTTCATTTTCTTTTAGATATCATCCACTCCTATTCAACTCACCCTGTGCCCTCAAGCAATATGTATATAATCCCTCGAACTACCCTAATACTGAAACTTCTCAAGAGTTACAAATATGATCTTCCCATGTAGAAATGTAAGTGGTTCAACTTTATTAAGTCCCTTATGGGTTTTTTTCCTGTTTATCTTTTCATGCTTCTCTGATTCTTGTGTTGGAAAGTCAAATTTTCTATTCTACTCTGGTTGTTTCAACAAGAGTACTTGAAAGTCCTCTATTTCATTGAATTAACATTATTTCTCTGAAGTATTATACTCAGTTTTGCTGGGTTAGTGATTCCTGGTTTCAATCCCAGCTCCTTTGACCTCTGGACAATCATTTTCCAAGCCCTTCTATCCCTAAATGTAGAAGCTGCCAACTTTTTGTCTTATCCTGACTGTATTTTTACAATACTTGATTTTTTTTCTTTCTGGCTGCTTGCAATATTTCCTCCTAGACCTGGGAGCTCTGGAATTTGGCTGCAATATTACTAGGAGTTTTTCTTTGCTGATCTCTTTCAGGAGGTGATCTGTGGATTCTTTCAATATTTATTTTACCCTCCAGTTTTAGAACATCAGGGCAGTTGTTTTTTCAATGAGATATTTCACATTATCTGCATTTTTTCATTCCCTTACCTAAAAATTTCTTGATTTTTTATTGTCATTATCTTCCATCTGCTCCATTCTTATATTTAAGGAATTATTTTCTTCAATGAGCTTTTGGACCTCCTTTTCCATCTAATCAGTTCTACTTTTTATGGCATTCTTCTCCTCATTGGCTTTATGGATCTCTTTCACCATTTGAGTCAGTCTATTTTTTTAAGTGTTATTTTCTTTAGCATCTTTTAGGTCTCCTTTAGTAAGAAGTTGACTTGTTTTTCATGATTTTCTTGAATCACTCTCATTTCTCTTCCAAATTTTGGCTCTAGTTCTCTTACTTCATTTTCAAAATCCTTCTTGAGCTCTACTGTGACCTGAGACCAATTTATATTTTTTGGAGGCTTTGGATGTAGTAATTTTGACTATTGTCTGTTTACTTTGGTTTTCCTTGTGACCAAAGTAAGATGCTATAGTCTGATTCTGTTTCCAATTTTTGTTCATTTCCCCAGCCATTTACTTGACTTTTGGGTTCTTTGTCAAGGTAGTTCTCTGTTTTCAGTGAGGTTGGGAGGATGTGCTCTCAGTCGCTCAAACTCCCCACCATCTGTGGTCCTAGAGTTCCACAAGTAGTCACTGCTACTGCCTGTGCCTCTGCTACTGCTGCCTTGGTCTCTTCTGGAACCTCCTCCACTCCCTATATTGCCCTGGTGCTGGGACCTGACCACTTTACTCTCTCACACATGTCCCACAGATTTTTCCTCTGACCTTTCAATTTTTCCTCAGAATTTAGGGGTCGTGAAGTCTGGAAACCATTGCAGATGCCCGAGATTCAGTCCTCCCAAGACTAACTTAGGTCTTGTCTGTGCTGGCATGACCCACACTGCACTAGTCTCTATTCCCAGCTTGGTGAGATAGACACTTCCTGGTGACCTTCTAGACTGACTTAGGCCAGAGATTTGCCTCACTGTCACTTTGTGGGTTCTCCAGCTACAGCATTTGTTTAGAGTCATTTTTATAGGTATTTGACAAGTTTGTGGGGACAGCACTAGCAAGTCTCTGTTGCTACTCCTCTATTTTGGTTCTAACCCCTGTCTACTGTTACTTTAAATGGGATTTCTTTTTCCAACTCTTGCTACTAGGCTTCCTTAGTAATATACATATACATATACATACATACACACACACACACACACACACACACACACACACACACACACATATATATATATATATATATATATATATATATATATGGAGAGAGAGAGAGAAATACAGATGATTTATGTGTGTTTATTTTATTTGCTGCATATTTGCTAAAGTTGTTCATTATTTCAAGTAAATTTTTAGTTGATTCTTAAGAATTCGCTAGTATGTGATCACATCATCTGCAAAGATTGGTAGCTTTTTTTCATCATTGCCTACTTGCTTCTATTTCTTTTTCTTCTCCTATTGCTAAAGGTAACACTTCTAGTACAATACCGAATAACAGTGATAAAGATGAATATGCTTGTTTTACCCCTCATCTTACTGTAAATGCTTGATGCTAATCCCCACTACACATAATGCTTACTGACGATTTTAGAGGAATGCTACTTATCACTTTTAGGAAAACACCATTGATTCCTATATTCTCTAGTGTTTTTAACTGAAATGAGTATTATATGTTTTGTCAAATACTTTTCTTGTATCTATTAAGATAATCATATGATTTCTGTTAGGTTTTTGTTGATGTAGTCAATTTTGCTGATTGTTTTCCTAACATTAAACCAGTCCTGTATTCCTGATATAAATCTCACCAGGCCATAGCATATTATCCTTGAGATAAGTTGCTTCAATCTCCTTGTTAATATTTTATTTAAAAATATTACATTAGGGAAATTGATCAACATTTTTCTTTATCTGTTTTGGCTTTTCCTGTTTCAGGTATAAGCATCATATTGCATTATAAAATGAATTTGACAGGACTCCACCTATGTTCCCCAATTTGTTTATATAGTATTTGGAGTAATTTGTCTTTAAATGTTTAGTAGAATTTCCTTCTACATCCATCTGGCACTGGAGATTTTTTCTTAGGGAGTGCATTGATGGTTTGTCCTTTTTTTGAAAAAAAATTTTTGGTGTATTTTCTCTTAATCTGAGCTACTTATCAATTTTTTGTAAATATTCATCCATTGCTAGATTTGCTGTTGGTATAAATTTAGGCAAAATATCTACTAATCACTGCTTTAATTTCCCCTTCATTATCATTGAATTCATTCTTTTCATTTTTGATACTAGTTATTTGATTTCTCTCTTACTTTTTTAAAAATCAAATCAAATAAAACTTTGTCTATTTTATTAACATTTTTTCATTTTTTGTTCTTAGTTTTACTTGTTAATTCAACAGTTGTCTTCATTTTAATATTTTTAATCTCTCCTTTGATTTTCAGAATATTGAATTAGAAATTTTTTTTTAAATTTTCATGGCTTTTTACTTGCATTCCAAATTGATTGATCCCCTTATTTTTTCTATTTTCTTCATGTAAGCATTAAGAGATATAAAATTTGCCCTAATAATTTTTTGGCTGCATACCCTAAATTTGGCATGTTACCTTATTATTTTCATTCACTTTTCATGAATTTATGGAATGTTTCTGTGATTTGTTGCCTCAACCGCTGTTTCTTTACATTTAGATTATTTGGTTTCCAACTAATTTTTGTCTATTTTCCTATGGTTCTTCATTGCATGCAATTTGTACTGCATTGTAATCTAAAGAGAATGCATTTAATATTTCTCCCTTTCTATATTGGATTTTGAGAGTTTTATGCCCTAATACAAAGTCAAATGTTCTGTAGGCACCATATACTTTTTTTTTTTAAAATCAGAAAAGCTTTTATTTATTTATTTTTAAAAAATAAATTTGTTTATTTAACTTTTTACATTCATTTTCACAAAATTTTGGCTTCCAAATTTTCTCCCCTTTTCTCCCCTACCCCCACCCCAATACACAGAGCATTCTAATTTTCCCTATCACCAATCTGCCCTTTCTTCTATCATCCCTCCCTTCTCTTGTCCCCATCTTCTCTTTTGTCCTGTAGGACCAGATGACTTTCTATTCCCCATTAACTGTATTTCTTGTTTCCTAGTAGCAAGAACAATACTAAATAGTTGTTCCTAAAACTTTGAGTTCCAAATTCTCCCCATCCCTCCCTCCTGACCCATTCCCTTTGGGAAGGCAGGCAATTCAATATAGGCCATATCTGTGTAGTTTTGCAAATGACTTCCATAATAGTCGTGTTGTGTAAGACTAACTGTATTTCCCTCCATCCTATCCTGCCCCCCATTGTTTTATTCTGTCTTTTGATCCTGTCCCTCCCCAAGAGTGATGACTTCAAATTGTTCCCTGCTACCATTGCCCTCCCTTCCATCATCCCCCCCACTCTGCTTATCTCCTTCTCCCCCAATTTCCTGTATTGTAAGATAGGTTTTCATACCAAAATGAGTGTGCATTTTATTCCTTCCTTTAGTCGAATGTGATGAAGGTAAACTTCATGCTTTTTTCTCAGCTCTCCTCTCTTTCCCTCCACTAAAAATCTCCTGCATGCCTCTTGAATGAGATATAATTTACCCCATTGCATTTCACCCTCTCTCCTCCCACTACATTTCTCTCTCACCGTTTACCTTAATATTTTTTAAGATATGGTCCCATCCTATTCAATTCACTCTGTGCTCTCTGTCTCTGTATGTGCATGCATGTGTGTGTGCATGTGTGTGTGTGTGTTTGTGTGTGTGTGTGTGTGTATGTGTGTGTGTGGTCCCACCAACTACCCAGATACTGAGAAGTTTTAAGAGTTACAAATATTATCTTCCATGTAGGAATGTAAACAGTTCACCTTTGGTAAGTCCCTTATGACTTCTCTTTGCTGTTTACTTTTTCATGCTTCTTCTCATTCTTGTGTTTGAAAGTCAAATTTTCTTTTCAGCTCTGGTCTTTTCATCAAGAATGCTTGAAAGTCCTCTGTTTCATTGAAAGACCATATTTTCCCCTGAAGTATTATACTGAGTTTTGCTGGGTAGGTGATTCTTGATTTTAGTCCTAGTTCCTTTGACTTCTGGAATATCCTATTCCATGCCCTTCGATCCCTTAATGTAGAAGCTGCTAGATCTTGTGTTATCCTGATTGTGTTTCCACAATACTGGAATTGTTTCTTTCTAGCTGCTTGCAAGATTTTCTCCTTGACCTGGGAATTCTGGAATTTGGCCCCAATGTTCCTAGGAGTTTCCCTTTTTGGATCTCTTTCAGGCGGTGATTGATGGATTCCTTGAATACTTATTTTGCCCTCTGGTTCTAGAATATCAGGGCAGTTTTCCTTGATAATTTCATGAAAGATGATGTCTAGGCTCTTTTTCTGATCATGGCTTTCAGGCAGTCCCACAATTTTTAAGTTGTCTCTCCTGGATTTTTTTTCCAGGGCAGTTGTTTTTCCAATGAGATATTTCACATTCCCTTCCATTTTTTTCATTCTTTTGGTTTTGTTTTGTGATTTCTTGGTTTCTAAGAAAGTCATTAACCTCCATCTGTTCCATTCTAATTTTGAGAGAACTATTTTCTTCAGTGAGCTTTTGAATCTCTTTTTCCATTTGGCTAATTTTGCTTTTGAAAGCATTCTTCTCCTCATTGGCTTTTTGAACCTCTTTTGCCAATTGAGTTAGGCTATTTTTCAAGGTGTTATTTTCTTCAGCATTTTTTTGGGTCTCCTTTAGCAAGGTATTGACTCATTTTTCATGCTTTTCTTGCATCTCTCTCATTCCTCTTCCCAGTCTAACTTGATTTTCAAAATCCTTTTTGAGCTCTTCCATGGCCTGAGCCCACCGGACATCCACCTCATATTTCTGTGATACAGAGACCATGACCTCCACGTCTTTTCCTGATGGTAAGCATTGTTCCTCATCATCAGAAATGAAAGGTGGGAACATCTGTTCCCCAAGAAAGTATCTTTCTATGGTCTTATTTTTCTTCCCTTTTCTGGCCATTTTCCCAGCCAGTTACTTGACTTCTGAGATTCGTCTCCAACCCAGCCTCGATCTGCCCAGCTAGTGCTTGAGGTCTGAGATTCAAATGCTGCTTCCCAGCCTCAGGGCTTTCTGTAGCGGGCTGGCTGCTATTGAATGTGAGCTTAAGTTCTGGTTCTGGGGTGGGGGCAGTGCTGCCTCCCAGGCTCAGTTCCCTGAGGGAGTTTATGCAGAGACCTTCAGTAATGGAGCAGAGCTCCTGTCTGCTCCGGGTGGCCAGGTCTGCTGCTGTCCCTGTCTTCGTCGCTGCCTCCCGAGGGGGCCTGAGTCATGAAGACACCCCGCTCCCCTCTTGGCCAGCCCAGAAGTCTCTCTCACTGACCTATAGCACCTGTGGGTGGCCGCGGAAGATTCTGTCCCTGAAGCCTGCTCCTATCTGCTCCTCTGGGGCCATGTGGCCAAGGCAGGTCCTGGGTGGGCTCCACTGTCTGGTGTGCAACAGACCCCTGGGAATGCCTTTCCAGGGCTCTCTGTAATGGAAATCTCCTCCACTGCTTTTCTGCACAGCTTGCTCTTCTCCAGAATTTGTGGGGAGTTTTTTTTACAGGAAATTTATGGGCTGTGGGTTCGGAGGTAGCTTATATGAGTCTTTCTACTCCACCATCTTGGCTCCTCCCCCACACCATATACTTCTGAGAAAAATATTGCTTTCTATCCCCATTCTAGTTTCTCCAGAAGGCTACCATAGCTAACTTCTACCATAACTAACTTTTCTAAAATTCTATTCACCTCCTTAACTTCTTTGTTGTTTATTTTGTCATTAGATTTCCCTAGTTCTGAGAAGGCAAGGTTGAGGTCTCTTGGTAGTATAACTTTACTCTCTATTTCTTTTTTTTTTTTAGCTTCCTTAACTTCTCTAAGAATTTGGATGCTATACCACATGCTGCATATATGTTAATGATGAGATTACTTCATTAATTTCCTTCATTTTCTCATTTAATTAGATTCATTTTTTTTCTTTTGCTTTGTCTGAGATCAGAATTTCAACCCTTGTTTTTTTTTTACTTCAACTGAAGCAAAATATATTTTATTCCAGATTTTATGTTTACTATGTGTCTACCTCTCTACTTCAAATGTGTTTCTTGCAAACAGCATGTTGTCGCATTTTAGTTTTTAATCCATTCATATGTCCACTTCCTTTTTATGAGAGAGTGATCTCATTCACATTCACAGTAAGGATAAGTAACTGTGCCTCTCTTTTTATCCTCTTTCCACCTTCTTTAGGTGTTTTTCACTCCTTTCTCCCTTTTCTCCATTCTGGTATTTTGCTTCTGATCACCACCTCCATCAAGCTAATCTTTTCCTTTTCTTTTCCCTGTCCCCTACTATTTCTTCCTTACCCTCTTTCCTCCCTTCAAACCATCTCCTTCCTTTTCTTTCCCCAGGATAAGTTAGATTTCTATACCTAACTGAATATATATGTTATTCCCCAGTATTTGATACAGATCTAATGAGAGCAAGGTTCAAATAATGCTCATCTTCCTCTCTTCTTTACCTCTCCTTTATAGGTCTTTGTATGTCTTCATGTGATATAATTTACTCTTGTCTGACTCCTCCTTTCCTCTTTTCTCAGTCCATTATATGATTAAGTATGTGGCATGAGGGAGAGACAAAAGTTGGGGAAGAATCAGAGTTTTAAATCTCAGTGACTAGAAGGATGGTAGTTCTCTATAACTAAAAGCTGAATTTTAGAGAAGAGATGAATTTGTAAGTGTGATAATGAATTATATTTGGACATTTCAAGTTGTTGAGCATGGGCATGGTAATATATAATTTCTTTCAGGCTGTTGATGAGATTTATCTTGAATTCAGGAGAGATACTAGGGCTGAATACATAGAACAGTGGTACAAACACACACACACACACACAGATACAGTTATATAGGCATATTCATCTAGAGGTGATTGGCCATAAGGCTCACTGATTTTGAGGAGGAAATGAGTTAATTCCATGTAAATTCCTTTATGAGCCAAAAAATGCTATATAAATATCAGCTCTTATTAGTACCATTTTTTTTCTCACCAATCCTGCCCTCTCTCTTTTTCAATATTTTATGCGCCTATTGTAGTACTTTATAACTAGAGAGCTTATTCTTGTTTGAGCTTCTTGAGAGAAGACACCATCTTTTATTGTATCCCTAATGCTTAGCATAGCACCTGTCACATACAAAGGAGTTGCTTCTATTCTGGCTGACTAAACAAGGGGATAAGAATAATGTGCTTAATTCTTTTACACTTCCTGAAATCTTTCTCTCTGCTCTTCAAAATCCCCTTGCTCCTATCTACTTCAGATAAACATGATAAAGCTTTATACTTACTGTATCACTTCCTGCTCAAAAGCTATCTATCTATATCTTTAACTATATGTGAAAAAAAGATCTAAATATCTTAATTTATTCTTCAAGGCCCTTCAAAATCTGGATCCAAACCATTATTTTATCTGTATTTACCAGTCTCATTCACACACTATTTCCTGGCTATTCTGGAAAGTTTGCTTTTCTGGAAAACAATCTGAATGTTCTTCCTAACATTATTTAGGTACATGTTATTCTATTTTCTTGTCCAAATCCTAGAAGAACCTACTCATATCTTATCATCTTTTAAGAAAGCCTTCCTTTAAACCATCTGCAATAAAATACTTTCTCTGAAATTCTGTTATGACTATTTCTTATAAATTCCTTTGGTAATGTCCAGAGTTGGAATAGTTTTTCCACTGTGTGTATATATATATATATATATATATAGTATGCATGTATGTATGTATTTGTATGTATATGTATGTGTATATGTATGATTACTTATATATATGTGTATATATGTATATATATGATTACTTAAAAATTTTAATACTAAAGCTTCTGAAAATTTGTATTTTATCATTCTATTTATATTGTAAATTCTTTGAAGATAGTAGCTATAGTTTTTACTTTTTTATATATCAAACACAGAATAAGTAGTAAGGAGCCCTAATGCATAATAGGGCATATGCATATGTTTCTTGTTATGATATTGCATGCCACCTCAGTTTCTTTCTAACCAACCATTAAATCCCAGATCCACAAGGCAGTGATCCTGCTAATTGAGCTTTTGGTCTAGTATTTATGGACTTGTAAAAGTAAAATTTGCAAAATTTCATTTGTTTGTAGCTATATGCACCTTGGTTATTTTTAAATATTCTGTGAAGGGGTTCATAGACTTTACCAAACTACCAAAGGGATCCATGTCATACACACACACACACACACACACACACACACATACACACACACAGTTAAGAACATCAGTCCCTTGGTTTTGGTTTAATTTCAACTATGTGTGTTTTCTAAATATCTAATTAACTCCATTACTCTTATATATGTTTTAATTTAACATTCCAATTAAACCTGCCTATTATTGCTGGGAGTCCTGTCATCTAAAATAGGAATTGACTCAAGGGTCACTTAGGATATTAAAAAAAAAAGACACCCAACCAACTTAGCCTGCCATTTCAGGAATGCTGCTGAGTAATCACAGCAGTGGCCTGGAGGCTCAACACTTCTGTTCTTTCTACATTTAGTCAAATCTGAATCAAGGGGAGAAAAAGACTCAGTGGGTTTTCTATTCTACAGAGTTATTATCTATGAAAGTTCATTGTATTCAAAGACTGATTTTATTTCACTTCTAGTTTCTGAAAGTGAAGTCTCACAATGCAGTTAAGAAAAAGACAAGAGTTCTTGTTCACTTTTTACCACTTTTGAGTTGACATGAAAAGAAATTCAGTGTTAAGAAACAATTGCTTTCTTTTAAAGACAATTCTAGGATGGTTTGTAAACCTACCCAATAATTTTTAGAAACTTTATCTAGTCAGTGCTTTAAATTCAGTACATATTTCAACATAGCTGGAGTGTCCCACATTTTTCTCAACTCGATATGGAAAAGTAAGACTTTCAGTGCATGCATATGTTTGTGTGTGTACATATATATATATATATATATATATATATATATATATACGCACACACATATATATATACACATATGCATACATGTGTATATTTATGTACAAGTATATGTTGTTTAGCTTCATTCTCAAAGAGGATCACAATGACATCGTTATTTTACAGTCAAGTTACAGTGGTGTCAACTCTGGTTGATCAGAACAATTTGAGCTTGGAAAGTTCTACCATAGGTTGGGTACAAATAGTCTATATGGATATTTGGGGTGGATTCTCTAAATTTGTGCATCTCATATATTTTTGAGCTACTTCAATTATGCTTGCTCATAGAACACAGCAGCATCTTTGATGAGGTCATGCCATGCTGGGCAGTCCCATGACAGTGGCTCCCATGTCACACAATCAAATCCAAGATTCTTAAGAGAGAGTGAGAGTTTCCTTGTATACCTTCTTCAGAGCACCATGTATGTGAGCATTTGCTCTGTATGAGTTCTCCATACAATGATCTTTTTGGAAAGCTTAAGGTCTGGCTTTCAAATAACATGACCAGGGCATCAGAATTGTGCTTTCTAAAGTAAAGTTTGAATGTTGGGGAGTTCAAGAAAGTTCAAGTTCAAGAAAGAACCTCAGTGTCTGCTATCTTATCTAGACATGTGACCTTCAGACTGTTCTGAAGATAATTCAGACAAAGTGATTCAATTTCCTTGGAATGGGCTGGTAGACCATTTAGGTTCTACAGACATAAAGCAATTAGGTCCGCACAATGGATCTGTAGAACTTTGGTTTTGAGTCAATCTAATATCTCTTTTCTCCCACACTTTCCTTCAGAGTCTCTCAAAAACTGAGCTAGCTCTGGCAATGTATCCATAAACCTCGTTATTGATGTGTGCATCTCTGGAAATCATACTTCCAGGATAAGTGAACTTATCCACAGCACTCAGAAGTTCTCCATTTGCTGTAATTAATGGTTTCACATATGAATGGGGTGGTGCTGGCTGATGGTATACCTGTGCTTTCTTGGCATTGTTAGGTCAAAATTAACACAAGTAGCAAAGAATTGATCCATGATTTTTTTCATCTCAGCTTCCAAGGTTGTGCTGATGAAAGATGATATTCTCTAAGGCAAAGGAGCTAAGATTACAAACCAGAATAAGTCACCCAGGAAAACTGAGTATAATCCTTCAGGGCAAACTAGAAATTTAATGAAATGGAGGACTTTCAAAAATTCTTAATGAAATGACCAGAGGTGAATAGAAAAAAAAAATTGCTTTCAAGACAAAATTTCAACGGAAGTATAAAAAAGTAGACATGAAAAAGAAATATAAAGGTACTCGATGATCGTACAGTGATAATCTTTCTTCATGGGAAGATGATCATTAAATTCCCAACAATTTTATCATTAGTAGAGAAAAATTAGAAAGGGCATACATAAGCAGAGGGAAAAGGTGTAAGTTGACTATGATGTCATGACTTAAAAAAATAAGGGGTAAGAAATGCACTGGGATGCACTGGGAGAGTGTGGAAGGAAGAGGATGAACAGGAACATTTTTCTCACATAAAATATTTGGAAAATGAAGATTTTTTAGAGTGGAGGGGAATATGCTTGATGTAATGATAGGTAGAAAATATTTGAAAATTCCTGCCTTGTCATCAGGATTAGCTCAAAGATGGAGTTATTTACATGCACATTAAGGTAAAGAAATCTACCTTACCTACAGGGAAGTGGAATGGAAGAGGATAAGAGAAGTGGATACATGATAGAAAGGAGGGTATGTTAAGAAAGGTAATGTTGAGAAGCAATGTAGAGCTTTGAGAAGGGAGAGTGAGAGAGAGGCAGAGACAGAGAGACAGAGATAGAGAGACAGGCAAAGAGACACCACAGAGATAAGCAGAGAGAAATAGGATGGAGTGAAACACACAGTTAATAATCAGAAATGTGAATGCCAATGGGATGAACTAACTATAAAAAGGAAGCTAAGTGGTTTAAAAAATGCAACAATATATTCTTGAAGCAGAGAAACACACACCAAATGAAAATAAGGGGTGGGACAGAGTATATTATGCTTCAAGATGAATTTAAGAAAGGGGAAAATCTAACACAAAGCAAAAGCAAAAATAGGTCTAATTAAAAGAAATAAAGAGAAAATCTTTATCTTACATTTTACCAGTGCCATAGAAAATAAATATGAATACTAAATATAAAAGAAACATGCCATCCAAATTCTTAAAGGAAAAGTTAAATGAGTTATGGGAGGAAATGGAGAGTAGAACTGTACTAGTTGAGGTTCTCAACTTACCCCTTTCAGAACTAGATAATTAAGCAAATAAACAAAATAAGCAAAAAGGAAGTTAAGGAGATGAATATTTTCTCTTAAAAGTTAGATATGATAGACCTCTGGGGAAATTTTAATAGGAATAAAAAGAAGTAAGAATTTCTTCTTAGCTTTTCACCGCACTTACACAAAATTGATGATCTATTAGAGCATAAAATCATCACAATCAAATAAGAATATAATCAATATTAAATGAAACCTTTTCACACTATAATTCACTAAAATTATATTCAACAAAGGACAATGAAACAGAGATTAAATGTACATTGAAAACTACATAATCTAACCTTACAGGATAGTAGGTCAAAAAACAAATCATAGAAACAATACATATATATCCCATTTCATTATTCTTTCCTTTATTGATATTTATAGATTGATTTTTTTTTTAAATTGAAGTTTTGAGGCATCCCAAATTGAGGAAGTAACTCACTGACAATTTTCTAAGAGTATTTGCTCACATCAAGACTCTATGGTAATTTTTATGGTAATCTTTTGGTAACTGTCATGATATTTCAAACTTTTTCATTATTATTATATGTTATAGTGATTTGTGATCTTTATGCTGCTAGTGTAATTGTTTTGGGGTGTCATGAACAATGTCCATATGAGATGAAGAACTTAATTTATAAATGTGGGTTCTAGTTGTTGCATTGACCAGCCATTTTTCTCATCTATCTCTCTTTCCTCAGGCCTTCATATTAGCTAAGAATACTATAATCATCTTAATTAACAAACCTAAAATGGCCCCTATGTGTTCAAGTGAAAGGAAGACTCAATCAATGAGGGAAAATTCATATTTGACTTATTTTAATAAATTGTCATGGCTATACCATGCTTCAGCAATAATCAACCTGATCAGTTAGCAGTCATCAATATAATATCAAGGTAAGAAAAAAAATATACCCCCAACAAAATGTTTATGATTCACTGAAGGCTTACATGATGATTAGAATCTTTAGCCAAAAAACATTTTTTTAATTAAGGCATCCACATTGTTTTTTAAAGACAAAATATTGTTATACTCTTAATAAACTATGGTATAAAGTAAACATAGCTGTTTTGTACATTGAGAAATAAAAAAAAATACGTTATGCATTTGCTTGTGATATTCATTTTATTGAGGTGGTCTGGGAGCAAATTCACAATATCTTTGAGGTATATCCATACTACTTCCATTAAAAAGAATGACAATAAATAACATAACAAATTTTGGAGATGCAACCAAAGCAGTACTTAAGGAAAACATATTTCTAAACGTTTACATCAATCAAATGGAGGAAGAGTAGATCAACGCATTGGACATATAACTAAAAAGTATCTAGAAAAAAAAGCAAGTTAAAAGTTCCTAATTACACACTAAATTGGAAATCTTGAAACTCAAATAAGAGATGAATTAAAATGAATGAAAGTAAGAAAACTATTAAATAAAGCTAGGTGCAAATTTCATAAAAATTAAAATCTTTAAAAAAAAAGATTGATTAATTTGATTTAAAAAAATGCCAAATTACCGGTATCAAAAATGAAAAAAAAAGGTGAATTCATCATGAAATTAAAGTGATTTTGAGGTGTTTTGCCCAATTATACACCAACAAATCTAACAATTTGAATGAAATGAGTGAATCCTTATACAAATATAAATTGCCCAGATTAACAGAAAAGGGTATAAAATACTTAAACACCAATGATATCACAAAGAAAAAATCCCCAGGTCCAGATGGATTGACAGGTGAATTCTTCTAAACATTTAAAGAAAAATTATTTCTAATACTAAACAAGATATCAGGAAAAATAGGAGTATCCCCAACATTTTTTGTAACATACATGTAGTGCTGACACCTAAGTCAGAAAGAGGAGAAACAGAGAAAGAAAACTATAGACCAAATTCACCAATGGATAGTGATGCAAAAATTTTAAATAAAATACCAGCAGAGAATTACAAAAATTTATCACAAAGATCATAAATTATGACAATGGGGTTTGTAGCAGGAAGGTAAGGCTGGTTCAATATTAAAAAAAAAACCAACAGCATAATTGACAAAATAAGTAACGAAACCAACAAAAATCACATGGTTACCTCGATACATACAGGGAAAAACACATTTGACAAAATGCAACACTCATGCCCGTGAAAAATGCCAGAAAGCATAGACATAAATGAACCTTTCCTTATGTTAAGTGGAATTTACCTAAAACAATTTGCAAGCATTATATGTAATGGGGATAAAGTAGACACCTTTCCAATAAAATCAGGAGTGACTCAAGAATATCCACTATCATAATTATTATCAACATTTTACTAGAAAAACCAAATAGAGTAATTAGAGAGAAAAAATAAATTGAAAGATTAAAAAAGAGGCAAAGAGTTAACAAACTATGACTCTTTGCTGGCATACTTATTTTTTTCACATGATCCTGGTATACTTAGAAAATCCTAGAGAACTAATTTAAAAAAAGGTAAAGAAAATAATAACTCTAGTAAAGTTTACACAGTTTAAAACAACCTACATAAATCAGCAGCATTTTGAAATGTTAAAAACAAAATATAGCAGAAAGAACTAGAAAGAAATTCTATTTAAAATAAATGTGAACTATAAAATACATAGCATTATACCAGACACATCAATACCAGGAACTATATAAACACAATTACTAAACTGTTTTAATTAAAATAAAATCAAAGAGGTTTAGTAGTCTTCTGGATTGCTAAAGAGGTGAGAAAACTAAGGGATAAATTGGGGGAATGATTTTTAAAAGGATATACAGATTAAGATTAGGAGAGTGGGGGAGAAGATAAGGGAAGGAATTTTAGAGAGATGAGTAAAATAAGGAATAAGATGGTAAGAGGAGAAGATAAAGTAACAGGAATAGGGTGAAAAGAGAAGCTGACAAGGAAAATGATGAGTAAAAATAAGATGGAGGGAAATTCACAGCTGAATTTTTGTATTCCCAAATGAATTTTAGTATTGTTTTTTCTTAATTCTGCAAAATATTTTTTGATAACTTAATTAGGATGGAATATTCTCTTAACCTTCTCCCTCAATTTCACCTCATATTTATACTCATTGTTTTAATCCATATCACTATCACTGTTGCTATGTAAGTCATAGTTGAAAATGGTTGAAACATTCTCTATCTTTTATTTTTTTCCATGGTAGTTGAGAAGTAGTGGTCTGGTTTGGGTGACTTCTTTATAGTCACAGCTAAGTAAAAGTCTAAATTTGATTTTCTCACAAATTTTAGCTTATGTCTATTTCTTCTGAGCCTGACATTAAATTTGAATCAGAGGCTGTATCTATCTTCTCTTTTTCCCTTCCTCTTGTCAATTCTCTATATGAAGCTCTCATAACTCCTTTCTCTTCAACATGTAAGTGGTTTTGTTTGTTTTGTTTTTGTTTTTCATCATTCTGATGATGAGTTCTCTTTGGGAGAGGATGTGCTGGTCACATAGAGGACACTGGAGGGTTTTGGTTTTTTTTTTTGATTTGTACACAACCATTTGCAAAGTTGGTGGTTTCGTTTTCATACCACTGTGTTGTCAGACACTTGGTTACTTCCTATCCACTTACTGACAGCCATGGCTATTGGTGTTACAAGAGCCATTACCCCCTACCTCTTCGGAATCACTCTAGCCCAAGCCATACTCTATGACTTTGTTATTGGGTGACCTCACATTTTGGAGAAAACTGTGGCTGGTATGACAGTTATTTTGAGTTGTTGTACAGATACTCATTGAAGTCTTATCATATGTTGGCTAGTATCTCCCATTATTTTTATATTAAGGGTGAGGACTGAGACAAACTGTGGTTTTATTCCTCTCTGTGATCACACTTGATCCACTAAATTTTGTTTATGATGGCAAATAAACCTCTTCATCTTGGAAGTCTGATCTATCCTTGAACTTTACACACTGGAAATATCCTGGATCCCTCCCGCATGTTCCTATGATTGGTTCTTCCTGGAACATTAATTTTAAGGAGGATATCTAGGCCAACATCCATGTTTTCAATGCTCTATACACTGAACTTCTGACTCTCTGGACATTATAAACCATATCCTCTCCACCACATATAATTTTAAGTTTCTTCTGTATATAATCTTTCTCAATTAGAATGTAAAATCCTTGAGAGAAATATATATGTATGTATGTATATATACTTTAATTTATATTCCTATTGCTTAACACCAGTCTTGGTACATTGCATGGCATCACCAATGTGGAAAACAATGGAAAATGCCTCCCCAGAGATTGGAAGACCAGAGCATATATGGAATTTATCTACTGCACTACCACGATTTTGGGAACAACTTTTTCCCACTACCTACATAGTCAAGATCAATACTTTCCCTTTGCTTGCTTAGCTAGAAGCATCCTCATTTTGCTTTGACTGTTTAGTTAGAAGAGCTATCTTCCCTAAGAAAAAGCCTAAAAGCACCTTTGATGATTTTGGCTACTGACGGTCTGACACCAAGATTCCATATTGTTTATTTTCCCACAAAATATTAGATATCTCACTCCCTGAAATGAAAACATTAAAAAAATCAACAAAAAGGCCCAAAATCATGGTTCATTTGTCAGAGATGCATAAGAGACAATGGGTATGAGTCTAGGTATAAGTCAAACTTTCACTATAGTTTCTCTTTGTCCCATTAGCCTCAAAAAGATAACAAGAATGATTTGACCAGAAGGAAGCTCAAGTAAAGTAAGAGGATATAAAAATCATTTGATTAAGAAGTTGGAGGCCTAGATACTTCCTTTTAATTCATGACTTATCCAACCTTTTTTTCCAAAATGGTAATTATGGATAGGAAATGATATATTTACGCTGCTGATGTAGTCAAAGTCACCAATAAAATTAACAAGGTTCCCTAATCATTACCATGCTCAGCAACGCCTCCTTTAATTCTACCTGACAGGTTGTATAAACCAATCAATAGCCTTGCAACATAGCTGCCTTCTGCTCAATTCTTTCTTGTGCTAGAGAAAACCAAACGGGGAAAAAAAATGTCTGACTGGTACCATCATGTGGAAATGTTTTGTGCTACTTCTGTTCTCAGTTAAAGAAATAAAGACTGGAATTGTTTCTTTCTAGCTGCTTGCAATATTTTCTCCTTGACCTGGGAATTCTGGAATTTGGCCACAATGTTCCTAGGAGTTTCTCTTTTTGGATCTCTTTCAGGCGGTGATCGATGGATTCTTTCAATACTTATTTTGCCCTCTGGATCTAGAATATCAGGGCAGTTTTCTTTGATAATTTCCTGAAAGATGATGTCTAGGCTCTTTTTTTGATCATGGCTTTCAGGTAGTCCCATAATTTTTAAATTGCCTCTCCTGGATCTATTTTCCAGGGCAGTTGTTTTTCCAATGAGATATTTCACATTCTCTTCCATTTTTTTCATTCTTTTGATTTTGTTTTGTGATTTCTTGGTTTCTAAGAAAGTCATTAGCCTCCATCAGTTCCATTCTAATTTTGAGAGAACTATTTTCTTCAGTGAGCTTTTGAACCTCTTTTTCCATTTGGCTCATTCTGCTTTTGAAATCATTCTTCTCCTCATTGGTTTTTTTAACCCCTTTTGCCAATTGAGTGAGCCAATTTTTCAAGGTGTTATTTTCTTCTTTCTTTCAAGGTGTTATTGGTCTCCTTTACCCAGGTATTGTCCTGTTTTTCATGCTCTCTTGCATCTCTCTCATTTCTCTTCCCAGTTTTTCCTCCACCTGTCTAACTTGATTTTCAAAATCCTTTTTGAGCTCTTCCATGGCCTGAGCCCACTGGACATCCACCTCAGATGTCTGGGATAGAGAGGCCCCAACCTCCACGTCTTTACCTGATGGCAAGCATTGTTCCTCTCCATCAGAAATGAAAGGAGGAAACATCATCTCTTCCCCAAGAAAGTAGCTTTCTATGGTCTTATTTTTCTTCCCTTTTCTGGGCATTTTCCCAGGCAGTTACTTGACTTCTGAGATTCCTCTCCACCCCAGCCTAGATCTGCCCAGCTAGTGCTTGAGGTCTGAGATTCAAATGCTGCTCCCCAGCCTCAGGGCTTTCAGCTGTGGGCAGGGCTGCTATTCAAGGTAAGCTTAAGTTCTGGTGCCCAGGTGGGGGCAGGGCCACCTCCCAGGCTCAGTTCCCTGAGTAAGTTTATGCAGAGATCTTCAGCAATGGCCCTGAGCTCCTGCCTGCTCTAGGAGTTCCGGGCCACTGCTGCTGCCTCCGGAGGGGGCCCAAGTCATGGAGACACCTGCTCCCTTCTCGGCCAGCCCAGAAGTCTCTCTCACTGACCTGGAGTGCCTGTGGGTGGAGGGAACTTTGCGGCTGCCAGAGGTTCCATCCGTGAAGCCTGCTCAGATCTGCTCCTCTGGGTCCGCGTGGCCAGGGCAGCGCAGGGATGGGCTCCGCTGTCCTGAGTGCGACAGACCCCTGGGGACAACTTTCCAGGGCTCTCTGGAACGGAAATCTCTTCCGCTGTGTTTCTGTGTTGGTTCCACTGCTCCAGAATTTGTGGGGAGTTCTTTTTACAGAAAATTTATGGGCTGTGGGTTCGGAGCTAGAATACCATGAGTCTTTCTACTCTGCCATCTTGGCTCCTCCCCTCTTAAAGAAATAACAGAGGAAACGGTCTGTGGTTTCTCCCCAATAATTCACTGGAGAGAGAATAAAAGGTTTGTAATCTCCATGTAGAAAAGTGCAGAAGGATCTTGAGAAAGCTTTGAGGCCTATGCCCTAGGGGATATCATCATCAAAATGCAATGTCATAAAATTTGTGATAGGAATATATGGGAAAAAGATAGAAATTATGGAAAATCTCTAGAGTAAACAAAAAGTTGAGTTATAACACAAACAAATAAAACAGTAAAAGATTTAAATAACAATAAGGGAGATGATTACAGAAAATTTAAATCCAGATATCTGTATGTTAAGATTTATATAGCATAGGATGCTGTGAATTCTTGAGAATATGAAAATGCAGAGGAAATTTCTGAATGGTTTTACTGAGGAATGAGAACTGTGAAAACATAATTTATTGCCTTACAGCAGAAATAATTATCAAGATAAAAGTAATCCATGTTAGAAATCAAAGCAATAAACAAGAAAAAGAACAATGATTTAGGAATGCAAATATATGGAAGTAAAGGACAATCTAGAGGAAGAAAAACAAAAAGCAATAAAGCTAAGAAAAAGTAATTCCTATTTAAGCAAAATACATCATTGATGTTGAAAACAAAATTCATAGGCAGCTTAAGTATTATAATTTGGGTAAAACAAGAGGAGTAAAAAAAAAAAAAAGAAAACCTGAATATAAAATGCAAGAAAATCACCCAGAATCCCTGAACATAATGTACCGATCAAAAGAAATGAAAGAAAACACACACACTCTCAGAAAAAGTCTATGTCACACAATCATTAAATCATATTATCATTCTAATTAAAAATCTGACAGTCACCAGGAAAAATCTCTTAAAATATAACAGAAATAAAATTTGAATTAAAAAATATTCTGAATCCAGGAAAAATTAAAGGAAGCATTGAAATTTTCTGTTTTAAAGAACAAGGAAATTTGAAATACAACCTAAGGTATCAGAGGGGAGGAGCCAAGATGGCAGAGTAGAAAGACTCACGTATGATAGCTCCGAATCTACAGCCCATAAAATTCCTGCAAGAAGAACTCCCCACAAATTCTGGAGTACTGCAAGCCATGCACCAACACAGTGGAAGAGATTTCCATTCCAGAGAGGCCTGGAAAGATATCCCTCGGTGTCCATCGTGCTCCAGACAGTGGAACCCACCCCTGTACTACCCTGGCTGCGCGGCGCCAGAGGAGCCCATCCGAGCAGGCTTCAGGGACGGAACTTCTGGCGGCTGCGAAGGTCCCTCCACCCACAGGCGCTACAGGTCAGTGAGAGAGACTTCTGGGCTGGCCGAGAGGGGAGTGGGGTGTCTCCGTGACTCAGGCCCCCTCAGGAGGCAGCGGCAGAGGCAGCAGCGGCAGCCCAGTACTCCCAGAGCAGGCAGGAGTTACATTACTGAAGGTCTCTGCATAAAACCCCTGAGGGAACTGAGCCTGGGAGGGGGCCCTGCCCCCACCCCAGCACCAGAACTTAAGCTCACATTGAAAAGCAGCTGCTCCTGCCAAGGATAGCCCTGAGGTTGGGAAGCAGCAGTTGAATCTCAGAACCCAAGCACTAGCTGGGTGGATCTAGGCAGGGGTTTGGACAGGAATCTCAGAAGTCAAGTAACTGGCTGGGAAAATGCCCAGAAAAAGGAAGAAAAATAAGACTATAGAGAGCTACTTTCTTGGGGAAGAGATGTTCCTTCCTCTTTTCATGTCTGATGAAGAAGTACAATGCTTGCCATCAAGGAAAGACGTGGAGGTCGGGGCCTCTCTATCCCAGAATCCGAGGTGGGTGTCCGGTGGGCTCAGGCCATGGAAGAGCTCAAAAAGGATCTTGAAAATCAGGTTAGACAGGTGGAGGAAAAACTGGGAAGAGAAATGAGAGAGATGCAAGAAAAGCATGAAAAACGGGTCAATACCTGGGTAAAGGAAACGCAAAAAAATGCTGAAGAAAATAACACCTTGAAAAACAAGCTAACTCAATTGGTAAAAGAGGTTTAAAAAGCCAATGAGGAGAAGAATGCCTTCAAAAGCAGAATTAGCCAAATGGAAAAAGAGATTCAAAAGTTTACCGAAAAAAATAGTTCTCTCAAAATTAGAATGGTACAGATGGAGGCTAATGACTTTCTGAGAAACCAAGAAATCACCAAAGAAAACCAAAAGAATGAAAAAATGGAAGAGAATGTGAAATACGTCATGGGAAAAACAACTGACCTGGAAAATAGATCCAAGAGAGACAATTTAAAAATTATGGGACTACCTGAAAGCCATGATCAAAAAAAGAGCCTAGACATCATCTTTCAGGAAATTATCAAGGAAAACTGCCCTGAGATTCTAAAACCAGAAGGCAAAATAAGTATTGAAGGAGTCCATCGATCACCACCTGAAAGAGAGCCAAAAAGAGAAACTCCTAGGAACATTGTGGCCAAATTCCAGAGTTCCCAGGTCAAGGAGAAAATATTGCAAGTGTTCCAGTATTGTGGAAATACAATCAGGATAACTCAAGATCTAGCAGCTTCTACATTAAGGGATGGAAGGGCATGGAATAGGATATTCCAGAAGTCAAAGGAACTAGGACTAAAATCAAGAATCACCTACCCAGCAAAACTCAGTATAATACTTCAGGGGAAAATATGGTCTTTCAATGAAACAGAGGACTTTCAAGCATTCTTGATGAAAAGACCAGAGCTGAAAAGAAAATTTGACTTTCAAACACAAGAATGAGAAGAAGCATGAATAAGTAAACAGCAAAGAGAAGTCATAAGGGACTTACCAAAGGTGAACTGTTTACATTCCTACATGGAAAGACAATATTTGTAACTCTTAAAACGTTTCAGTATCTGGGTAGTTGGTGGGACCACACACAGATGTACACACACACAGACACATGTACATATGTGCACACACACACACGTACACACATGCATGCACACACAGAGACAGAGAGCAGAGTGAATTGAATAGGATGGGACCATATCTTAAAAGAAATTAAGGTAAACAGTGAGAGAAAAATATAGTGGGAGGAGGGATGGTGAAATTGAATGGGGTAAATTATATCTCATTCAAGAGGCAAGCAAGAGACTTTTTTAGTGGAGGGAAAAAGAGGAGAGCTGAGAAAAAAAACATGAAGTTTACCTTCATCACATTCGACTAAAGGAAGGAGTAAAATGCACACTCATTTTGGTATGAGAACCTATCTTCCAGTACAGGAAAGTGGGGGAGAAGGAGATAAGCAGGGAGGGAGGGATGATGGAAGAGAGGGCAATGGGAGAAGGGAGCAATTTGAAGTCAACGCTTGGGGAGGTATGGGATCAAAAGACAGAATAGAAACAATGGGGGGCAGAATAGGATGGAGGGAAATACAGTTAGTCTTACACAACACAACTGTTATGGAAGTCATTTGCAAAACTACACAGATATGGCCTATATTGAATTGCCTGCCTTACTAAAGGGAACGTATGGGCAGGGAGGGATGGGGAGAATTTGGAACTCAAAATTTTAGGAACAACTGTTATTGTTACTAGGAAATAAGAAATACAGGTAATGAGGAATAGAAAATCATCTGGCCCTACAGGACAAAAAAGAAGATGGGGACAAGAGAAGGGAGGGATTATAGAAGAGAGGGCAGATTGGTGATAGGGAAATTAGAATGCTTGGTATATTGGGGTGGGGGGAGGGCATAAATGGGGAGAAAATTTGGAACCCAAAATTTTGTGAAAATGAATGTAAAAAGTTAAAAAAATAAATTTATATTTAAAAGAAAAACTGGCCATTTATAAAAAAAAGAAAAGAAAAGAAAACCTAAGGTATCATACCCTATAATCCTGTACCTATTAAACAAAAAAAAATTTAGACACTAAATAGAAATATTTGAACCATTCATGCAAAGAAAACCATATCTAAATTAATATTTTTTCCTTTCCTAATACCACAGGTAATGGAAAGATAAAAATAAAAAAAAAACACATTGCAACAAAGGAAGGGACAAGCACTGAAATTAACTATAGGAATGAATGAGAGACAGTGATAAGGAGAGAGATAGGAGAGACAGAGAAACAGTTTTCTCAGATCTAAGTGGTTAACAACAGTAAAAATAATAAGAGAAACTCACAAGAGTATATATTTTTAAGTGCATAAGGAGGTGCTCATGTTTCAAGAGAGGAGAAATATATGTGTATTTACACACACACACACACACACATACACATACACACAGAGAGACAATTGTATTTATGTATCACCCCAGTGCCTGGCAAATAGTGATTAATAAAATAGTTAGACGTACACATTTATGAACAAATTCCAAAATATTTTATGCTTTTTGTATAAAAAATTTAGTGGAGTTTCTTCTTCAAATCATTTCTTGTTTCTAAAAATGTATAGACATTCTAGTCAACTTCATGGAATTTTTTTTATTTTTCTAATTCTCTTGAATTTTTGTCTCCCCTTTGACTTTGTGTATAACTTCAAATTTGTTTTCTTGTACTGTATACATATACATACATGTACTTACTTGTATGCTTGCATGTGTGTATTATTTCTTCCTAGAATTATTTCAAATAATAAGAGGTAGACTAGGAATCATTGCTTCACCTCTTTTGTAATGGTTGAGACTACTCTTGCAGCCAATTAAAATTTCCAAGATTTTTCCCCACAGAGGCAATTTTTTATTATTTCTCTATTAATATAGCCTGTTATATTTAAATTTGCAACTTAATATTTATCTTTATATAATTTTTTGCCAAGATTTTCAGTATATATAGATATTTTTGGAACTTGATTTTCTTCAACAATGCATTATTGTACTTTTTAAAAATTATGCAAATTTTGCCTTCATCCAAGTTGTTTAACAAAATATCACCAATGTTAGTGTTCATATCAATTATTTGAGTCTGGTTTTTCATCCAGATCTTGATTAATTTAAACCCATTGTCATCCAAGAGCACTTAACCAAATGAAGTTTAATACATAGTGGATGGGAAGATTCCTGAGGCACAAGAAGGGAATTAAGGGGATTAGGACATCAAGTGGTTTAATTGTAGGAACTGAGTGACCAGACTGATTCCATTTTATGACTCTATTCTAGAGAGACCTGGGTTTCTTTTCTATCCAATTATGGATCTGGTCTTAATTCTGTCTTGTGAGAAAACTTCATTCAACTACAAGAGCTTGGAGAAAACCTTATTGTATTGTTTCAAACTAGCCCTGGGTGACCGGGAAGCTGGAACACTTCTATCTGTGTCTAGAAACCATTAAGAAAGGACCCAGTTATGTTGATCAGAGACCTAGTTGGGTCCAAATATTAAGGCAATGAGTTATCTCAAAACTATACATCTCAATCAATCCATAGGTCTTATCAGAAAATAGGCCCCATATTGATTACATAATGTTTCATTTTTATTGTATACAGGCACTTGGAGAGTAGGACACCTCTTATTTCTTATTTTAGAGAATTGCATCTGCTGTCTGAATCACACCTTGAAAGTTCCTAATCTTTCTTACAATTAGAAATCAGGTACCCTAATGTATTATTTCCTTTTAATTAATTGGTCATATTTGTTTAAGCATTTCTAAAATATAAAAACCTGTCTTCCCCCATTTTGAGGGTCCAGCCCTAAGCTGAGGAAGGGATCTGGTCACAATTTGTTAGGCTATTGCCATGCATTGTTTAATAAATCAAAATGGGAGAGGGGGCAGAACCAAGATGGCAGAGTAGAAAGACACATATACTCTAGCGCTTCCCCCATAGCCCACAAAATACCACGAAAAAAATGACTCTCAACAAATTCTAGAGGAGCAGAAGCCCTAGAATAACAGAAAAAAGAGGTTTCCAGACAAAGGTAACTTGGAAGGCCAACAGGAAAGATCTATCTCACAGGATGCTGAGGGGAGCAGAGCCCAGACCTGGCCATGTGGCACTGGGAGGAACACGGGAAGAGTGGGCAGTAGGGATGGTCCCAGATAGCCCAACCCACAAGTGACAAAGAAAGCTCCAAAGACCAGTGTGGGAGGGCTGTCCCAGCAGGGCAAGAGGGGAACGGGGCTGCTGATAGCAGCAACAGCAGCAACAGACTGCAGACAGATACAGTGGTAAGGAAACAACGTAGGTCCATTGGCCAGGCAGCTCAGCTTAAACCTCTGGCAGTAGGGAAGAGCTGATCTAAACCCCAGCACTCAGTGACAGCCCACCCCCAGCCAAAGTCCCAGAAATCAAGCAGCTGAGCTGAATCTCAGCCTTGAACATGATACTGGGGAGATGAGGGGCAATAGTACCATCCTCTTGAGAAAGGATTCAGAAGTCAAGTAACTGGCTGGGAAAAGGCCCAAAAAAGGGGAAAAAAAAATAAGATCATAGAAGATTACTATCTTGGTGAACAGATGTCTCCTCCTATCCTTTCTGATGAGGAAGAACAAGGCATACTGTCACAGGATGTCAAGGCCCCTGCCTCCAGGGCTTCCAAAGTGAACTTAAATTGGGCTCAGGCAATAGAAGAGCTTGAAGAGCGCATTAGCAGCTTGCTAAAGTAGAACCAAAAAAATGCTGAGGAAAACACCTTTAAAAAGAGGCTAACTCAATTGGAAAAAGAGGTCCAAAAAGCCAATGAGGAGAAGAAGGCTTTAAAAAAGCAGAATTAGCCAAATGGAGGAGAAGGGTCAAAAGCTCAATGAACAAAAGAGTTCTTTGAAAGAGAGAATTGAATTCAGAGAAATGAATGACTGTGAGATAAACCAAGCACTTAAAAAAACAAAATCAAATGTTTGAAAAAATAGAAGATAATGTGAAACATCTTATTGGAAAAACAACTGATCTGGAAAATAGATCCAGGTGAAACAATTTAAAACTTATGGGACAACCAGAAAGCCATGATCAAAAAAAAGAGCATAGACATTATGTTCCATGAAATTATCAAGGAAAATTGTCCTGATATGCTAGAAAAAGAGGGCAAAATCAATATTGAAAGAATCTGCTGATCACCTCTTAAAAGAGATCTGAAGAGAGAAACCCCTAGAAATATTGTGGCCAAATTTCAGAGTTCCCAGGTCAAGGAGAAAATACTGTAAGCAACTAGAAAGAAACAATTCCAGTATTGTGGAAATACAATCAGGATAACACAGGATCTAGCAGCTTCAACATTAAGGGATTGAAGGGCTTGGAACAGGGTACTCTATAAGTCAAAGGAATTGGGATTAAAACCAAGAATCACGTACCCAGCAAAACTGAGTATAATACTTCAAGGGAATAAATGATCATTCAATAATTATAGAGGACTTTCAAGTATTCATGATGAAAAGACCAGAACTGAAGAGAAAACTAGACTTTCAAACACAAGTATCAAGAGAAGCATGAAAAAGTAAACAGGAAACAGATATCATAAAGGACATTCTAAAGCTGGAAAGAAAAAGTCTTGAGACTTTTCTCAATATTTGGGTAGGTGGAGAGATTGTACATGCAAACACACACATATATATGTATATATATGTATGTATGTATACATACATATATACATACATACATGTGTGTATATATGTATGTATACATACACACATATATATACATATATATATATATATATCACCAGAGAGTATAGCCTGTGTTGAATCAGAAGAGATGATATCCACAAAAAATAAAATAAAAATTAAAGCGTGAGGGAGGAAAATACTGGAAGCAAAAAGAAAAAAGAGAGAAAAGGAATGGGACAGGCTATAACTCATAAAAGAGATAAGAAAAATTGTGTTCAATGGAGGAGAAAAGGGAGAAGGGGAGAGGGGAAAAGTGAAGCTATTCTCTCCACATATGGCTTAAGGAGGGAATAACATGCTCACTAAATTTGGTATGAAAATCTATCTTACACTACAGGAAAGTAGGGGAAGAGGTGACAGGTGGGGTGAGGGGAATGATAGAAAGGAGGGCAAATGGGAGAAGGGAGTAAATAGGAATAAACACTTTTGGGAAGGGATAAGGTCAAATGAGGGAATAAAAAATAAGGAAGGGGGGATAGAGTAGGATAGAGTGCAACATAGTATTACACAACATGATTATGGAAGTCTTTTGCAAAATGGAACATATTTATTCTGTACTGAACTGCTTGCCTTCTCAGTGGAGACGGGTAGGCAGGGAAGGAGGGAGAAAATTTGAAATTAAAAGTATTAGAAACAAATGTTGAGAATTATTATGGTATATAACCAAGAAATAAGAAACACAGGTAATGGGATATAGAAATTTATCTTGCCCTACGAGAAAAGAGAGAAGATGGTGATAAGGGAAGTGTAGGGTGTGATAGAAGGGAGGGTAAATTGAGGGAAGGAGTAATCAGAATGCAAGGTATTAGGGGGTGGGGAGAAAGGAGAGATGGGGAGAAAAGTTGGACATGCTACAAAGCGATGTAAAAGCAATTAGTATTAAAACAACTGGCTGAATTAATCACTGAGACTAAATCAGAGAAATCTTTAGTTTGGGGAAAAAATTTGTAGTCTAAATTTCCCAGAGGCAGGTAACCTTGGGTAAAATTTGGCATTGATGGAAAAGTTAAGGTTTTAATGGTAAATATGATTTTATGATTGTTTTTTTCCTGTTGTTATTATCCTGTTAGTCAAGGACTACAACATGTATAGAAAGGCATGTAAGTCACTTAAGACTTGCCTCAAAGGATGTTCCTTAGCCAATGTGAATAGCCAATAGTCACATCTGAAACCTGGTTATTGGAACTTGGTATTTTAAGATTCTATGGGACTATTAACTGACTGTTCTTCTGAGTCTAACTCCAAGTATGGATAGCAAGGAAGACAGTCTGAGCCTCCAATCCATGATCCCAGTAAGCCTGTGAAATGCTGCTATTAACTGAAAAAGCTGATTTCATGGGAAGGGTCAGAGAGCAACAATTCAGCCTGGGTTGAGTTAGGATTCTCCTGACTCAATTTCCCCAGTAACACCTGGCAGAAGTTAAGCCTGACTGAATGCAAGTTGACAATCTACTCCTGCCTGAAATTGACATGAAGTTGGGGAGACATTGTTTCCCTGTAACATCCCTACACTCAGTGGCAATTTCCTATAGTCAAAAGGTTTCTAAGCTTAATGCCAGATCTATTAAATTATAGATTGTTGGTAGTGGAACATCAGAGGTTAAGTCTAAAATTAAGTTTAGGACTTTAGACCAACAAAATAAGTTAAGGTCCTTTAATTATTAGTAATAGTGTGGAGACAAGTCAAGGGCTTGTGAAGTTAGCATACATAGTTATTACTTGTGTCTCAGTTGGTTAATGTTAAAAAGAAATTCATTTGTGGTCTATGTTGCAAATACTTTAAAAGACATATAACCTGACCAAGAGTTGGAATTGTTTAATGTAATATGAACTGTGTTAAAAATGAAAAATTAAAAAATAAATCAAAATGGTTGGAAAGTTGAACTTTTGTTTGCTTAATGATTTCATCTTTCACCTTCCACAGGTGATAGGTGAGATGACTACTTCTTCCAACCACTAAGGCAGAGCACCAGTCACCCCACTAGATTTCTCCCTTCCCTATCCCCCAGGATCATCATACCCTTCTATGAAGCCTTCCTGATAACCAATATACTTCTTGGTCAGGGGCACCATAACATCTTGGAGGAACCAGATGACAATGAGATCAACAGTGAAGGAAGTAGTTGTCATTTGCCCATGGTGACATTAATCTTAGATTTTCTAAGTTCTTATCATCACCTGGCCTACATTTCTGTTGTGTCCTCTTCTGTGATATACTTCTTTCCATCCTTGATCTCTGCCAGTCACATTACATTCATCTTCTGGTATTCTTTGAAAACTATATTCTTCTAAAGACTCCAACACTTCCTGGTAACTTCAGCAAGTCTTTCTGTTTATTTCCTCATAGTCCCTGACACATAAACCAAGGAAGAGGAGTTGACAGTCTCTTCTTTCTTTAATGCTACTTTCCAGTCTTTTTTTTCTACCATCACTGAGCAATCACATCTCAGCTTTTAAACTTAATTCCATTCTGTATAGATATCATTCCAGTTCTTTACTGACTTCTAAGTGACTGTTTCCTCAATCTATACCTTGTCATTATCATAATCATTTCTTCTACTTACAAACCTTTCTCCTTTGAACTTTTTAGTTTCCAGTTCTTTAACATCTACCTTTGTTGGTACCTCTGTTTCCATTATACTATATATGTGAACAGAAGTTTTGATAGCCATTATCATCTACCTCAACTTTATCCATCCCAATTCAACTGTGATTGTTATGTTATGGCTCCATACAGAAGTCCAACTTTCCCATAAGTGTGTAAATAATATTTTTTATGATATTTTGCCAAACCTAGGCACAATGGACATTACCACTAGGTATTACACACTGGGAATTACCAAAACTATTTTTTATGAGTTTGCTTGAACTGACATATGACATCAGTAAGGGCTGACATTTAGTCTATGTTCTTTCTATCAGCCAGAACTCTGCAATTTCCTACTTTGCGTAAAATACATTTTCAATAGTGATCCTTAATTTGACATTAATGTTGCTATATTTATAATAAATCAAAACTTTAGCCATCCGTAGATTTTCTCATTTAAATTAAGCATATCCATATACTTATGGCATTCAAAGAACTTTAATATTTGAAGATATATTTGCTTGGAAAGGTAATCACTGTTATACTAAGTGTAAATCAGATGGGTTGTCTTTCAAATTATGTTACTGCAGGGATTATCATAGGCAGAAATAGATTCCCTTTTCATTTCCTCAAAGGTTGATGAAATAATCTTGCCAAGTCAAAAATCCTCTAAATTAAACAGGATATGAATAATTCTTTTATTACGCTAATTCTAATAGCTTGTCTGGAACCACAGTTAGATAATCTTTAACCCTTATTTAAGTGTTTCCTTCATTTTGAGAAATTTTTCTTGAACATTAAACAAGTCATGCTTATGCTACCATGTTATTAAGAAAACTCTTGAGCAAAAGTTAGCAGAGAAATATATTACAAATCATACAATTTTGCTATTTTTGAGGTCCTTGACTTTTGATGTAGGTAAGTTTTTTCTTAATTTTATACCTTGAGATGACCATTTCCCAAGTACAAAATGTAGGGCAGAATACTGATAATAAAGTTCTGAAATAGGGCTGACTAAGGTGGGTAGAGAATGGGGAATTCACTGACAGCTGTGTTCCTCCCTCTAATAAGAATCAATCCTCTCCCAAATAAGAAATCAGAGAGAAGATAATACTAGAAATAGAACTTTGGTATTAACATTAAGTTAAAGCAAACTTAAGCATTAAGGATTTTCCAGTAAACCTTGATCCTTTATCTGAGTATACCTGACATTACCATCACATTTTATTTTTTTATTTTTTTTAACATATTGGCTATGTGATGACTTGTTTTGCATTGAAAAGCTACCCACATACACAGACTAAGTCCCATTCCTCTTCATTTCAGTCAAATTTCACATTTCATTACAGCAGAATTTATTTGATGGTCAAATTTTAGATTTTATTGCCTTTCAGTTAGATTTGATTCCAACTTAATGTTCTAACTACGCTTGTAAAACAGGCAATAAAACAATCTTTTCTGATTTGGGAAACACTCTTTTATTCTTCATTTCTATCTTCATTGTTACATTTGAGCTGAGTTTTATGGAACAATCACTTTCCTAATCTAATTACTGCAATTCCCTGGTAGATGGCCCCTCTTGCCCCACAATAGCAGAATTACCATAAATACACAATTCAGCTGCCAACATCTCAACTTACACATGCACCAGTAAGCAGAATTCTATCTTCATCTCTCTAATTTGTTTTCGTGCTAAATTTCATCCATTCTTAGAATTTTCATGTGAACTAATCAAGTCTTACCTTGACATACCACTTTGTTTCTGGAGAAGTTATTTTGTCTCATTTTCATCATTTAGCTTCACCTCCCAGTGTTTACAACTGACTGAGTTGTCAGATAACTCAGACTGACTCAGGTTGTAAGGATTTTATTTAGTTCAAGCTTCAAAATTTCTATGAAATTATGTTAAGAAATTATTTTTACTCTCATCAGTTTAAAAGGAGACAGGTCGATGTCATGAAGAGAACATTGGATGTAAAGGCTGAGGACTGAAATTCATATATTGGTTCTACAATTGTCTATATCCATGCTTCTAGGTCTAGGTTGCCTCTTTTTTTTTGCAAAATGAAGGGGTTAGACTAAATGATCCCTAAGCTCTTTGAAGGAATTAAGGATGTTTAGAATAGATAAGAGATTTATTGGAGATGGTGTGTGTATGGGGGGAGGGAGAAAATAAAAGGGGTAAGCATAAAGATTTTAAAGGTCTCTTACATGGAAGAGATATTAGATTTCATTATTTTTGTCTCCCAGAAATTTTAGGCTTCATGTAAAGGAAACTTCCTGACAATTAGAACTAGTCAAGTTATATTGATTTCTTTGGGCAATAGTGGGTTTCTCCTCATTGCTACACTTCAATGAATTAAAAGGGAACTATTTTATTTGCTGAGAATAATTTCAAATCAATTCTTGGTTACAAACAACAGAATATAAATCATATATTTTCCTGAAAAGGCAACTGTATATGGTATCTCTTCTAGTTCTAACTCCAGTGCCAATCAGACAGCCAAACATTTATCCTATTGTAGTAATGCCATTTTAAGGAATTACCTAACATGGTTTCTCTTCTTGATCTCCTACTTCTATCTCAAGGATATAAGTCCTATATAACTTTTGTTTTTCTTTCTCTACTCGTGTATTAACTGCTTTCACTTCAGACAATCTTATCCTTACACTGTTATTTAATCCCTTGTTTATTTTTCCTTCAAAACTTGTCTATCTACTCTCCCCTCACCCTACCTCCTTTTTGTCCTTTCTCTCTTTGTGCAAATAGTAAAGCAAGAAATAACGATCTAATAATGACTAACAAGTATAATGGTTTACAACTGCATTGAGGAAAATGAATTGTTTAGGACAGCAAATTGGCCTGTAATTCAGACATTTTACTTCAATGAATCAGATTAACATCTGTAAGGTGCCTTCAAATCTTATACACTCTCTAATTTGCAGATGAGGAAATTACAGTTCAGAGGGTTTAAATGATCTTCCTGAGCTCATACAGATTTTAAGTGGAAGATTTTGAATTGTATCCCTCTTACCTTACTCCAAATCCAGGCGTATTCCCACTGTACACACTGTTTCAGGACTGGCTCCTCTTCTAGCTATACATATGATCACTTAATCTTCCTATTCCTCGGTTGATGTTGGAGTTGAAAATAATTGTGTTTTGGGTTGTAAAATTACAAAATTTTAATATCTAAGTAAATAGAAATAAAGTACCTACTGTGTGATGGACATTGAGGTAAGTATTAGGAATAAAAAGACAAATTAGAAATAATATCTGCTCTCAGAGTTTTCATTTGTAATGCTAATGAGATTAAAGATCTTCCTCACCCATAAATGGGCCTGCCCATTAAGGGGATTTTGATTAGAAGAGATTTGTAGGAAGGCCCACATCTTTTACTAATTAAGGATTGGTTCTGAAGGGTTGTGATGCCCTTTGGCTCTGAAAAATGTATATGCAGCCTGAGGTGAGGTTTTACTTTGGGGTTTACTCACTGGACTTGTGTTTGTTTGACCAGATGAGACTCTGGGCAACCACTAAGGAGTCCCCTGGCTTTGATAATACAGATGTTGTTTTTCTTTCTTCTGGTAACTGCACATATAGTTAGACAGTTATCTGTCCCTTGATCTGTCAGGCAGGTGGAAGGCCTGTCTGTTGATTTTGATTTCTCTGTATTTTCTCTGAAATTCAGAGTTCTGACATTTTTCCATGAACTAAGAGAATGATATATGTGCTTAAGTAAAGTGATTTTTGACCCCTCAAAACTTGCTTTCCTTTTAGAAAAGCAGATCAAAGAACCTGTGATAGCAGGTCCTCCTGTGTACATCAGGGTGCTTGCTTTTACATCATTCTGACAGAGAAGAACGCATGGTTAACGAAGTGGTACAACAAACTGAAGTCTGCATATGACCAAGGTGATACCTACCATGACAGCTATGAATATGCTGGAGTATTTTCAGGTTTGAATTGCAAAATATACCAGATATTCTTCATGGAAGGCAAAACCAAGACATTTACTCAAACACCAAAAAGCCAAATCCATCAGTCACATAAAAATCCATTACGGTTACAAAGAAGTCTATATACATTATCAGACCTTCCCACAAACCAACTCACTCAAGCAAAATCATTCCCTTTCTCACTCACAGAGACCTGCCTCTCTTCTCTCTTTCCCATCTCTGCCTGCTCTGTCTCATTTCTTCTCAGTTCTGTACCACCCTTACCTGCTCCAAATATTCAGCAAGCTCCTCCCACCACAGGTTTCATGTGACTTAGGCTTCCATGCGACTTCCGCAGGTCACATAGGCCTATTAATAGAATGAGAAAGACCTTCCCATTCCATTAATAATACATTAAAAATACCACTTGTAAGTAGGATGATTGCCAGGTAGCCTGAGAATCTAATGAATAAGTTTAAAGGAAAAAGGAGGGAATTACTTTTTGTTATCATTTTTCATTCATTTCACTTGCATTCTTCCTGACTCTGTTTAGTATTTCCTTGGTCCAGATATTGGAAGGTTTTGCCATTTCCTTCTGTAGTCCATTTTATAAATGAGAAACTGAGACAGAAAGTGTTAAATGACTTACCCAGGGTTGCACAGCTAGTGCTGAGGTCAGATTTGAATTTAGTAAAATGAGTCTTCTTGTTTTCAGACCAGAAACTCTATCTACTTTACCACCTGGCTGCCCAGGGAAAGATTAATTTTGTATATTTCTCAAGTGAAATATTTATTTTATTGAGTATTTTTTTAAAAGGAAGAGGAGAGATAATAAAAAAGCAGAAACTCGTGAAAAAATTTTTTTTAAAAGAAGTGGTAGTAAATATCCTGTCCTCAAATGTCTCTGTGAATTTCTACCTATTAGATAACGGACAAGAGAAATCAGAGTTTGTAAAGCAAGGAGGCAAATGAGACATTAAAAGTATCATTGATAATTTGTTGAATGAAGTCCATGACTAGATCATGACAATAGATCAGCAAAGCTTTTACGAAGCACAAGGGTTAGGTAAAAGTGGAGAATATATATCCAGGTGATAGAATCTACAGAAGTGAAAGAAAGAAACATGATCAAGAATATTTGGGAGAGGATCAAAGAAGGAAGAAATAGAAGTGATTTTGTCTTTGGAATATATTACAGACACATGGATATAAAGATAAACTGATGAAGAGATTAGGAGTCATTACAACCACAATCCAAGAGCTTTGTATAGAAATGATTAAGGACTTCAATTATCCAAGTATCTACTCGAGTTCTTACTCAAGTGCAAACAGATCAGCTGTGACTTTCAAATTTACCTAAAAAATAATTTTGACTTTCAAAATGTGAAGGAAGTAGCAAGGAGAAGCTCTGTTCTGTATCTAATTCTCATTAACTGAGAAGATCTAGTTAGTGTGGTGAAATTAATTTTGAGGAAAGTTGGAACTCAGTTCTAGTTTTGAATTCAGGAGAGGACATGTAAATACTGTGTGATGTGAACTATAGATTTATGAAAAGCAGATTTCAAAAATAAAAAAGTTAGAGCAAAGAAAGGTAGGATGTTATTAACCAAAATTCTTCAAAGGAATTTATTCCAAGAGCAATGAGAAATGCTCAAGTATGAAATTTTGAAATCATACAAAGGCACATTGAATTCTGAAGAGAGTAATGGAAATTTTCAGGGAATTTACCATTTATGTGAGAAATTTAAGTGAAATAGATAGATGATGGAGATAAGACTGGAAAATGGAGGATAAATGTACAAGAGTGAGATGGTCTTGTTAAAATTGTGGCAGGAATTCTAAAGCTAATAACTAGCCCAACTGTAGTGAAGCCAAGAGGAATAATAAAATTTTAAGCTATATAAGAAGAAAAATGATAATTAAAGTAGGCATAAGACCTTAACATAGGATAGATGAAATGATGATAACTGAGAATAAAGACAGGTTAGTCAGTGTTATCTTATTTTTTGTTCTCTTTGAAACAGAGAAAAAATTATGCTGGAAATGACAGAATAAAAATGACTGACTGGCAGGTGATAAACAAGACAAATAAAGCCATAGTAACTAATTGCCATGAATAAATAAAGTCACCTTGCTTAAATGAACTATATCCCTAGAACTAAATTAGATAGGAAGATGTGATTGCTGATTTCATTGCCTTTGATTTAAATTGATATATATATATATATATATATATATATATATATATATATATATATATATATATATATATATATATATATATATATGGAGTGCAGAAGTTCCAAAGATTGAAGAAGGAAAATGCTATCCCCAAATCCAAAAACAGAAAAAGAATGGTTTGGAAACTATACTCTAAAGGAAATGAATAAAGAAGGTAGGAAGAAATAAGGTAATTAAAGAAGGAAGAAAGGAAGGAAGAAAAAAATAAAACATTAATAGAATATCTTCAGAGGAATGCCTTCAGGATTGTGAAAGGCACTGAAGCCAAATTATTAAAAAAATAGTTTTAAGAAATGGGCATATTTAGTTCACTTCAAGCACATATATTAAACAAAAGATTCTCATGTCAAAGAAAGACTAGGTATGATCCATTTGCACATGAAGGATAAACCAGGAGCACTGAGTAAATGTTACATTGGAAATTTAACCTTGTCCTGGGTAGGGAAAGTTTAACAATCCAATTTGGCCAAAAACTCAAATGTGCTTCTAGAGCAGCTGTGATTTTCTCAATACTTCAAGTACTTCAAGTAGAAGTGGGGAACAATTTGGTGCTTATGTTATAGTGAAGATTTTTGGTCTCTTCACATTTTTACATCTTGCGAATTAAATTTTAATATTTCATTGTCATTGTGACTTAATGCCCTTTGGTAAAATTATTTCTTTAGGAAAATGCAGTAGGAATTCCTGGTAAGGACTTGGTAATGATTTTTCATAATTGAATTTTAACTTTCACATAAAATATATAACTATCATATTAATGCAATCTATACTGACAAATAAAAATACTTTGGAGCAAAATCTTTCCATTAGAAGATGTCTTTGTTTCTTCTCTTCCATACCTTTTTCTTAAACTGTTTTTCTAAATAAAGTGAAGATATTATTGTGTGTGTACATATACAAATATATTTATGCATGTATGTATATAGGTATAACATACCACAGCACTGATAAATATCTACTTGAGATATTTACCTGACCAATAACTGAGATGCCTTTCTAAGCTCACATATTAAATATTATTCCCTTGGGTCCTAATCACAATGAAGATATTTTACAGTGAAGATTGAGTTGGATAGGCTTTAGCTCAGAAGTGGTGTTTTGAAATGTGCTCATGGCCAAAGGGTCAGATTTAATGATGCCACAAATATCATTTCCTAAGTGACTTACTAGCTTGTTGACAGCAAGCAGATTCATTTTCTCTCTCTCTCTCTCTCTCTCTCTCTCTCTCTCTCTCTCTCTCTCTCTCTCTCTCTTTCATTTTTTTTTAATTTTTATCTGTATCTCTCTCATCTTTTTCATTTTTTTTATCCTGAGAACTTAGGAAAATATCTACATTTTACTTAGGCATGAGATTTTAAAGTATAAATAAGCAATAATGTTCTAACATTCAAGAAGGGCAATTAAACTGTAAGAAGGGAAGGTAGAACATGCTATGGATAGCCCTGGTGAGGGCAACAGTCTTCTCTCATTATAAGGTTCCTTACATAAGGTTCCTTGAAGGAAAGCAGTAAGAACTGAGTGCTTCTGAGTTGCTCTACAGGCTGGAGCATTATACTTTGGTGGCAAAAAGTATGTTCAAGAAGCAGAATAAGCAAGATGACAATGTGACACTGTTTTTTGGGGGGGAGAATCAAAATGACTGATTTGAGAGGCTAATTGTTACCTCCTTCTGTTTGTGTTTCCTTCTAATGATACTGGCTAATATTCTTATAACACAGAATTTTAAAGTGTTTTACAAGCGTTATGTCATTTAGCCTATGCAACAAATCTACGAAGAAATCTACTATTAAATGTAATCACACTCACATTTTGGATAGGGAAATTAGCCTCATAAAGGTTAAGTGAATTGCCTATGATCAACTAGGTATTACCAAAGACAGGCTTCATATATGAGTCTCCCCTCATACCCAAACTAGCATAATTTATAATACGATAAACTGTATATATAGCTTTTCTCTCTCTCCCATGCCTGCAATACATTTTACTCTCTCCCCTGCTTCTTGGAATTGCTTGTTTTCTTCAAGTCTCATATTTTTTTGCTTTCTGGAAGAATTGCCTGAGTCCATCAATTCTGGTTTCCTACTTCTAACAATTGCATTCCAGTTATTTTCTATATATTCTGCATGTACAGGTTTATTGTAGAGTTAGTTGATATTCACTCAATTAAATCATCTCACTCCAATTGAAATAAGTAATAAGATGGCAATTAATAGATATAAATCACAGGCCTTATTTATACACAGTGTAAAATATCTTCGAAATTTACTTGATTGACCGAACTCACACCAGAAAGGTATTTTGTTCTAATTGACAAGAGTACTTCATGATGCTTTCTGGATCCTGTAAACAAAACAAACAAACAGACAAACAAAAAACATGGAATCACCTGCATTTGAAGCATTCCTGCACTCAGAGTATACATATCTTTCCAAAGCACTCTTGAGGAGTAAACATTTTGTATGGGGTTGAGGGAGAGGAGAGTAATCTTCCTTGACATTAGAAAAGGCTCCTTATTTTTCCAAAATTTCCACCTAAGGGCCTTGTTTTTGTACTTTCGATATTTCTATCAGAGGTCTAGCATCATTCCTCTTCCCTTCCACCTCTTCTTCCCTCTGGCCTGTAGGGCAGTAATTGGTACCAGTGGCTATTCAGGAAACTAAGGACAGATTGTACTAAGGACACTTCTTGGGTACCACTAGAAATGATGGAAAAGGACTAAATACCTGTGAGTTATACTTTTGTCATATATGATCTCTCCATCTTCCACTAAGGTCTCTGCATACTTGTGTGAGACAAAGTCTGTTACCAAAAAATTTCATTCTATCACTTTCATAAATACTCCTTTCTAAAAGTTCTTTAATTCTTGCCAAGTGATTCTCAACTGATAAGTTTGGGGGGAAAGCCACGTATTTGGGATTGAGTAGATGGCATTAAAGAATTGTTCACCTGCTCCTTCAGATGGCCCTTCAGAATTTGGAAAAGAAGATGTAAACAAGCTCTGGAGATTGGTCCTATCAGTGAAAATAAAAGTTGGAATAAGCATTCTCCCAAAAATGGTTTGTATTATTATTCATACAAGACTATTCAAATTATACTTCTCTACACACTATATCTGCCAGTAGAATGTAAGTTCTTTGAATGCAAATTCTGGTTCCATTTTCTCTTTATACCTAAGTGCCTAGTAGAATACCTGGTGTAATTCTAATGTTTAATAAATATTTTAAATGAATGGACATGTCAAGAAAGTATAAAATAGCCAAAGTTCTGGGAAATAATAACTCTGTCAAAAAGTTACATTGAATTTGATAGGACTTTTCGAGTTCTTTCCTATTTGCAGTTTGTATATTTCATATCAAAAAAGAGCAGTTGTAGGACTTGAATAAATTTGATGAATAGTAACAGCAAGTTTTTAGAGAAAGTTATCAGACTATCTTAGCTAAAGAATCCCAAAGTGTTCCTTCTTCCTTCCTTCCCTCTATTCTTTCCTCCTTCTTTCCTTTCAGTATTATTTCAATTATACTTTTGAAGCTCTCCTACTTCATATATCCAATTAATGCATTATATTCCAAAATTAAAATCTGTGCCCAAATTAAAAATGATTATTCTGCTTCTCTTTTTTGACAATGAAGTCTGAAATATTATTCTTTAAAGTATCTTTCAACCTGAGTTACTACTCAGTTGAGCAGGCACTGCAAATATCAGCTTAGTGTAATCCCCAGCTCCACATGATCAGTCGAGCCTTTTACCTACACATGTGGAAAACTGCAAATAAGTAAATCAATTGTGAGGGTAAAGGGAGGGTCTGCTTCTTCTGTTCTCAATCTTTGAACCCTAGTGTTTCTGAACTGACACTCTTGTTCTGTACACAGAGCTCAGTCATTCCTTTTGACATAAAAGTTTAAGTCAGACCAACTGTGAAAAAATTACACAGGCTTTGGAGAAAGCCAAACAGAGTCAGTTAGCTTAGCATTCGTCTAAATGTCAGCACTCACCAGAGATAAATTAGTGACTGCTTTAGACGTGTCTGAAAATTGGAACTGAGCCTAAATGGAATACTTACTGAATCCATTCCTCTTCCTCTAAAAGGATAGAGGGTGTAGGAAAGGAATAATTATGTTTAACAATGGAAAATAATATCACAAATTTATGTGAGAGAGAATTGACCCAAGTTCTAACCACTCTGAAATCAAGCTGAACTGTTATTGACATGCCACAGTTTTCTGAAGGAGAGAGAGCTAAATTGTTTGAGCTCATCTTAAAAGTCCTTTATCCCATAGAAATATGCCAGTTATGAGGCAATGGGTACCCAGGACAAAAGAATAAGAGAAACAAACAAACAAAAAAAAGTAGAGATCATTTTGACAAGGTAAATAGTCTATTTAGGAAAACCTTGAATGAAAGACATAATCTCTCTGCTACTCCTTGGCTGTAATGTATTTAGCAGTCACATTAAAGTATATTTTGGACACTTGCAAAGAGGGGAGCACCAGTTTGAAATCTTCAGGTTTTTAAACAAGCTAAGAAACAAGAAGGAAATCTAATAGCAAGGGTTCTTTGAATGGGAGCAGTGCAGCTTGCATATTGTGTACTGAGATAGTGAGATAGTCGGTTGCCAATATTCAATATTGTTGAAGTATGCATGTGATCCTGAACTACAGGAACTGTCCACCCAAGTAATGCCCATTTCAATTGATTTTTTTCTAAAAATGTGTTTAATATCATGCATTGTTAAATGATAATATTTGTAAGGAAATTGTGCTATCTTTTCACAAATTTTTATTACATTGGATTTCATTTGGCAGTTAGAGTTAAAAGACCAGGGTTTGAATCTTAGATGTCACTCACCATCCTTGACCCACTCTTAGGTGATTAACTCACCTTTTTACATCATCTGTAAAATTAAGCTATGCCTCTAAGGTCTCTGTCTTTAAATTTATAAATTTTTTTGTTTCCATTTTTCTCCCACTTTGTGTTTGTGTTATGTCAGAACACTGATGAACTGGCCTAACTCAACTATTAGTCAAATATTAGCTTTATCCCATAGCCATTCTCTATGTTCTTTCAAGGCCAGATCTTTTGCCTTGTAATAAGAGCTCAGTAAAGCTCAGAGGATTCTCATAGCTTATAGCAGAGTAGCATCATCTTTGAAAGTTCCCGCAAACTATTAAGTGCTTTTTGTAGAGGGAAGGTATTTTACTGTCGATCATTTAAGCAAAAGCTGAGTTAAATAAACAGAATATCTTCTTTTTGTATTTAATATGATGATGTTTGGCCATAGAAATTCTGAAAGACCATCTACTAAGTTAAAATGGGACTAAGCTCTGTGTCAGTGGGAATTTATTTTGAAATATGCTCTTAGCAATTTAATTTCTGATTCCTAAGATACTGAAATGAGAAAGAATGAATGATTGAATGAGTCAGTTAGTCAATAAACTTTCCTAAAGATATCTACTAAACATTTCAGACACTATGTTAAGTGCATAGCAATAACATACCTGTGAAGCACTGTGAATATTTGTTATAAAATAGCCCATTGTCAGTGGAGCATGAGGTTAATGATTAAGGAAAAAGAAAAGTAAAATCAACAATAACACATTTTTTAACGTACAAAAGGAAAAAAATAAATGCATAAGGATTACAAACAAAAAAGATTTCTTACAATCCATGTATGTATGTATGTATCTATCTTTCTATCTATCATCTATCTATCTCTATCATCTATCTGTAAATATATATATATATACACACATATGTAGAGAGATTATGAAACATTGTGTAACAAAATTTCATCTTTTTAAAGTTATCCTTTTTCTTGCTATTATTTGTAAATTAAAATTATTGTTTCTTGATGATTAATAAGTTAAAAGTAAAAAGAATATGTAAAAGAAGCAATTAAGAAATTGTGTACATTCCTATAAAACCAATTTTGGGGGGCAGGCCTGTAGCAGTTGTCCAAAACAATATACATAATAAATGAGAATGCACTCAGACCTAATTGTCTGACTTCAGATCCACTGGCCTTTAAACTACACTGCTGCCTCTTTACATTCTACTTTTTGTATACCCTGCACAGTGTTGTATAGCCAATATATTTCTACTAATGATTTATTGGTCAATTGATTCATCAAAATCGCATTCACTTTTATGATCTTATTATCTATTGGGACACTTAGCACGTAGGAATTGTTCTTTTTAGTTGTCTTTTGCTGCCTGAGAATTATAAAAATACCACCCATTTCTCAGCTTGAGATGTTAGGGCATAGCAACTTTTTTTAAAGAAAGGAGGACACCTGGATGTTTCTAAGCATCAGGAAATGAACTACTAGATTGGAAGAAACTGAAGATAAAAGAGACAGAAGAAATTTTATATAGGTATGGAGTTAAGATCAATGATTTTTTTTTGGATAAATTGATTTCAGTGAAGAAGTTTCATCAGACTGGAAGAATGAAGAGAATAAAAGATTGTGTCAATGTGTTTTGATAAGTAGGAATAAAAGGAATAAGAAAAATGAAAAATGTTTTTGCTTTTCTCAATAAAGTTTGAGGCAAAGTCCTTGGCTATGAAGGTGGAAGTATGCCTGTGCAGAATGTAGTGAAGAGAACATGAGGAGAGAAACTTAAGAAAGGAAAAGAAGGTTTGGAAAAGCCATTGTTTTCATCAGGATTGGAAATTAATGGGAGAAGCAAAATAATGATAATTCTGTGGTAAGGGCTCATTTAAGATCATACAATATACATTTGTAGTAGACTGAAGGAACACAATTATATGACTTTCTACCACTCTATTCAATATCATAGCAGTAGGAACAGAAGTGAAACATGATGGTGGTCATCCAGGTGGATGTTTGGTAAGGCATGTGTGTTAATAATATAGGTGAGCAAGAGATTTAAAAAGTTAGAGTTAATCTAAATTACTTAATTAGAGACCATAATTGGGGAAAGAGAACAGTGAAGTCAGAGAAAGCATAAGGACCCAGAAAAGAATTGAGAAGCAAAGGCAGTAGGGGATAAGTTGAGGATGAAGAAGATTATTAAGAGGAATAAGACAAAGAGACAGAGAGAATGACTTGAAATTTTGATCAGATAAAGGAATTTTATACTTATTTATCATGGAATTGGAACAACTATGCAAACAATATATCATCAGAGAAGCCTTGAATGTACCTGAGGTAAGTTGAAGAAAGAGATGAAACGTGTTTAATAGGAAAATTAATTTGAAGATTAGTAAGTTTGAAAAAACACAGTATATATGTTAGTAGTCCCCTTACAAAAGGACAGAAGGTATAATGAAGGAGAACTTATGAGGTAATGAGTGAATTCCTTGAGAGAGAAAGTAGCCCAATAGATAGCAGTCACCAAGAATTGTTTTGGGTAACAACTGGTGAACTAAGAATAGAATATTTCTTGAGCCAAATGGACAATAGAATTTTAGAACTTTAGATTTTTGAAAGAGCCTTTTATATTCTTATCATTATCATTATTTTATTTTATTTTAAGTCACAATATAATTCATTTATTTTCAGTATTCAACATTCACTTCTCCAAGATTTTGAATTCCAAACTTTCTCCCCATATCTCCCCTCCAACCATCCCAGGACAGGTTGTGCCCCAATCACCTCTTTCCCCAAACTTCACTCCCTTCTATCATTCCCCATTTTTCCCATTCTTTTCCCCTCTATTTTCCTATAGAGCAAGATAGATTTTTATAGAAAATTGCCTGTACAACTTGTTTCCCAGTTGCATATAAAAACAATTTTAACATACATTTATAAAGCTGTGATTTCCATATTCTTTCCCTTCCTCCCTCCATAGACATCCTCATTGAAAAAGGAAGTAATTTATTATAGGTCATTCGTGTGTAGTCATGAAAAATACTTCCATAACATTCATGTTGCAAGAGACCAACCACATTTCTCTCAATCCTGTCTTGTCCTCCATTTATTCCCTTCTCTCCTTTGACCTGTCCCCCCACAATAGTGGTCACTTCTGATCACCTCTTTCCCCAGTTTGCCATCCCTTATATTATCATCCCTTTCCTATCCCCTTCCCCTCCCCCCATCTTCCTGCAAGGTAAGATAGATTTTCATAACTAATTGGATGTATTTTATTCCTTTTTTTAAGCCAAATTCAATGACAGTAAAGCTCACTTATTCCCTCTCACCTCCCCGCTCTTCCTCTAAATGGTAAAAGCTCTTTCATGCCTCTTTTATATGAGATGATTTACTACAATTTATCTCTCCCTTTCTCTTGCTCCCAGTACATTCTTTCAATCATGGTTTTCAGGTAAACCAAGAGTTTTAAAATTATCTTTTCTGGATCTATTTTCCATGTCAATTGTTTTTCCAATAAGGCATTTCACATTGAAAAAGTCTTTAAACCCCATTAATCTATACTAGATTAGGAAATATTTCTCCTAAAGCTTTTAGAAGTATGCATACACTGCTGCTTAAAGATTTCTATAAAAAGGGACATCAGGATACTATTAACAGATTAGGGGATCAAGGAATAGTTTATCTGTCAGATTTACTGAAAGCAGAAGAATTGATGAGCAAACAAGAGATAAAGAACATTATGAAATGCAAATGAGTAATTTTGATTATGTTAAATTGAAAAGCTTTTGAACAAACAAAGTCAATGCAAACAAGATTAGGACAGAAGCAGAAAACTGTAAAAGAATTTTTACAACTAGTGTTTCTGATAAAGGCATCATTTGTAAAATATAGAGAGAATTGAGGCAAATTTACAAGAATACAGGTCATTGTCCAATTGATAAATGGTCAAAGGATATGAACAGGAAATTTTCAGAGAAAGAAATTAGAGCTACTTGCAGTCATATGAAAAAGTGCTCTCAATCATTATCGATTAGAGAGAGGGAAATCAAAACAACTCTGAGGTATCATATCACACCCATCAGATTGGTTAATAAGACAAAATGGGAGAATGATGAATGTTGGAGAAGATGTGGGAAACTTGGAAAACTAATTCATTATTGGTGGAGCTGGGAACTGATCCAACCTTTCAAGAGCGAGGTATAAAAATGTGTATACCCTTTGTCCCAGCAATATACCTTCTAGGGCTGTATCTTAAAGAGTTTATAAAAATGGGAAAAGGTCACACATGCAAAAAATATTTATAGCAGGTTTCTTTTTGCTGGTAAAAAATTAGAAATTGAGGGGTTATCAATCAGTTAGGGAATGACTGAACAAGCTGTGGTATATGAATCTAATGGAATACTGTAGTGCTATAAGAAAGGATGAACAGAGGGACTTCAGAAAAACCTGGAAAGATTTGTACAAACTGATGCTGAGCGAAGTGAGCAGAACCACAAGAACATTGGACATAACAACAGTCACAATCTGAGATGACAGATTTTGGTAAACTTAGCCCTTTGCAGAAATGCAGGAACCTAAAACAATTCCAAAGCAATCATGATGAAAAATGCCACCAATATGCAGAAGGGGAAAATCTGTGAAGTCTGAATGCAGAACAAAGCATGCTGTTGTTCTTCTGTCTTTTCTTTCTCATGGTTTCTCCATTCATTATAATTCTTCTATGTAACATGACTCATGTAAAAATGTTAAATAGGAATGTATATGTAAATCCTGTCTCAAATTGCTGTTTGTCTTGAGAAGAGGAAGGATAGGGAAAGGGGAAAATTTACAGAAGTAAATGTTGAAGTAAATAAATAACGTTAAAATAGCGACATCAGTACCTACTGACACTGCTCATTCCACTTTTAGACAATTAATTGTTCATAAAACTTTCCTTTCTTAAGGTGACCTTAGGAAAGCATACTAGCATAGAACCAATATTAACCAGAGATCCCAATAATTTGCTGTAGTCTATGAAAGTATTGTTGAAGATGTGCTGTTTGGAGACTAGGATCTCCAAATAAGCAAAAGCTATTAGGAATGGGGAATAATATGAGTGAAGCTACAAAAGTGTAATGAATAAAATCTTCACCTAGCTCAAAAATGTGTTTGACTTGACAATGCTTAGGAAGTGAAAATGAAAGAAATTAAAACTTAAATAGTTCAAAGGTTCACCAGGCCTGAAAGAAACAAAAACCTATTAAATAGGAAGAGAAATATCATTCTGTCCCCACAGCTTGACTAAGACCAACTAGCCTTTTTTTGTGGCTTCTTCACATTTATATATATATATATATATATATATATATATATATATATATATATAACATATATTATATATTATTCACATTTATATATAACATATATTATATGAATACATATATATAATAAGCAAATTAAGTAAAAATTTAAATTCAAAATATCTCTGCCCAAAGCAGAACCTTTAATTTTGTCTTCCTATGCCATTGCCTTAATTCCCAGATTTTTGTCATGTGGAACTGTATAAGGTAGAGTTTCCAGTGCAAAATCACTTTCCCATCAACATGTCTGAGAAGATATCAGCATGAGAGCCTGTATTTTTTCTTTCTTTGTCATATTAACAAAATGCATCATTCTTATCTCCAGGTTTGGCAAACTACAGTATTATTTAGTTGGAGAAGAAATTATACAGAAGAATAATGAATCAAACCAAGATAGAGTGGATTAGCTCTTTAGTATAATGAGATGTTTATGATTTTAAGGATCAAAGATGCAAAAGTAATCTGTTATAATTCTCCAGTTTGTTACTATGAGAATTAGACCTTAACAGGATTTATCTATTGTCTCTTCCCACTCAGATGACAGTTACTACTTGAAGTGGTTTCTACTTCAGTGTAATCAAAGAATCAGTGGTGGCTGGTATAGCGGAAAGAGCATTGAGCTAAGATTCTGGGGGACTGGATTCTGATTCTGCTCCAATGACTCCTACTACTTTGTGCTGCCACCTTGTGTACATCAATGCCTCTAGTACTGAAATAGTAAGATGAAGGTTGCATCATGTGCTTGTCCACCTAAAATAAAGCAAATAAAATAGCGCACTAATGTAGAGAAACCACAGCAAGGGTAGTTTGTGCTCCTGTGGAATTAAGGGAAAACATATAAGTAGAACTGTTTTCTTCAGCACTTTTGAAAGTAGGATGTCTGAAGTGGAGCTAATATGCTGGGGCAGCAATAGTACTACATCAAAGCTTTCTCCTCCAAACAATTTTTAAAAAATGCCTCAAAACGGGGAGGAGCCAAGATGGCGGAGTAGAAAGACTCACGTATGCTAGCTCTGAATCCACAGCCCATAAATTTCCTGTAAAGAGAACTCCCCACAAAAAAAAAAAAAATGCCTCAAATGAACTTTTGGAGTGGTAGACTCAACAAAAGATCAGGATAAGACATTTTTCCTGCTTCCCAAAATTTGAGAGGGTGGAATGTGAGCTATATGACATTGATGTGGGAACCAGCATAGAGTTATTGTACAGCAGCACCAGCTAGGGAAATTGAAGGTGGAAGTACCAACAAAAGCATCAGCACTTTCAGGAACTCTGAAGCCAGAAAGTTAGGAAATTGGGCAAGTATTCAGAAAGCAATTGCAAGGGATGCCTGTGTTGGCACAAGAAGAAGGAACAGGTATGGTTTGGCAACTTTATTTTCTGTATCCAATCTGAACCCAGTTCCAAGACAGAGAAGAACTCTTGCAGTCTCAAGGAACTTGGCAACTTGCTTCTATTCCTACAGGACATAGGGAACATTGCTGCTTTCAATCAGTGATCATTCCTGGGTAAAGACCAAAGAGCAGACCAAGAGAACAATGACCACATCTTTCCCCAGATTGCACCAACTTGGAAGCATCAAAATCCTCCAAAACTTCATTAATATTTTTGAAAACAGTAGTTCAAAAAAACCCTAAAGTGTGGGACATTGTTCCCTCTAGCTTTCAAGCTAGGAATGGAGCCCAATTTTAAGGGAAAGTTCAAATTCAAGGCATAGATTGAAAAAGTGAGCAAATAACAGCAGTAAAGAAGCTCTGAGCATAAAATGCCATTATGTTGACAGAGAAGATCATGATACAAATTCAGAAGATAATATGATGTCAAAACAAAAGCATTCAAAGACTTACAAGAAAAAAATGGACCAAATATCAACAAGAACTCTGAACAAAAATGAAAGAGCTAAAAATGATTTTAAAAATTAAAGAGGAGTGGTAGGTAATAAACTGGGGAAAGAAACAAGTAAAGCAAGAAAATTATGAAAAGATAATATCATGTTAAAAAAGACTTAAAATATTGAAAAAATACCATAAAAAACCCAGAATTGTCAAAATGGCAAAAGAATTACAAAACTTCACTGAGGAAAGTAAACTCCTTAAAAAGCAAAAATGACCAAATAGAAAAAGAGGTATGAAAGGTCACCAAAAGAAATAATTGCCTAAAAAATTAGAATTAGACAAGTGAAAACTAGTGACTCCATGAACAATTAAAATCAGTAAAGCAAATCAAAATAATGAAATGAAAGAATAGCATGTTTATCCACAGATAACATTATCAGAAACAAAAAAAAAATACAAGAAAAACTGATTTGGATAATATATTGAGGAGAGATAATTAAAAAAATTATTGGACTACATGAAAATGATAATGAAAGAGACTACACATCTTGTTTCAAGAACTTCAAAAGAAAAACTATCTTAATATCCTAGAGCCAGAGGGAAAAATGGAAATGGAAAGAATTCACCAATCACTTCCAGGTTGGAGTTTCCAAAATAAAACTCACAGGAATATTATAGACAAAATTCAGAAGTTCAAGTAAAAGAGAAAATACTTCAAGCAGGCAGAAAGAAATCATTTCATTATGATGAAGCAAAGTCAAGATCATACAAGATTTATCAGCTATCATCTTAAGTGAATAAAAGACTTAGAATATGATATTCTGGAAGACAAAGAAACTAGAATTACAACCAAAAAAAAGTCTACCTAAAAGTCAAAGAATAAAATTTCAAGAGAAAATGAAAATTTAATAAAATATAGGAATTTCAAACATTCCTAGTGAAAGAAGCAGAGATAAATAGCAAATTTAAAAAATGCAATGCTCAAAACAACCATAAAGGTAAATATGAAAGAGAAATCTCAAGGAACTGGTAAAGCTAACATGTTTATATTCTATATGTGGATATGATATACCTAATTCCTAACAGTTTTATAATTATTAATATAATTAGGAGACATCTACATAGACAGAGGGCATCAGGAAAAGAGTGATCGCACCTCTCTTTAGATCACACCAGCTTGAAAGATCTGAAGGCTTACATCCCTGAATTACCTTACAAAATAAGTGTAGCAAAAAACAAACAAACAAAAACAATGGGACAGTGGTTCCTCAACCCAAGGAGCAGAGCCCAACTTTAAAATAGTTAAAAGTCAAAAAAAGGACTGGAAATGTGAACAAATAACAATAACAGCAACAACAGAAGAACATAAGTATAGAAAGTAAACATGTTGACAAGGAAGATAAAGACGAAATCAACAAAGTCAAAACAGCTACTTTTGCTGTGGTTGCTAAGTCTTTCAGTTGTCCTGTTCATCTCTTCATGATCCCATTGATGATAGCACATCCAGCCCTTTTATCCTTCATTATCTCTCAATCTAAGCACACATTTGTTTTATTCATGATACTATCTGCCTATTTCATGGCCTTTTGTTCTTTTTTTCCCCTTTTGCCTTCAATATTTCCCAACATCAGGGACTTTTCCAATGAGTTCTGACTTCTCGTTATGTGGTCAAAATATTTAAACTGCAGTATTTGACCTTCTAGTGAATACCTTGAATTAATGTCTTTAAGCATTGATTGATTTGACCTCTTTGCTATCCAAAGGATTCTTAAAAGAATCTTCTCCAGTTCCACAATTCAAAAGATTTGAGTCTGTGGCATTCAGTTTCTCTTATAGTCCAACATTCAAAGACATACACTTCTACTGGGAGACTTTTGTTTGCAAGGTGATGTCTCTGCTTTTTAGTATGCTGTCCAGATTTGTCTCCAGCTTTCCTTCTAAGGAGCAAAAACCCTTTAATTTCATGGTTGCAGTAACCATCTGTGCAATCATTTGGCCTGAGGGTATAAAACTGAATGGTGTTTGCATTTCTTCTCTCTGTTTGTCACAAAGTAACGGGACCAATATTGTCAAGATCTTTGGTTTTATTTTTTCTTTTGTATTATCCTTAAGCCAGATTTTACAGTCTCCTCTTTCACCCTCAACGAGAGCTTTCTTAATTCGTCTTTACTTTCTGACATCAAAGAAGTATCATCTGTATATCTGAAATTGTGGACATTTCTCCTGACACCTTTTATATGATGCATTCTACACATAAGTCAAATAAGGTAGCCTTGTCATATGCTTGTTCCAATTTTAAACCAGTCAGTTGTTTCCAGATCAATTCTAACTGTTGCTTCTTGGCCCATATACAAGTTGCTCAGAATACAAGTATGTTGATCTGGTACTCCCATATGTATGATAACTTGCCATATTTTTGTGTGTGTGATCCACACCCTTAAAGACTTTAGTGAGGTCAATGAAGGACAAGTGAATGTTTTACAGGAATTCCTTTGCCTTCTTCAATAAGCCAGCAAATGTTGGGAATTTTTTTTGTCCAATTTCTCTCTTTTAAATAGCTCTCCATGAGGTATATATATAAAAAAAAGATGGCATAGAAAAAGCAGAGACTTGCTGGAGCTCTTTGACAAAACTCTCCAAATACTTGTAAAAATGAATCCAAAGAAATTCTAGAAAAGCAGAACCATGAAACAAACTTCCAGCCCAAGGCAAACTGGAAGATTTAGAGGAAAGGTCTGTTGCACCAGGCTGAGATAGGGGCATAGTCCAGTGTAGGGCACTCTAGCACAGATTTTGCCCCAACCCAGAGCAAGCCTCAGGGGACCGAATCACCAGCCACTGTGGCAGTTTGCAGACTTCTCAACCCACAAATGCCAAAGACAACTTAGAAGGTTAGTAAGAAAGTCTGGCACACCTGTATGAGAGAGGAGAGGAGCACAGTCCATCTCTGGCCCTAGCACAGCCCCAGTCCCAGAAAACCAGAGCAAGCTATTGGAGTAAATGAATCAGCAGTGGTAGTGGCAGTGACAGTGGTAATGACACAAACAAAAGAATACAAACAAAAAATAGAAGGTAAGGTGAAATATCTCCTTGGAAAAATAATTAATCTGTAAAATATGCCAAGAAGAGATTACATGAAAATTATTGAATTACCTGAAAGCCCATGATCTAAAAATAAACCTAGACATCATTTTTCAAGAAATTGTCAAGTAAAACTGCCCTGATATTCTAGAACCAGTGACTAAAATAGGAACGGAAAGAATTCACCTCCTGAAAGAGATATCAAAATGAAAACTCCAAGAAATATAATAGTCAAATTCCAAAGTTCCCAAGACAAGGAGAAAATATTGCAAACAGTCAAAAAGAAAGAATCCAAACATGGTGGAGACACAATCAGGATAAAATAAGATTTGCATTAAGAAATCAGAGGGCTTGTTATATGATATTCTGGAGGTCAAAGGTGCTAGGATTAAAACCAAGAATCAGGTACCTAACAAAAAGAGTATCCATGAGGGGGAAAATGACATTCAATGAGATAGAGGAATTTCATATGTACTTGAGAGGATACCTGAGCGAAACAGAAAATTTGACTTTCAAGACAAGACTCAGGGAAGCATGAAATGATGAACAAGAAAGAGAAATCATAAGAGAATTATTAAAGTGTAACTGTTTACATTCCTACTTAGAAAGATGATATTTTTAACTCATAAAATATTTCTCATTATTAAGGTAGTTAGATGAAGTATATATAGACAGAGGGCACAAGTGTGAGTTGAATATGAAGGGATGATATCTAAAAAAATATAAAAGGGATGAGAGAGAGGAATGTACTGGGAGAAAGGGAGAGGTAGAGTGATGCAATTTTTCAGAAATAAAAGAGGCAAAAAGAAGCTTTTACAGTGGAGAGGAAGAGGGGGGACGTGAGAGGGATTGAGTGAATCTTACTCTCATCAGAATCGGTTCAAAGAGGGAAAAACAAACACACTCATTTGGCTATGGGAATCTATTTTACCCTACAGGAAAGAGGGGCAGGACAAGACAAGGAAGATGATAGAAAGTAGGACTAATTGGGATGGGGGTAAGCACTTTTAAGGAGGGACAGGGTGCAAGGAGAGAATAGAACAAACAATGGCTAGGATAGGATGGGGGGAAATAAAAGTTAGTTTTTCAAAATATAACTGTCCTGGAAGTGTTTTTCATTGACTATACATGCATAAGTGTGTGGAGTTACTTCCTTTTACAAATGATGGGGATAGGGGTGGGAGGGGAAGAATTTGGAACTAATTTTTTGAAAAAAATGAATGTTAAAAATTATTTTTATATGTAACTAGGGAAATAAGATATAAAATAAATGGCGTATGGAAATCTATCTTATTCCACGGGGAAATAGAAGGGGAAAGGGATAAGAATAATAGGGTGGGGTGATAGAAGGGAGAATAGATTGGTGTAAGGGTTTGTCAGAAGCAAAACACTTCTGAGGAGGGCAGGAAGAAAGGAGAGAGAGAATAGAATAAATGGTGGTAGAGGGAATAGGATGGAGAGATATACTTTTATCAGTAGTAACTGTGAAAAAAATTTGAAGCAAGTTTCTCTCATAAAGGTCTCATTTCTCTAACATATAGAATGCAGTGTCAGATTTATAAAAAATTAGAGCTATTCTCCAACTGATAAATGGTCAAAGATACACATTTCCAGATGAAGTAATTAAAACTCTCCATAGTCATATAAAACATTTGAACTTCTTATTGACTGGAGAAATGCAGATTAAAACAACTCAGAAGTACTACTTCATAGATATTAGATTGCCTAATAGGACAGAAAATATAAATGGCAAATCTTAGAGGGGATGTGAGAAAAATGAGACATTAAAGTATTGTTGCCAGAGTTATGAACTGATTAAACCATTCTATAGAGCAATTTGGAACTTTGCCCAAAAGGCAATAAAACTCTGCATACCACTGCTAGGTCTGTATACTAAAAGAGATTTAAAAAAAAAGGAAAAGGACATATCTATTCATAGTAAGTGTTTTCTGAGGGCAAATAATGAGAAATTCAAGGGATGTCCATCAATTGGAGAAATGAATGAACAAGTTGTGGTGTATACTTAAGATGAGGTACTATTATACTGTAAAAAATGATGATCAGGATCTTCTCATAAAAACCTTGAAAGACCTGCATATAAAGACCTGATATAAAGTGAAATGCACTGGGAAAAGGCAACAACAAAATTGTAAGATGTAGACATGTGAATGACTTATCTGTTATCAACAATAAAATGATACATGACAAACCTGAAGGACAAATTAGAAAAAATATAGCTTTTCCCATTAATAAGTCTAATTAATAAGGCCAGAAACTTATGAATTAAAAACAAAAAAATAATGCATTATAATAGCTTTACAGTGCTCACTACTGTGAGTTCACAAAGTCTGTTTTATAATACCTTATTTCTCCTCGAGTCATTAACTTCCATTTACTCCTCTCTAATTTTTAAGGAATTATTTGCTTCAATGCACTATTGGATCTCCTTTTACATTTGGGCTGTTTGGCTTTTTTATCTTTTCTGAAAAAATTAATTTATTTGTAGATTTAAGCATTCATTTTTGCAAGATTTTGAGTTCCTAATTTTCTCCCCATCTCTTCCGTCCACCCATCCCAAGATTGTGTGCATTCTGATTACCCCTTTCACCAATCTGTCCTCCATTCTATCACACCCCTTCTTTCTCTAAACCCAATTCTCACTATTTTCTTGTAGGGCAAGATAGATTTCTATTCCACATTGCTTGTGTATCTTATTTCCTAGGTGCATGAAAAAGCAATTTTTAACATTCATTTTTAAAACTCTGAGTTGCAATTATTCTCCATTCCTCCCTCCCCACCCATCCTTACTGAGAACACACACAATTTAATATAGGTTATACATGTTTGGTCATAAAAGACACATCCATAACAGGCATGATGTGAAAGACTAACTCTATTTCCCTCCATCTTATTGTGCTCCCCATTTGTTCTATACTCTAATTTGACCCTATCCCTCCTAAAAAGTATTTACTTGCAATTACTCCCTCCTCCCATTTGATCTCCCTTCTATTCTCCCATACCCCACTAATCCCATTCCTCCCTACTTTCTGATAGTGTAAAAGTTATATTTTCATACCAAATTGAGAGTGCATGTTTTTACTTCCCTAAGACAAATGTGATGAAAGCAAGGTTCACTCTTGCCCTCTCACCTCCCTGCTCTTTCCCTCCATTGGAAAAAAAAAAATTCTTGCCTCTTTTACATAAGATAATTTGCCTCATTCTATTTTTCTCTTTCTCCTCCCAATATATTCCTCTCATCAATTAATTTTATTTTTTACATAGCATTGCTTCCTATTCAATTATCCCTGTGCTCTCTGTCTATATGTAGATAATCTCTCCAACTACTCTAATACCAACAATAATTTCTAGAGTTAAAAATATTATCTTTCTATGTAGGTATGTAAACTATTCAACTTCAATAAGTCCCTTTTGATTTCTCTGTGCTGTTTACCCTTTCATGTTTCTCTTGATTCTTGTGTTTGGAAGTCATATTTTCTATTTGGTTCTGGTCTTTTCATCAAGAACACTTGAAAGTTCTCTATTTCATTGAATGATTATTTTTTCCCTAAAGTATTATACTCAGAATCGTTGGGTAGATGATTCTTGGTTGTAATGCTATCTTCTTTGACCTCTGGGATATCAAATTTCAAGGCCTGTGATCCCTTAATGTAGTAGCTGCTAGATTTTGAGTTATCCTGACTGAATTTCCACAATACTTGAATTGTTTCTTTCTGGATGCTTACAATTTCCTCCTTGACCTGGGAACTCTGGAATTTGGCTGTAATATTCCTAGGAGTTTTCCTTTTGGGATGATTTTCAGGAGGTGATCAGTGCATTCTGTCAATATTTATTTTACCCTCTGGTTCTAGAATATCAGGGGAGTTTTCCTTGATAATTTCTGGAAAGTCAATGTCTAGGTTCTTTATTTTGATCATATTTTTCACATAGTCCTATAATTTTTAAATTGTCTCTCCTGCATCTATTTTCCAGGTCAGTTGTTTCCCCAATGAGATATTTCACATTGTCTGCTATTTTTTCATTCCTTTGGTTTTGTATTATATTTTCTTGTTTCTTCATAAAGTCATTAGCTTCTGGGAGTGGAGCCAAGATGGTGGAGAACAAAGATGTACTACTCTAGCTCTCTTCCCATACCCCATATAATACCTGTCAAAAAATGACCCTAAACAAATTCTAGAGCAGTAGAAGTCACAAAACCACAGAGTGAAAGAGATTTCCAGCCCAATACAGCCTGGGAGACTGACAGAAAAGATCTATGGCAACAGGCTTGGAGGGAAGAGCAGCCCAGGCTTGTCCATGCAGTAAGACTGAAGCAGTTTTCATGGTACTGAATCATGGGAAGCAGTTGTGGTTCCCAGATTTCTCAACCTAAAATGCCAAGGACAGCTTCAAAAGTCAGTAGGAACAATTGGAAAAGGAGATGCAAAAGTTAACTGAAGAAAACAATATGATAAAAATTAGAACTGGGCAAGGAGAAGTGAGGACATTAAGAATCTTCTAGGGCATAAAAATCTCACAATCCAGTGATCCAGTGCAGAAAGGCAAAGATAGTGAAGGCATCCCTATAAGATCATAATGCAATAAAAATTATATGTAAAAAAAAGGCCATGGAAATATATACCAAAAATCAATTGGAAAATAAATAATCTAATACTAAAGAAGGAGTGGGTTAAACAACAAATCACAGAGACAAGCAACAACTTCATTCAGGAGAATGACAATAGTGAGACAACCTACCAAATCTTAAGGGCTATTGCAAAAGTAGTTCTTAGGGGAAGCTTTATATCTTTGAATGCCTACATAAATAAAATAAGGTAAGAGGTGATCAATAAATTGGGCATGCAGCTGAATAAGCTTGAAAAAGAACAAATTGAAAATCCCCAAGTAAATTCAAAATTAGAAATACTGAACACCAAAGAAGAGATTAGTATAATAGAAATTAAGAAAACTATTGAACTAATAAATAAAATTAAGAGCTGGTTTTATGAAAAAAAAATAAAATTGATAAACCTTTGCTCAATTTATTAAAAAAAAGAAAGAAGAAAATCAAAGTACCAAAATCAGAAATGAAAGGGATGAACTCACCTTCAATGAGGAGAAAATTAAAACAATAATTAGAAATTACTTTGTCCAATATTATGCCCATAAATGTGCAAACTAAAAGAGATGGATGATTATTTGAAAAGAAAATGGATTGCCCAGATTAAAAGAAGAAGAAGATGAATACTTAAACAATCCCATGTCAGAGAAATAAATTAAAAAGTCTTCAATGAACTCCCTAGGGAAAAAAATCTCTAGGGTCAGATGGATTTACAAGTGAATTCTATCAAACATTTAAAGAACAGTTAATTCCAACACTATATAGATTATTTGAGAAAATTGGAAAAGAAGGAGTTCTTCCAAATTATTTTTATGATACAAATATGATTTTGATATCCAAACCAGGAAGAGTCAAAACAGAGAAAGATAATTATAGACCAATTTCTGTAAAGAATGTAGATGTAAAAATTTTAAATAAGATTTTAGCAAAAATAATATAGCAACTTATCATGAGAATAACACATTATGATCAGGAAGGATTCATACAAGGAATGCAGGTCTGGTTCAATATTAGGAAAACTATTAGCATTATTGATCATATCAATGACAAACCTAACAGAAACTATATGATTATCTCAAATATATACAGAAAAAGTTTTTGACAAAATATATCACTCACTCCTATTAAAAACACTGGAGAGCACAGGAATAAATGGAGCTTTAAATAAAATACTAAGCAGAATCTACCTAAAACCTTCAGCATTATATTCAATGGAGACAAGCTAGATGCATTTCCAATAAGATCAGAGGTGAAATATGTCCATTGTCATCAATATTATTCAGTATGGTACTAGAAATGTTAGCTATAGCAATTAGAAAAGATTAAGAAATTGAAGGAATTAGAATAGGCAAAGAATAAACTAAGTTATCACTCTTTGCAGATGACATGATGATATACTTAGAGAATGCCAGAGATTCAAGTAAAAAACTACTTGAAATAATAAACAACTTTGGCAGATTTGAAGGTCACAAAACAAACCCACACAAATCTTCTGTGTTTATATTAGTAACAAAGCCCAATGGCAAGATAGACAGGGAAATCCCATTTAAATTTAGGGTAGACACTATAAAGCATTTGGGAGTCTACCTGCCAAAACAAATCCAGGGATTATATGAACACAATTCTAAGACACTTCTTGCACAAATAAAGTCAGATTTAAGTAAGTGGAAAAATATCAGTTGGTCATGAGTAGGCCTAGCCAATATAATAAGAATGATAATTCTACCTAAATTAATTTACTTATTTAGTGCCATACAAATCAAACTATCAGATAATTATTTTCTAGAGCTGGAAAAAATATTATCAAAATTATCTGGAAGGGCAAAAGGTCCATAATATCAAGGGAACTGAAGAAAAGTAAAGCTAGGGAAAGTGGCCTAGCCCTAGAAAACCTCAAATTGCATTATAAAGTAGCAATTATCAAAACCACTTTGTACTGGCTAAGAAAAAGAAAGATAGACAAGTGGAATAGGCTAGGTACTCAAGACACAGTAGTCAATGAATATAGCAATCTACTATTTGATAAACCCAAGGACCCCAGATTCTGCAATAAGAACTCACTGTTGGACAAAAATTTCCGGGAAAACATGACAACAGTGTGGCAGAAACTAGGCGTAGACCAGTGCCTGACACTGTACATAAGAACAAAGTCCAAATGGGTATAGAATCTATGTAAAAAGATTGATACTATAACCAAATTATTGGAGCAAAGGATAATGTATTTATCAGATTTATGGAGAAGTGAAGACTTTTTGACTAAAAAAGAGAGAGAATTATGAAGTGCAAAATGAATAATTTTGATTACATTAAACTGAAAAAAATTTGCATAACCAAACCCAATACAAGCAAGATTAAGAGGGAAGCAAAAAACTGGGAAAGAATTTTCCAACTAGTGTCTGTGATAAAGGCCTCATTTTTCAGATATATAGAGAAGTGAGTCCAGTGTATGAGAATACAAGTCATTTCCCAACTGATAAATGGTCAAAGGTTATGAACAGTTTTCAGAGGCAGAAATTAAAACTGTCTATAGTCATATGAAAAAAATACTCTAAATCACTATTGATTAGAGAGATGTAAATCAAAACAGCTCTGAGATACCACATCACACCTACCAGATTGGAGAATATGACAAAAAAGGATGATGATAAATGATGGAGTGATGGAGAGATGTGTGACAGCTGGAACATCAACACAAGCATTGTTGGTGGAGCAGTGAGCTGATCTAATCATTGTGGTTGGAATGGCTGAGCAATTTGGATCTATGTCCAAAGGACTACAAAAATGTGCATACTCTTTCACCTAGCAATACTGCTTCTAGGACTGTGTCTCCAAGAGATCATAAAATGGGAAATTTTCCAACATGTATAAACATATTTATAGCATTACTCTTTGTGGTGGCCAAAAACTGGAAATCAAGGAGATTCTCATCAGTTGGGGAATGGTTGGATAAATTATGGTGTATGAATGTAATGGAATGCTGTTATGCTATAAGAAATGATGAACAGGAAGACTTCAGAGAGCCTGAAAAGATGTATATGATCTGATGCTGAGCAAATGGAAAAGAACAAGGAGAACTTTGTACACAGCAATGACCACAATATGCAAGGATTTTTTATGGTAGATTTGGAACTTCAATGCAATGCTAGGACTTAAAAAATTCCCAATGGTCTTTTAAGGGAAAATGCCTTCCACATCCAGAGAAAGAACTATGGAATTCAATTCCAGAATGTAGCAGATAATTTTCTTTTGAATTGTATTTTTGTTTGTTATATGATTTCTCTCATTCATTTTAATTGTTCTACACAACATAACCATAGTAAAAATGTATTTAATAGGAGTACATGTGTAGAGCCCATATAAAATTGTATGCCACCTCGGGGAGGGAGGGGGGAGGGAGAGGAGAAGAAAGGGGAGTGAGGGAAAAATCTAAGTTATATGATAGTAATTGTAGAACACTGAAAATAAATAAAATTTAAAAATAACATAAAAAAGAAAAATGCAAATTAAAAAACTCTGAGATTCTACCTCACACCTATGAAATTGGCTAACATGACAAAAAAAGGAATATGACAAATGCTAGAATGGATTGGATGTGGAGAAATTGGGATACTGATGCACTGTTGGTGGAGTTGTGAAGTGGACCCATAAGACTATAAAACTATGCATATACTTTGCCCCAGCAATAACCTGAACTAGATCTACATCCAAAAGAGACCATGGAAAGAGGAAAAGGACCTATTTTAAAAAAAAATATTTATAGTAGGTCTTTTGTGGTGGCAAAGAATTGGAAACTGAGGGGAAACCTATCAATTGGGTATTGAACCTGTTGTGGTATATAATTATGATGGAATATTATTGTGCTATAAGAAGTGATGAGCAGAATCTTTCATAAAAACCTGGGAAAACTTATATGAACTGATATAAGCTAAGTAAGCAGAAATAGAAAAATATTGTTTATAGTAATAGCAATATTATAACAATGATCATCTGTGAAATATCTAGCTCCTCTGTTGAAAACAATGATCCAAGACAATTCCAAAAGGGTCATAAAGCAAAATACTATCCACCTCCAGAGAAAGAAACACTGAGTACTGGTTAAAACTTGCTGTTTATTTCCTTCATTGTTTTTCTTTTTTTTTTTTTTTTTTTGCTTAAAAAAATTGTGAGTTTTGTTTATCAATATGACTAATATAGAAACATTTTGCATGATTTCACATGTATAAAAAAAAGAAAGCTTTTTCACCCTGGTGAGAGAGGACCACTGTCTGGCCCTGGTCCCATGGTGGTGGCAGCCACATACACTTTTGGAGCATTCGGCCTAAAGACCCAGAGGGAATCAGGAAGTTTTATCTGGGTCTCAGTTTTGAGTGGCAGTCCTCAGGTGAGGAAGTCCACTGGTGTGGAGGAGCTGGTGGTGACTGTGGAAATGGAATCCCACTCACAGATCTTGGACAGATAAGAATGCTTGTGGTTGCTCACTGACCAGAGCACAGGCCAGAAGAGGAATAAACTTCTCTCCCTTGATTGTGTCACCTAGGAGGAACTGAGAAATTACAGGTCCCTAGAATGTTCCCTCCACTTGACAAAGGACTCAGCAGTCAAGTAACTGGCTGGGAAAATGCCAAAAGAGAAAAAATAAGACTACAGGAGGTTACTTTCTGAGTAAATAGGTATTTGTTTCCATCCTTTTGGAAGTAGAAGGACGAAGCATACCATTAGAGGAAGACATAAAAGCCAAGGCGTCTACATCCAAAATCTCCAAATAAATATGCAGTGGTCTCAGACCATGGAAGAGATCAAAAAGAATTTTGAAAATAAGTAAGAGAGGTGGAGGAAAAATTGGGAAAAGAAATGAGAGCAATGCAAGAAAATCATGAAAAGCAAGTCCACAACTTGATAAAGGAGACCCCAAAAAGTACTGAAGAAAATAACGCTATTAAAAATAGACTAACCCAAAAGGTGAAAGAGGTCCAAAAAGTCAATGAGGAGAAGAATGCTTTAAAAAACAGAATTAACCAAATGGAAAATGAGGTTCAAAAATTCCCTAAAGAAAACAGTTCTTTAAAAATTAGAATGGAGCGGATGGAAGCTAATGATTTTATGAGAAAACAATTACAAAACCAAGTCAAAAGAATGAAAAAACAGACAATGTGAAATAACCATCATCAAAAAAAGAGCCTACACAACATCTTCCAAGAAATTATCAAGGAAAAATGTCCTGATATTCTAGAACCAGAGGGTAAAATAGAAATGGAAAGAATTCACTGATCTCCTCCTGAAAGAGATCCCAAAAGGAAAACTCCTAGGAAAATTGTAGTCAAATTCCAGAGTTCCCAGGTCAAGAAGAAAATCTTACCAGTAGCTGGAAAGAAACAATTCAAGAATAGTGGAAATACATGATTTAGCAGCTTCTTCACTAAGGTATGGAAAGGCTTGGAATATGATATCACAGAGCTTAAAGAAACTAAGATTAAAACCAAGAATCACCTACTCAGAAAAAATTGAGCATAATAGTTCAAGGGAAGAAATGAAATTTCAATGAAATAGAAGACTTCCAAGCATTCTTGCTGAAAAAAAAACAGAGTAAAACAGGAAATTTGACTTCCAAATACAAGAATCAAGAGAAACATGAAAAGGTAAACAGGTAAGAGAAGCTTTAAGGAATTTATTAAAGTTTAACTGTTTACATTCCTACATGGAAAGATATTAATTTTATCTCATGAGACCTTTTCCAGTATTAGGGTGGTTAAAGGGAATATACACACACATATGTATATATGCATATGCATATGTGTAGATATATATATGTACACATACACAATTTATATATATATAGAGAGAGAGACTGCATATGTATGTATGTGTATTTTATATATATGTAGGTATGTATATGTACATGGGTGTATGTGTATATGAGGGTGTATATATACACGCACACACACATATACATATAGAGGGCAGAGAAGGAGTTGAATATGAAGGGAGAATGTCTAAAAAAATTAAAAAATTACTATTGAATGAATTGTACTAGGAGTAAGAGAAAGGGAGGGGTAGAATGTAGTAAACCTCACATTAGAGACCTTTTACAATGAATTGGAAGATGGAGGAGATGAAAGGAAATATTTGAGCCTTACTCTCACAGAATTTGGTTTAGGAATGGATTAACACACACTCAGTTGAATATGGGAATCTATTTTATTCTGTCAAAGGGCAAGGGGGAAGGCAATAAGAGAGAGAAAATAATAAAAGGGACAGTAAATTGGGTAAAGGAATAATCAGAAGCAAACACTATTGTGGGAGGACAGGTCAAGGAGAGAATGGAATAAATGAAGGACAGGATAGACTAGGTCCCCTCTGTGCACTCACAGCCCACACTGGACTGAGATCTGCTCCCAGCATGGTTCCATAGACACTTCTGGGTGACCTTCCAGGCTGTCTTGTGCTGGAGATTTTCTTCATTCCTTCATTCTGTGGATTCTGCAGCTTCAGAATTTGTGTAGTCACATTTTGCCGGTGTTTGACTGGGCTTGTGGGAAGCGCTCTAGAAAGTTCATGCTCTTACTCTTCCATCTTGGCTCCACTCCCCTATTCTGCTTTTTAAGGTATTCTTCTGCTACTGTGGTTTTTGGACCTCTTTTGCCATTTGGTTTTGTCTATTTTAAGGTGCTAATTTCTCCAGTAATTTTGGGGGGGGGGGGTCTCTTTTACCAAGCTGTTAACTCATTTTTCATGATTTTATTCCATCACTCCCATTTATCTTCCCAACTTTTCCTCTACTTCTCTCATTTGATTTTCAAAATATTTTTTGAGCTCTTCCATAGCCTAATTCAAAATTTTTTTTCAAGACTTTGCATGCAGGAGATTTGATTTTGTTGTCTTCTTCGGCGTGTATGCTTTAATCTTCCTTGCCACCAAAGTAAGATTCTAGTTTGAGTTGTTTTACCATTGTTAGCTCATTTCCCCAGACTATTTCTTCACTTTTCACTCTTTATTAAGGGATAACTCTGCTTCCCTGGGGGGAGGCATGTTGTACCATGCTTCAGGGGTTTTGTGCTTTCAGAGATACTTGTAGGGACCTGTAAGTTTTCAGTTATTTCAACTTGGTATGATTTAAGGAGAGGTTTTTACTCTCCTCATGCCCTGTGCTCTGGTCTGTGAAGGAGCACCACAGGCACTCTTTTCTGTCATGGGTCTGTGAGGAGGGTCCCTTTTCCTCTGCTTCCACAAGTTCTTCTATGCTAGCACTCCTCCTGAAACTCAGATCCAAGTACAAGCAAAGCAATAGATTCCTGCCTCAATACCAGTAAAGGGGGCCTTGCAATATCCTTCTGACCAGTTGTTCACTTCCCCCCACACTCCCCCACCCCCCCTTCCTGTCTATGGGCTGAGAGCTACTGGTCTCAAGAGGAAACTGCTGCCGCTATCACCACCACTACCACAGTCACTGGTTCAGTCACTCTCCAATGCTATTCTTGGTTTCTTATGGCCAGAGCTGTGTTGGGCCCACTGCTGGACTCTGGTTTCCTACTGACCTTCTAAGTTGCCTGTGGTATTTGTGGGTTGAGAAGTCTGGAAACTGCCACACTTACCAGTGATTCAGTCCCCTGAGGCCTGCTCCAGGTTTGTTGAGGCCTGGTCTGTGCTGATGTGACCCGTGCTGGGCTACACACCCATCTCATTCTGTGGCAAAACACCTTTCCTATCCATCATTCAGGTTACTTTGAGCTGGAGATTTAATTCTCTCTGCTCTTTTGTAAGTTCTGCCGTTCTAGAATTTGTTTGGAGTGATTTTTACAGGTATTTGGAGGGGTTTGGTGGAGAGCTCTGGTGAATTCCTGCTTTTTCTCCACAATCTTGGTTCAGCCCTCCTCCAGAATACCCACTTGAACCTCCACCAACATGCAAAAGGCATCAGACATAGACTGAGCCCAGACAGAAAACAAATAGAGGGACGTGGGGCCCAGCACTTGTATGAGAGTTTGCAATAGGCTTGAAGAAAGGGACACTATACTTGCATAAATCATTTGGCTTAGAAAATAAGAGCAGGAGAAAGTGAATTATTCAGTGTAGGATGTGATTTAAACTGTTTTGATGTCAAGACCTAACATTAAAGGGGAATATGATTAAAAATAGTGATATGGAACTATGGGGAAAACAAGCAAACAAAAAAGCCTCAACAAAAATTGTAACAAAGACTTTAGCAAAAAGAAATCTCAATAAATAGAGTATAAGAAGATAAAACAATAGGAAGCCTATAATAATACCAGAGGGCATGCTATGTAGCAAGTCAATTAAAAATTGCAAACATCTCTAAATGAGTATTTCAAGACTTAGAAAAATGAACAAAAACTGATGAAACACAGACTCTTCTGGTTAACCAAGGAAAGATGCAACTCCTGTAAGTTGTTGCTGCTGGTTCAAGGGACAAATCATAAGCTTGAAAAAAGGAAATTAGGGGAAAGCATATTGAAGATTTCACGCCTTCAGAGCAGAAGAATGGAAAAAAATGCAAATAGTATCTTAAATTTGTAATGGCAATTTCTCCAAAGAAAAAAAGAGAAATAACAGATTGGGAATATAAATGTACTGAGGTGTAATGCAATTTCATTAACATTATATGTGATCTTTTGGTACGCAAAATGCATTTATGTGAAGGATAGGATGCATAGGGAAAATATGAAAACCACATGCCTCCTAGAAAAAAACATGCCTAGTAAAAAGTAAGCAAATATATTTGAACATCTTAATGAAATAAATATCACAAAAAAAACAACTTCCCAGAACTTCTGAATACAGAAAAAGAAAACCAAATGAATCCACTGTTCCAGGAGTGAATAGGTAGGAACAAACTATTCTACAAACACACACACACATACATGCATGTGAGATTACCACACACAAACACATATACACACATATATACATATGCACACATAGAGATGTAGGTTTTTATAACTATCTATCTATCCATCTATCTATCTATCTATCTATCTATCTATCTATCTATCTATCTGTGGGCAATTTCCCAATTATATTGACAAATAGTAATATTACCAGTTACCAGGAGAAAATTATCTTCAAATATAAAGGATTTTAAATAAGGTACTACAAAATTGTACAAAATACAAAAAAAAAAAACAAAACCTAGAAAGGAATGGAACAATATATTTCGAAGCATAGGAGTTCAACATGCAACCACAAAATGACCTACTCTGTAAACCTAAGCCTAATCATGAATGGGGAAAAATTAATGTTCAATGAAATAGTATGTGAAACTTTCGAGAATTTGCTGGGGAGTAGAAGAACTTGCTGAAGAGAAACTGGCTGGAGGGAGACCAAACTGCCAGGGAAGGATACTTAGCTTAAGCTTTTAAATAGCTGTTAACAAGGAGCCTCCAGGCAGTGCAAGTGAAGTGTGATGGTGCTGGTAATGTGTGCAAATATTTTTGTTGACCTGTTAAGTTTTGTTTTCCAAAAGACAAGCTGGGAGCAGAATCCCCTGCAGCCTGCTGCGCCTAGACTTGGCAGAAACAGAGAGAGCTTGGAGTGGAGCAGTCCCTTCCCCTGTGAGTTGCGAGTTGCCTGCCTGTGAACCCAGGCAGGAGCCAGGAGATGTCAGCCCATGGTCCTGCAGGAGGGAGAGGAGCCATGGAGTTTGAGACGCAGTCTCTAGTGGAGATGGAGGCTTTGTAGCAAGGCAGGATCAGTGAGAATGCTTTGTTGCCACACTCTCCTGGCATGGTTTAGGACTCCAAGGGTGGTGTTTATGGTGGGTGAGGAGAAGTGCGATACCCTGGGGTGGATTACAAGAGTAATACCCACTTCTCACCTGACTGCACAAATATGGGACTTCTCAGTTGACCTCTACCTTGCACTAAGAAGTTCACTATTGTGAAATTTTTTCTTCTACACACACATATATATAATAATAAACTCTTTTAAAATAGTAAACAAAATAGTAATGAAATATTTTGTACACACATATGTATTTTATACATGCATATTTATATACACACATTGGTATAAAATAATTTATTATTATTGTAATTATATATCATTATAATTGAATGTCTATGCATATGTATGTGGGTATATATATGTATATATTCTTGTGTGTATATATACACACATAATATTCTCTTAGACATATGTCCATTACATTCTTCTTTTGGTGATTAAGATATATAATGAAAGATATAGATTTAGGTATAGACATATAGAGAAACATGTAGAGACATATATAGGCATATATATATAAATTTAATATAAATAGATATGTAATATCCATAGATAAATATATGTAACTTTAGTTATATCTCAATCACAAAAAAAGAATGTGGGAGATGATTATCTAAGAAACTTAATTTCCCTTGCATACATTAAAAAAAAATAAATATCCAAATTAGTTTTAGCAAGGTAATGATAAAATTGTCTTATTTATTTCCCTTTCTAAACATTTTATTTTTATTCATTTTAAAACCATTTATATTATTTGTTACCCACAAACCTATCATTCCCCCAAAAAGATGTTTCATTTAACAAGTTGCTGTAGGAGTAACAATTTCTTTTAGAGTACTAGTAGCTTAATAATTAGTGTTCTAATAATTAACACCAAGAAAACACAGGTACTCCATCAGCCACTACCACGCTAGCCATATGTGGAATCATCTATTACAACAAATGGAGAAGTCTGAATGCTGTGGATAAGTTCACTTATCTTCAGAATATGCTTTCTAGGAATGTACACACATTGACAATGAGGTTGATGCATGCATTGCCAGAGCTATCTCAATGTTTGGGAGGCTCCAAAGAAGTTTGGGAGAGAAGAGGTATTAGACTGACTGTCAAATTGAAGAGCCATCGTCTTGGCCTCATTGTTGTATGCCTGTGAAACTTGGACAGTCTACCAGTGCCATGTCAGGAAACAGAATCGCTTCCATTTGAACTTCTTAGGAAGATTCTGAGGATCACCTGGCAGGATAAGGTACCAGGCACAGGAGTCCTTGCTTGAGCTGAACTGCCAGGCATTCAGACTATGCTTCAGAGAGCACAGCTCCAATGGTCTGGCCAGGTCGTTCAAATGCAAACTAGATGTTTGCCAAAAAGAGGTATTTTGTGGAGAACTCACATGGGGCAACTGATCACACAGTGGTCAGAAGAAGTGATACAAGGACACACTCAAGGTGTCTCTCAAGAACTTTGGATTCGATTGTGCAACATGGGAGACACTGTCACCGTGTGTGACACACAGCTCAGCATGGTGTGTCCACATCAGAAAGGACAAAGTAGAATTGAAACAACACCAAGTTACCATATAATGTGCAAATTTGGAGTATCCACCCCCAAAATTCATAGGAACTATCTGTGCCCAACCTGTGATAGAGCATTCTGAACTCTTATTGGTCTGATCAGCAAGTTGGACACATTGAAACCTTACTTTATCATGGTGATGTCATTTTGGTCCTCTTCGAAAACGAAGGACAACAACCAATCAACCAGCTTAATAAATGCTTATAGATGGTCTATGATTACTATGATTTTGCTGACATTTCAAAAGATATTCCATGATTATCATTTCAAAAACAGAATGGGGTCTCAGGACTGAAGGTTCTTTTGTATTTTTAATCAGTTTCATGAGAATATACCTCCACTGAAGTAATGAAATATCCTTAGTCTATTGACAGTTTTGATAGCATTCCAGGTAAAATGAAGAAAAAAAACATTATCCATGCCTTGAGGAGTTCATACTCTAATATGGGAAAACATGCAAATATTTATGCACTTTTAAGACATATGTATTCCCTAACTGACAAATGGTCAAAGGATATGAACAGGTATTTTTCAGAGGAAGAAGTTTAAGATATCCAAATGCTCTAAATCACTATTGATAAGAGAGATGCAAATCAAAACAACTCTGAGGTACTACATCATGTCTATCCAGATTGGTTTATATGACAAAACAGAAAGATGGCAAATGTGGGAGAAGATGTGGGAGAGTTCGAACACTAACTAATTCATTGTTGGTGGAGCTGTGAGCTGATCCAGCCGTTCTGGAGAGCAATTTGGAACTATTACCAAAGGATTACAAATATGTGTATACCCTTTGTCCTATCAATACTGCTTCTAGGACTGTATCTCCAAGAGTTCATAAAAATGGGAAAGAGTCCCATATGTACAACAATATTTATAGCAGCACTCTTTGTGGTTGCCAAAAACTGGAAATCAAGGGGATACTCGTCATTTGGGGAATAGTTGAATAAATTGTGGTATATGAGTGCAATGGAATACTATTGTGCTATAAGAAATGATGAACAGGAAGACTTCAGAGAGGCCTGGAAGGACTTATATGATCTGATACTGAGCGAAAGAAGGAGAATCACAAGAATTTTGTACAAAAGTCTTTGATCACAGAATGAAGCATATCATTTTCTTTGTATTTTTTTTGTTTATGATTTTTCCCATTCATTTTAATTCTTCAATGTAACATGACTAAGATGAAAATGTATTTAATAGGATTGTATGAGTAGAACTTATATAAAATTGTATGTCACTTCAGGGAGGTACTGGGGAGGGGAAGGAAGAGGAGGGAGGGGAAAATAAACTAAGATATATGGAAGTGTTTGTAGAACACTGAAAACAAACAAAATAATTTAATAATTAAAAAAGACGCGTAATATAAATGGATGGTATAATCTGAGAAGGAACTCATGGAGAGTGGGATGAGAGACTAGGCATGGCCATCTGCAGAAAGAGGATTTGAGTCGAGCCTTTAAGAGAGCTAGAGAAACCAGGTGGTGAAAATGACGAGGGAGAGCATATAATGACAATATTAGCACAGCCAGAGAAAATGCAAGGAATTTGGAAATTGAATACAATATGGGAGTTATAGCAAGTAGTCTAAAGCAGGATCACAGAGTACTTGGAGGAGGCATCCCATCTGAGAAGACTTGAAAAGAGGAAGTGACCAGGTTGTGAGGGGCTTTTAATGACCAAAATACCATTCCATACTTGGTTCAAGAAGTGATAGGAAGCCCCTGGAGTTTATTAAGTGCGGGAGAGCTGACATCATGAGACCTGAGCTTTAGAAAAATTAGCTTGACATCTTAGTACATAATAAACTAGAATAGAGAGTGGCATGACGCAGCAGGACGGAAACACAGCAGCACTGGTGCCAACACCCTGCTGTCACAATCAGGAGCATCAGGGAGCAGTCCAACATGCAGGGTTGTTAAGAGCACTGAACATTTGGTGAGAAAGAGATCGCAGGGGACCCCTGTACTAATACTGAGAACAGGAAAGGTTGGCTTCTGAAAGCTCTGTCATCCATTATCCAGTTTTGTATCACATTTTTTAGGATAGAAAGAAGAGCAGTTGTGTTCATGAAAGAACAGGGGACCTACTTAGGTAAGACCCAGAGTACAGAGCAGGAGAACAATGTAGAGTCTTCTCCTTAGACGACAACACTTTGGAAACATAGAAAATTTGCAGATATCATTGAGCTGTGAAAGCAGCAGAATATAAATATTTGCTAAAAAAAAAAAAAAAAGACGCTCAGGTCAGACATCCTCCTTAAGCGTCAGAGATGAGCAGAGCCTAACTGATATAAACTCTAACATCAAAAAATAGTTTGGAAAAAAGAGCAAACAACAAACAGAAAGTCTGACAAAAATAGTCTTTGGTGACAAGTTAACCAGGAACACAAACTCAGAAGACAATGACAGGAAATATCCACAAGCAAAATTTCAAAAATACAAACTGAACACAAGCCCAACTAAAATTCCTAGCAAAGCTTAGCAAAGAGACTTTCAAAAGAAGTAAAATGTGATTTAAAAATCAATCTGTAGCATTAGAGGAATAATTGGGGGAAATATAAGAACAAGGAAAGCAAACTATGAGAAGAGAAATAAAAACTTGGTAAAAGAGGCACAAAAATACTGAAGAAAATTAATCCATACAGATGATGAAATTGAATTCACAAATATGAAATTCTTGCCTTGTATTTTGAAGATATCCTCCACTAGTCAATCTTTTCCAGTAATGCAGGATGGACTTTGGTAGTGTAAGATTGGGCATATGCTTCTGAGACTGACTATGAATGACATATAATGGAAATTCAGATGAATTATTTCCTGTATGTTAAGCCATTCCATACTTGGCCATGGACCACACTAGACTTGCAGGGAAATATGCTATCTGAGCTCTTGACTCATACTTCTCCAAGAGGTGCATAGACAAACAAGGAAGACCGTAGGGGATAACTCTTATCTACTACAGATGAGGGACAACAAGCATTTTGGAGCTTTATAAGCCAGCCACCTCCCCACATCAGCATTTGTCATATTTTAAATTTCATTAAGCTGGTCTAGTCTGACCAACACTATGATTGAATAATATTGATTGTAATAAAAAGTAGATCCTAATTATGTGATGCACTAGTTTTGCAAAATGTTTTTTCTGCATATTTCGTTTGATATTCCCAACAATTCTGTAATGGTCTTACTATTAGTATAAATCCCATTTTGTAGATGCTGAAACTGAGACCCAAAATATTAAATTATTTCATAAAATTATGCAAGAAAGCAAATCTCTGAGATAGAATTTGAATGTGTATCTTAATAACTCCAAGTCAGTGATCTATCCACTATGACATGCTGCCTCACTTAAGACAGGGGAAGTAGTTACTCCTGCTCCACATCCCTGAGACTCTTGTCTAATTCATAGTTGGATATTAAATCCTCTACCTCACATTCTGCTAACAGAATTCCATTTCCCAATATCCCAGTTCTAACAAGTGGAGAAGTTAGGAGTAAAATGAGACTTTTTATATACTAGTCAAGTACTCTTCCTGTTCATTACATTGACCTTTTGACATCTAGAAATACCCAGACCATTCTATTGCACTCTTTTGCCTCCATAAATGTTCAACTGTTACAGAATAAAGAGATTGTGAGCTTTTTCACTGATGTCTCAAGATGCTGTGGATTTATCCTAACAGATGGTCCAGACACAGGACCCTTCTTAAAATTATATGAGTTGGTGTATGCCTGGGAGTAGTGAAGTGGCTGAAGTGCTGAATCATGACCAATTATGGCCCAAAAATATACTGCTCATGCACTTTTCTTTAGCAATAATGTGCAAGTACAGCATTCATTTTTGCTCCTGACAGAATCACTGAAGAGAAAGGTACACTCATTGCCATTGACTAATTTCAGGCCCAGTATTCATAATGTGTTTCCACTGTTTACTACATCCCCATACAGAGTATTAACTGTTTTTACAGTTATTGACTAAGTCATGCAAACCTTGTACTTCAAGGGGAATTTAATTCTGCCAAAGGGCTATGGGATATTGCATTTTTACTTTTTGAGGATTATCTGATTATTTTTAAGAACCAGAGGATTTAAATAGAGAAAGTAAAGTGAAATGAGGTATTTTTCAGATATTTCTTATTGCAGAGCTATCTAACCTAGATATTTTACTGTTTGAAATATTTTAGTGCTGCCACTGAATCTTGTTGGTGTGTGTATGTATGTATGCATGCATGCATGTATATTTGTGAGTTTAAACATACACACATATGTACATATATGATTGTGTCTTGTGACTACCTTCAGGCATTCTACGATATCTCCTCTTCCTATTTACAATATCTTATACCACAAGATCAGAGATGGAGAACTGGATTTGGTTCCAGAAATATCTCAATTACATCTTAACTCAGGCATTTCCTAGCTGTGTGATCCTAGGTAAAATCATATATTATTTCTAAACATCACTTCCTTATTCAGTACAGAAAAAAGAATGATAAAACCTCTGATATTTCAGGGTTGTTGTAAATGCATTCCTAAATAATGTGTGCAGATGCCAATATAGCTAGATATCAGCTGTTAGAAAGCAAACTCACAGGAAGTAAAAATATCTATATTTATATGTCACATATATGTATATGTCTATACCTATCAATATCTATATTTATCTATGGAGATATATATATATAATATATATATATATATATATATATACAGAGAGAGAGAGAGAGAGAGAGAGAGAGAGAGAGAGAGAGAGAGAGAGAGAAAGGAGAGAGGGAAGGAGAGAGAAAGAGACAGTATGTTGTTTTTTGTCAGATAAAGGGAGGCACTGAAGAATGCAGGAGCAACATGAGATGGGGAAAATCCTAACACGTTGAAGCCCCTTAGATAGTAGATAAGACATAATGTGCATGGATGCCAGCACAAGCTCAAAGGGTAGGTCATGGCTACTCTGTAGTTGTGGTTCAGTTGCTTTTCATGAGTCAGAGTCTCCATTAGTTCATGTGGGATTTTCTTGGTAAAGATTTTGCAGTGGTTTGTCATTTCCTTTTCTAGCTTGTTTTATAGATGAGGAAACCAAAGCAAGTGGGTTAAATGATGTTCCCAGGATCACACAGTCAGTAATTGTCTGAGGACAGATTGAACTTCGGAAGATGCATCTTTCTCATTCCAGGACTAGCACTCTCACCACTGTCCCACGGTTATCCTGAGCTCAATATAATAATGAGAAGTTGATACTTTCTCTAGTTCACTAAAGTACTGGTCAAAATTTGTTTTTCTCTTATTGGAAACTGGTGAATTTACATTATGACTACTGCCTTCACCTCATTTCTGCCTCTTGAGCTGGCATCATGTTTCCCGGGGAGTTTCTTGCTCTTTTTAAATCTTTCTTACTTGTTGTCTGTGCTTTCATGACAGGTTTTACCTTCAAATAAAGATCAGTTATTTTTGGTTGTTGCTACGGTTGATTGTGTCTTTTGTTTTAACTGCTTTCAAAGTGAATGCTTTAAGTGATTGGACAACATGATGGCAGGGGCATGTTAGAGAAGAAAAGGAAGCCAGGGGACTAATAACTCCAGACTTAACCACAAACTCGTGATAAAGCTCTTTCACTATTCACAGGAAAAATAGAAAGGGTTTCACTCAGAAGGATGTAAATCCGTTATTGTGTAAAGTTACATAACAAGTAAGTGTTTAGTATAGTGTAGAGGATAACAGTTTCAATCAGTATGCCTACATTTAAGACCCAAATCTGTATGATCCTCGCAACACATTTCTGATCTCAGATTCAGCCTTCTCATCTTTTACCTTAATTCAATATATCTTCTCTTTGCTCTGAACATTTACCCATGCTAACCACCAAACATCCCTTACTCTTCCCAGACTTGCAGAATTTTCTTTCTTCAACACTCAGTCTAGGAGATACTCCCTTTGGGAAGGAAGCCTCCTCATATTTCTTAAATTGAATATTTTCTCCCCTTTCCTTGTCAATTCATCAAGGGTACTTTGAACTTATGCCACACTCACTTCCAAACTTATAATTATTTGTCTGTACAAAAGGTGTATTACCTTGGGTAGCATATGAACTTCTCAAGGATATTGGTTGCGTTTCATTCCCTTGTATCCCTAGCATTGAATATGTGGTATTTAGTAAATTATTCATTGAATTAGGATATCACTTTAAAAGTGTGTAGCTATTTATAGCTATTTATACAAGTACTTATAATAAAGTAAAATAAACTGTAAAATTGTCTGACTTGTAGTTTTATTTGCTTATCAAATGAAAAAAATCTTGGGAGTTAGGGAGACTGTTATCATCCTAACTCCTATATAGTCCCAATGGGATTTTAGGGAAAGAGTTCCTAAAATGAGTTTTATAGAAAGCAAATTCACAACCAAAGATTTAATATCTATTAAAAATGAATTTTCTGACCAGCAGTCCAGACTTCTTTGGCAACAAAGACATAAAATATATATTGTACAAAAAGGAGGCAAAAGAATAAACAGTCATCCTGGGAAATTCTGCTAGATCTTGCTGGCTCCATGATAGAATGTAGCGGTTAGGCACTAAAGAGCTCTAAATCTCTCTGCAAGAAAAAAAAGTTTTCTAGTCACTGAAACTCAGTTGTATAAAAGAAAAAGAGAGAATAGATGGTGCTGAAAAGAATAGCTGATGCTGGGTATATGGTAAGAGAAAGTTATTGTTCACCAGGAGACCAATGGAGATGTTCAGTTGAGATTATGATGGTGAAGGGAGATGTGATATTCAGTCGGAAAAATAAGGGTCATGTGATAATGTCACCACAGGATGTCCAAAGTCCTGCATATATAAATGTCTATGTTCATTGCCGCACTGTGCACATCTTTGATGTGAGTGGTCTCTATACTTCCCCTAGCCACAAGAATATTTTCTGAGTTCATGCCATTTTTACTGGTGTAGTTGTAAACTGTGGAAATTTAGAGCATAATATGTTTGGATATTTTTTGAACACTTTATTTGCTATGCCACTGTTTAAATGTTGTTTTGTTTTCTTTTAATTTGCTTTGTTTTTAATATGTCTGCATTCTTTCTGGCTGCTGAGTAAACATATTAGGTGAGGGTCAGGGTACCGCAGTTCTATTTAGCTCCTGATCAACATGGTGCTTAGAGTCTGGGCTAATTTTCAGAAGGCTCACAAGTTAGAGTGACAGGAACTATTGGAATAATAATATTTTTACTATCTACCTCACCGAGCTGTTGGAAACAAAGCTTTTGTAACATCCGCAGCGCCATAGATGTTCATAATTATTGTCTCTCATTCTAGGGACCCAGTTTCAGTTATGTTGACCGCATTTCGGTAAATCAAAAGATAAAATATAGTCCACAATATCAGTTGCTCTAAAGAAGTTTAATTTTATTTTATTTGGCTAAACATATTAAAACCCTGTAAGGGAATTGTGTTTTTCCTTTGAGTAATTGTTGGGAACTAGGAAATGCATACTTTCAACACCAGAACTCCTAAATGAGAAGCCACAGTGTAGATATGTACTATGAACACCATCCTGCATTTTCTTAAAGAGCCATGTGTATAATTGGGATGACTTTTTATCCTCTTGTCCTTTTTACTCTCTTTGAACAATTCAGATAGGATCTCCCCCTGTCCTTGTGATCTCTTCCAAGAATTCATCTCTACTGAGTTGTTACAGGGAGTGCCCATTTTCTCCATCAGAGATTGTTAAAGAAGTAGAAACACAAGAGAACTGTTAAAGGTCAAAGTTTTATGTATTCAGGGATATTTTCAGCAATGTGCAATGGGATGCATGGTGACTTAAACCTGACTCAATATAGAGATAGTTTTTCTTGAAAAAAAAAATAAGAAAAGAACCTATTTAATGGTGGTTTACAATCACAATGGGTAATTAAACAAATGTCTTGCTACTTTTTAAACTACAAAACCATTGTCATAGCTTCGATTCATATGAATATTTTCTTAGTAGCAACTTTGAGATCCATTTCAGGTTTACCTCTATAATGTTACACTACATATATAATTATGGTACTGAAACATTTAGGGATAGAGAATTAAAACTGATTCTAAACTCAAACTTGTCCTAGGAGCAGTGGGCCCTATCCCATAGATACTACATAGTAATATAAGATTGACATTCTAACGGGAGAGCAGAAGATGGAGAGAAGCAGATAAATTCTGTTCTTTTGACTAGGAGGGGAAAGAAACAGAGAGAGAGAGAGAGAGAGAGACAGAGAGAGACAGAGAGAGACAGAGAGACAGAGAGACAGAGACAGAGAGATAGATAGAGACACAGAGAAAAACAGAGAGACAGACACAGACACAGAGAGATAGAGACACACAGAGAGAAAGTGTTTGCTAGTATATATTCATACATGCTCTATTTTTCACCTGAGGGCTGTATCTTTTGCGTTTTAAACTCATTCAATTACAAAAGTCAGTGGAATTCCTGCTTCCCAGTTTTTGGCAATTTTCAGACATTATTAAGAACACAAAGGTAACTTTTCAATCCAGTCTGTACACTTTAATGTACTATACATATGTAAAATATATCTTTAAAATCGAGTATAGAGATGTTTACTTGGACGATGCATGAAAGAGATGACAAGAGAGGGGAGGGTAATAGAAGGCAGGGCAGACTTGGGAGGAAGTAGTCAGAAACAAAAAAACTTTTGAGGAGGGACAGGATTGAAAAGAGAAATAGAATAATGAGGGGATAAGACAGAAGAAATGAAGTTAGCAGTAATAACTAAAAAACTGAATCAAACTTATAGAGAACTGAGTCACATTTATAAAAATAAAATCCATTCCCAAATTTATAAATGATCAAAAGATTTGATCAGTTTTCAGCTGAAGTAATTACAAATATTTATAGCAGTATGGAAAAAATATATATTCTAACTCTATATTGATTGGAGAAATGCAAATTAAAACAATTCTGTCATACTACTTCATAAGCATTAGATTGGCTAATAGGACAGAAAAGGTAAATGACAAATGTTGTAGGAGATGAAGGTAAAAATTAGACATTATTATACTTTTGGTGGAACTATGAACTGATTCAAACATTCTGTAGAGCAATTTAAAACTATCCCCAAAGGGCTATAAAACCAGTTATACTCTTTCATCTAGAAACACCACTACTAGGTCTGTATCCCAAAAGAGATACAAAAAGGGGAGAGAATCCATATATACAAAAATATTTACAGCAACTCTTTTCTAGGGGCAAAGAATTAGAAATTGAAGATATACAAATCAATTGGGGAATTTCTGAACAAATTGTGGCATGTTATAATGGAATACTACTCTGCTATAGTAAATAATAAGTAGGATCTCTCAGTAAAACCTGGAAAGACTTGTATGTGCTGATGTAAAGCGAAATGCACTATGTGCAAAGTAACAGGAATATTGTAAGATGAGCAGGCAAGAATGACTTAGGTATTCTCAGCAATACAATGACCCTTCCCAAAAGAAAGAACTGATGGTGTCTGAATACAGATTGAAATATACTTTCAACAACAAGAACAATGCAAAAAAAAAAACCCACCTTTTTTTAAACTTTGTTTTTCTTGAGTTTTTTTCTGTGTATTCTTTTACAACATGACTATTATGGATGTTTTCCATGAGTACACATGTATAATCTGTAACTTATTCTTCTATAGTTTCTGTGATCTATATTTTCTCAAGGAAGGGAATGGGTGATGAGGGAGAGAATTTAGAACTCAAAGTTTTAAAAAATAAAAGTTGTTTTCACATATAACTGGAGAAAAATAAAATACTAAATATATTCAAAAATAAAAAGATAAAATTTAAAAAGAGAGATGACAATAATACATCTAATAGGGAGCTATATGTTAAAATTTTCTATAAACATCAACTTGACATTTATACCCAGATTTTTAAAAGGAAGAGAAAAATAACAATTATTTTATAATAATGTTCCAATGCCATTATGATAGTGTAAATTCACAAACTTATTTGTCATTAAAATAATGTTCTTATTGTTATCATTTTTATAATTCCTTTTGCACTTTTTTCACTTAAATATTCAGTCAAATTATGGAATTAAAATTTAAGGTTGTTATTGCATATTGCTATAAATGTTGGAAATGATTCATATTTTGTGATTCTTATTCTATAATGTTTCTTCCATATCTTCTCCTTTATTATTTCTTTTCTCTATATTAGTACTCTTAATTGAGACACAATTCATAACTTTAAGATAGCTTTTCAAATGTAATACTACTTCCAGTGTAAATCGGTCAAAGAGAGAATGATGTTAATATGCCATAACTGGTTCTTAGTGATCCGAGGTTGGTATTTTAGTCACTGCTTCCATCTTCAGAAGATCTCATAACATTAATCTACTTTTTCTTAGAGTTATTTTAGGATTAATGTTAGAGAATAGAAAGCAGGCCAAGAATTTGGTAACTCTTTTCAAGCAATTATGTAATTGTCATTCGGTACAGAAATTGAACTTCTTTTCCTTTGCCTCAGAATGCCAAAGAATAAGACAACTTTATGTTAATAAATAAAGGGGAAGAAAGTTTCCTTAAAAAAATATAATTATCCTAAAATAAAATAGTTTGCCTCAACAGATGGTGGCTTTCCAATCAGAATTTAATGTGAGGTAGATGATTTTTTGATATTTTGGTTGGATTACAGTTTAGTTGTGAATTGGCTCAAATGTTCTTTAAGACTCTTTTAAATTCTAAAATTTTCTCATTATCCTTGTTATTTGAGACTATGTTCAGTAAATATTCAGAGTTAAGTAACAAGGGTAAAACTTGGAAGATGACTAATTTTCTTAGGTTATGTTTACAATTGTAAAAAATGTTTTGAAGCAAAATTGCAACGTTAATAACTAAGTAAATTCAACTGAAAATCTACTTGGGACACAACAATACTTCTCAAATAGTATTTAATGGTGTACTACAATATTACCATTGAAAAATTGGCTGAAAAATTATAAGAATTCAAGAATTTTGAACCCATGGAATTGAGGTAAAAGGAGAGCCCCATAAATTCTGAATCTCTGCAGGGGGTGCACAAACGTAGGGGAAGAGATTTCCGTTCCACTGAACCCTGGAGAGCCGTCCCCGGGGTCCATCGCACTCCGGAAAGCGGACCCCAGCCCCACCCCTGGCCGCGACCCAGAGAAGCTGACCTGAGCAGACTTCAGAGAGGAAAGCTCCGGGAGAATCTCCGGCAGCCGGGAAAGTCCCTCTGCCCACAGAAGCTAAAGGTCAGTTAAAAAGAAGCCTGCGCTAGGGGAGGGGAGCGGGCCCCCTCGGGAGGAAGCGGCGGCGGCAGAGACGGGGCAGGAAGCGGCGGAGGCAGAGACGGGGGCAGGAAGCGGCGGAGGCAGAGGCGTGGGCGGGCGGCTGAGGCGGCAACGGCCTGGGACTCAGGAATCCCCCAGCAGCAGGTAGGATCTTCAATACTGAAGGTCTTTCCAACCTGAGGGAGCCGAGCAGGGGAGATGGCCCTACCCCCACCCTGCTCTACTGCTGAACGCCTCTGAATAAAACCCCCAAGGGAGCTGAGCACAGCAGGCGGGGCCCCCCACCCCGCCCCCACCCTCTCCGTTCCTGAAAGTCTCTTCAGAAAGCCCCTGAGGGCCCAACTTAAGAGGCGGCCCTGCCCCCACCCTGCGCCAGAACTAAAGCTTGCCGCGGGAAAGCGCATTTGAATCTCAGAGGCCAAGTACTCGCTGGGCGGATCCAGGCGGAGGTGGAAAGGAATCTCAGAAGTCAAGTAACTGGCTGGGAAAATGCCTAGAAAGGGAAAGAAAAATAAGACTTTAGAGAGTTTTTTCCAACAAATGCAAATGATTCCGACCTTCGGATCTGATGGGGAGGACGAGGACGTATTTTTCCCATCAGGGAAAGATGTGGAGGGCGGGGCCTCAGTACCCCAGACACCCCAGGGGGGTGTTGGGTGGGCTCAGGCCTTGGAAGAGCTTAAAAAGGATTTTGAAAAGCAAGTTAGACAGGTGGAGGAAAGACTGGGAAGAGAAATGACAAAGATGCAAGAAGAGTATGAAAAAAAGGTCAATATCTTGGTAAAGGAGTCCCAAAAAAATGCTGAGGAAATTAACACCTTGAAAAATAGGCTCACTCAATTGGCAAAAGAGGTTCAAAAAGCCAATGAGGAGAAGAATGCATTCAAAAGCAGAATGAGCCAAATGGAAAAAGAGGTTCAAAAGCTCACTGAATTTAATAGTTCTCTCAAAATTAGAATGGAACAGATGGAGTCTAATGACTTTATGAGAAACCAAGAAATCACCAAACAAAACCAAAAGAACGATAAAATGGAAGAGAATGTGAAATATCTCATGGGAAAAACAACTGACCTGGAAAACAGATCAAGGAGAGACAACTTAAAAATTATGGGACTACCTGAAAGCCATGATCAAAAAAAGAGCCTAGACATCGTCTTGCATGAAATTATCAAGGAAAATTGCCCTGACATTCTAGGACCAGAGGGCAAAATAAGTATTGAAAGAATCCATCGATCACCACCTGAAAGAGATCCAAAAAGAGAAACTCCTAGGAACATTGTGGCCAAATTCCAGAACTCCCAGCTCAAGGAAAAAATCTTGCAAGCAGCCAGAAACAAACAATTCCAGTACTGTGGAAATACAATCAGGATAACCCAAGATCTAGCAGCTTCTACATTAAGGGATCGAAGGGCATGGAATAGGATATTCCAAAAGGCAAAGGAACTAGAACTGAAACCAAGAATCACCTACCCAGCTAAACTGAGTATAATACTTCAAGGGAAAATATGGTCTTTCAATGAAACAGAGGACTTTCAATCATTCTTAATGAAAAGACCAGAGCTGAAAAGAAAATTTGACTTTCAAACACAAGAATGAGTGGAAGCATGCAAAAGTAAACAGCAAGGAGAAGTATTAAGGGACTTACCAGAAATGAACTGTTTGCATTCATACAGGGAAGGACAATATTTCTAACTCTTAAAACTTTTCAGTATCTGGGTGGTTGGTGGGATCACACATACACATGTACACGCATGCACACACATACACACATGCATTCACATGCAGAGACAGAGAGCACAGATTGAACTGAATAGGATGGGACCATGCCTTAAAAGAAATTAAGGTAAATGGTGAGAGAGAAATGTAGTGAGAGGAAAGAGGGGGAAATGGAAGGGGGTAACTATATGTCATTTAAGAGGCAAGTAGGAGATGTTTTTAGTGGAGGGAAAAAGAGGAGAGCTGAGGGAAAAAAAAACAAACAAACAAACAAACAAACAAAAGTTTACCCTCATCACATTTGACTAAACGAAGGAGTGAAATGCACACTCATTTTGGTATGAAAACCTATCTTACAGTATAAGAAAGCGGGGGAGAAGGAGATATTGGGGGGGGGGATGATGGAAGGGAGGGCAAAGGGAGGAGGGAGTAATTGAAAGTCAACACTTGGGGAGGGACAGGATCAAAGGACAGAAGAGAAACAATAAGGGGCAGGTTAAGAGGGATGGCAATTCAGTTAGTCTTACACAACACGACTATCAGGAAGGTCACTTGCAAAGCTACACAGATATGGCCTATAATGAATTGCCTGCCGTACCAAAGGGAATGGATGGGGAGGGAGGGATGGGGAGAATTTGGAACTCAAAGTTTCAGGAACAATTGTTTAGTATTGTTGTTGCAACTAGGAAAGAAGACATACAGTTAATGAGGAATAGAAAGTCCTCTGGCCCTACAGGAGAAAAGAGAAGATAGAGACAAGGGAAGGGAGGGATGACAGAAGAGAGGACAGATTGAAGATAGGGAAAATTAGATTGCTTGGGGTATTGGGGTGGGGGGAGGGGAGAAAAGGGGAGAAAAGTTGGAACCCAAAAATTTGTGAAAATGAATGTAAAAAGCTAAATAAATAAATAAATAAATAAATAAATAAATAAATAAATAAATAAATAAATAAATAAAAAACCATTATAAACTTAAAAAAAAAAAAAAAGAATTCAAGAATTTTTACTTTGTTTATTTTGATTTAACTATGTGTTTTTTAATTTCTCATCCAAACCTGAAAATCATTCAAGATTATTTCAAAGATACAATAGAGATAATATTGGGCCATATTTGATTATAAATATCAGGAGGAGCATAAAGCAGGGAAATTTCTGCTCCCCAAAGTTCCTTGCTATCACAATAGAGGTGATACGCAAGGAAGTTCAACTTAAAATGATTCCCTGTGAAAGATGGAGTCTTTCAAAAGTTCCTATTTGTGAATGACATTATACCACTTTGATTAAGTCCTAGAAAACTGTAGACTCCTTGTAAAATAACACAGCAGTCAGAACAGTTTTATTTAATCAGCAACATATGAAAAAAAAAACAAGTAGATGAATACTGTCTCTTGTTGACATAATTTATAGTTGGATCAACCATCTATAGACTTTATCCATCAGTATTTTACCTATACCTATGATAAATAAATAGATACATGGTCTTAGATACATTTGTTATTGTTGAGTCATTTTGGTCACGTCTGACTCTCCACACTCTATTGAGGGTTTCTTGGCAAACATATTGTATTGCTTTGCTATTTTCTCCTCCAGATCATATTGCAGATGAGGGAATGAGCCAAGGGTAAGTGACTTACCCTGGGTTACACAGCTAGTTAATGTCTGAGGCTGCATTTGAATTTAGGTCTTCCTGACTCCAGGTTCAGTGCTCCATCCACTGTGCCACCTAGCTGTCAATAGATGCATACATAAATGCATACTTAATAGAAGAATAGATGATGATATCATAGAGAATGCACCAAAAGTGGTGCTATGTCAAATAAGGGAAATGATTAAACATATTTCTCCACAGTGTTGTACAAATAGTCAATGCCTAGTAAGTAACTCATTCGTTCATATTTTAATAGCTGTTTACTTATAAGCAAAAAACTCTGCATTTATTTTTTAAAATTTCTAACATGTCATATGTGGCATTAACCTTTCTCCCTACCTCCAGTCTCCCATCTCCAACTGTGTATTGGAAAATTGTCCAGATGTCCTACAGATATCTTAAACTCAACAAGTCAAAACCTGAACTCAATATCTTTCCTTCTAAGTATTAGTAAGAGCATCTTCCCACTCACAAAATCCTGTAATCCTGGTGTCATCTTCAACTTCTCACTTTCACCAGAGTGTCCAGTATTTTGGTGAGTCCTATCTACTTTATACTTTCTACTCTCACAACGTCTCTCATATATATCCACTTCACTCCTCTGAAATTACGATTAGTGTGGTTCATTGTCTCATGCCTTGATTATTACAATAATCGTCTGGTTGACCTCCCTGCTTCAAGTGTCTCCTTTCTTTAGTAACTATTCCGTCCAGCTGTCAAAGTGATCTTCTAAGGCATAGATTTCTGAAGATTTCACAAAACGTCCTATTGACTGAAATATAAAATAACTGATTTTATATTTGGTCTAGCTCAACCCGTCGTCCCAGTCCTTCTTGTACACTGGCAATTGTGATAATCATTTGAGACATATACAGAAGTTTTAAAAGAAGATAATAGAAAAATTGTGAAGGTGCCAGAACAATCACTCCATGTCTCTATTTATACATGAGGAAACTAAAGCTCAAAGAAAAGTTGTGGTTTGTCTAAGAACAGGGATTCAAATCCCTGTCTTCTCATGTCAAAATCAATTCTTTTTTCTCTATACCTCAATCTCATATATATCTTTTTAAAAATCATTATTTAACTCTTCATTATTACCCAGATTAATATCTCCAGATTACCAAACCTTTAGTATCCTCAATAAATATTCCTACTTAGAAATATGAAAATATACCACAATTCTTAGCTATGAACTTAACTGATACAGGGAGACAAATTTATTGCATAATTGTAAGCTTAAGCTGATAAAAAAAATAAAATCAAAGAAAAACAACTTGTCATGATACACCTTTGAAAATGGAACTTGAATCACAAATGGGTTGATATTTGAAGGAGTAAATTTTCAAAATTTAGATTTTATTATTATAATATTGTCAAAATTGGCTAATTTGTTTATATAATTAATTTTTTAATGAAAGCAAATTATTGCTGTTAAAATATGATTCTTTAATAGTAATATCAACTCAGATATGCTGTGACATCTTCATTGCATGAAATATTGTTATCTTAAGAGAATTAAAACTAGTCATAAGTCAAAGAACAATAGAAAATTTAATTATGGATGTAAAGATGTTACCAAAAATGGCTTGCATCTATAAATAAAGTGTCTACAATATGCTAGGCACTACATTTCATTATGCATGCAAATAAAATTAAAAGACATTCCCTTCTTTCAAGGAATTCAGTCTGATAGAAAAGACTAGAAGGAGAAGTGATGCAGTAACTTCAAAAAGATGTTGTTTAGTTGTTGTCATTTGTTCTTGGAGATGACCAAAATCACATCATTATGCTGGGGTCAAGTTGCAGTGTATCTGACTGGCTGAACTTGGAAGGCTCTACCACAAATTGGGCACAAATAGTCAACAAGGAAATTTGGAGTGAACACGTCTCTAAATTTCAGCATCTGACATTTCTTTTGAGCTACTGCAATTCTCCTTTGCTCATAGAGCACAGTACCTACTTTGATGCTGGCACACCATGCTGGGCAGTCCTTTGTCAGTGTCTCACATGTCTCACAATCAATTTCAAAGTTCTTCAGAGAGATCTAGACAGTGTCTTTGGCATAACTTCTTCTGACCTCTATGTGAGTGCTATTCATAAAATAGTCTTTTACACAAACATACGGTGGGCATTTGAACAACATGGGCAGTCCATTGGAGTTGCACTCTCTACAGTGGAGATTGAATGCTTAGCAGTTCAGTTCAAGAAGTGACCTCCCTGAAGGATACATTATCTGACCAGGTGATCTTCAGAATATTCCTAAAAACAATTCAAATGGAAGTGATTCAGTTTCCTGGCATAGCACTGGTATACCATCCATGTTTCACAGGCATACAACAATAAGGTCAGCATGATGGCTCTGTAGACATTCAATTTGGCAGGTGGTTTAATAAATCTTCTCCCACACACTTAATAAAATGAAAAATAATCAAAGAAACACTTTAATATTTTGGACATAGTGTGAAAAATAGATCTCTGTGGAAGATTTATGATAAAACAGCTACAAAATCAAAAAGGATGAGAAAACATGAAAAGATTGCAATTTGTGGTAGTGAGAATTCATGTCAAGATAACCATGTATCACGGAAATGATCAAAGAATGATAATCAAGGTTTCAACACAATTCAATTTTATCAGTATCCCCCTAAACTACATTGTAACATTGACAAATAGGTAAATGGAGGAATGAATCATACATTCATTTGTTAAATACCAAAAAAATTAACCTTTCTCTGTACTTGGAATTTCCTTTTCTTCTTTTGTTTATTAAAAGACATTACACTTTATTAGTCTATTTATCTAGTAATAAGATTTATGAGTTAAAGGGCATGGATATGTTAGTAACTTTCTTTGTCCATTACAGATCATATTGCAAAATGGCTTCAAGGATTCACAATTACACTAGCAATGTATTACTGTGTCTGTTTTTCTGCAACTCCTTCAATACTTCTTATTCCAAAATTTATAGATTTGCCAATTTGCTGGGTATGAGGTAAAACTTCAAAGTTGTTTGTATTTTCATTTCTCTTATCATTAGGAGTCATTTCGGCTGCAGTGATTTGGAGCAATCTTTCATATGGTTGTAAGCTATCTTCACTAGAACTTGGCACAGTTCCTAGAACAGAGTAGGTATTTAATAAGTATTCAAATGCCACCTTCTGCAAAGGGTCTTTCCCAGTTCCCAGTTCCAGTGTCTTCCAAGCTATGGTGAAACTTGATTATATCTCACACATACCAATTTATGTGTATATTGTTTCTCCTGCTCCTTGAGGGTTTTTCTTTTTTCCTTTGTGTCCCTAATATTTAGTATTAATGCTTAGCACATAGTAAAAGTACTTATTGACTGCTTGTGATTGATTGGTTAGGCTGCAACTCTTGAATATTTTTATTCCTCTCCAAGCTGCACTCCTGACTTCCCTGAACTTTCTCCATATACCTCAGAAACATCTTCACCTTGGAAGTTTACTCTAGTCCTAGATTTCTTTTCTTTTTAATTAATTAATTAATTTTTATTTTCAACTTTTATTTTCACAAGATTTTGGGTTTCAAATTTTCTCCCCATCTCTTCCTCCCCCTTACGCCAAAATATCATAAATTCTAATTATCCCTTCCCCCAATCTATCCTTCTTTTTTATCACACCTCTCCCTTCCCCTATCCCCATCTTCTCTCTTTTCTTGTAGGGCAAGATAGATGTCTATACCCCATTATCTGTATTTCTTATTTTCCAATTCCATGCAAAAAAAAATTGCCAACATTCGTTCCTAAAAATTTGAGTTCTAATTTCTCTCCCTTACTCCCTCCCCACCCATCCACACTGAGATGGCAAGCAATTCAATATAGGCTATATATGCGTAGTTTTGCTAAATACTTCCATAATAATCATGCTGTGAAACACTACCTACATTTCACTCCATCCTACCCTGCCTTCCCACTTATTCTATACTCTCTTTGGACCTTATCCCTCCCCAAAAGTGTTTACTTCCAATTACCCCCTCCTCTCATTTGCCACCCTTCTATCATTGCTCCCACACCTCACTTACCTCCTTCTCCCCTACTTCCTGTAGTGTAAGATAGATTTTCATACCAAATTGAGTGTGCGTGTTATTCCCTCCTCAAGCCAAATGTGATGAGAGTAAGTTTCACTTTTTCACTCTCAACTCCTCCTTTTCCCTTCCATTGAAAAAGCTTTTCCTTACCTTTTTTATGAGAGATAATTTGTCCCATTACATTTCTCCCTTTCTCCTTCCAATACATTCCTTTCTCACTCATTAATTTTATTTATTTAGCTATCATCCCTTCCTATTCATCATAACTTGTGCCTTTTGTCTATATACATATATGTGCGTGCGTGTGTGTGCATGTGTGTGTGTATCATCCCTCCAATTACCCAAATACTGAGAAAAGTTTCAAGGGTTACAAATGCCATCTTTCCATATGGGAATGCAAACAGTTCAATTTTAGTAAGTTCCTTATGATTTCTCTTTCTTGTTTAACTTTTCATGCTTCTCTTGATTCTTGTTTTGAAAAGTCAAATTTTCTATTCAGTTCTGCTCTTTTCATTAAGAATGCTTGAAAGTCTTCTGTTTCATTGAATGACCATTTTTTTTTCCTTCAAGTATTATAATCAGTTTTTCGGGAGATGATTCTTAGTTTTAGTCCCAGTTCCTTGGACTTCTGGGATATCATATTCCAAGCCCTGCAGCCCTTTAATGTAGAAGCTGCTATATCATTTGTTATGCCGATTATATTTCTACAATACTCCAATTGTTTCTTTCTGGCTGCTTACAATACTTTCTCCTTGACCTGGGAACTATGCAATTTGGGTACAATATTCCTAGCAGTTTTTATTTTCAGATCGCTTTCAGGTGGTGATCAGTAGATTATTTCAATATTCCTTTTGCCCTTTGTTTCCAAAATATCAGGGCAGTTTTTCTTGATAATTTCATGAAAGATGATGTTTAGACTCATTTTTTTTTTAATTGTGACTTTCAGGTAGTCCCATAATTTTTCAATTGTCTCTACTGGATCTATTTTCCAGGTCAGTTGTTTGTCCCTTTAGATATTTCACATTATCTTCCATTTTTTTCATTCTTTTGGCTTTGTTTTGTAATTTCTTGGTTTCTTCTAAAGTCTTTAGCTTCCATCTGTTCCACTCTTATTTTTAAAAATTGTTTTCTTCAGGTAGCTTTTGAACCTCCTTTTCTACTTGGCTAATTCTGCTTTTTAAAGCATTCTTCTCTTCATTATCTTTTTGAACCTCTTTTTTCCAATTGAATTAGTCTATTTTTAAAGGTGTTATTTTCTTCAGTATTTTTTAGTTCTCCTTTAGCAACCTGTTGACTTGCTTTTCATGATTTTCTTGCATCCCTCTCATTTCTCTTCCCAATTTTTCCTCCACCTGTTTTACTTTATTTTCAAAATCCTTTTTGAGCTCTTCCATGACCTGAGACCATTGAACGTTTATTTTGGAGGTTTCTGAGGGCAAGCATTGTTCTTCTTCATCTGAAAGGATGGAAGAAAATACCTGTTCACCAAGACAGTAACCTTGTATTGTCTCATTTTTTCCCTTTCTGGGGCATTTTCAAAGCCAGTTATTTTACTTTTGAGTTTTTTATCAAGGGGAGGGAATCCTCTGGGGACCTGTAAGTTCTTAGTTCCTCCAACGTGGCATAATCAGGGGAGAAGAGTTTTTTCCTCTCCTGGTCTGTACTCTAGCCTGTGAACAAGATTCCCTCTCCAGAGCCTCCACCAGTGCCACCATTCCAACCAGCACTCCTCCTCACCTCAAGGTCACCCCTCAAGTCTGAGATCCAGATTAGCTGCTCCATTCCCCCATGGCCTTTAGATCAGGACTCTAACAATGGAAGCTGCTGCTGCCTAGGACAAGGGCTAGACTGTTTTGTTCCCTTTTCACCTAAATGAAAGAGCTTTCTCACTGATATTTGAAGATGTCCCAGAGTTCTGGAACCCACAGCTGCTGCTGAAGACTGTTCTAGTCCTGTCCTTGCCCCAGCACTGCCTATGCTGTGCTGCCCTCTGCTCCTGGCATGATAGATCTTTCCTGTCTGCCTTCCAGGCTGCCTTAGGCTGAAAATCTCTTTCACTCTATCATTTTGTGGCTTCTACTGCTCTAGAATTTGTTTAGAGTCATTTTAACAGGTATTTTGTGGGTTGTGGGAGGAGAGCTTCTAGAGGTACATCCTTCTACTCTGCCATCTTAACTCTGTGCCCTCCCCACCCTTCTTTTTTTATAGAAAGTAATAACTTACTTCTGGACTCAAACAACATGGATAGCTAAGAGAAGTCTGTTTCTGAATTTTCCTCCATCTTTCTATGTACAATTCTTTCTTCTCACTAGCTTTTGTACTACAAGGTGAAAAATCAGTTTATCTTTTTCTCTGCCAAAAGAAGCTTGCTTTAAAACTTAGACAAGTGAATACTGGAGAGTAAGTGACTCTTTCTTTTTGAACCTCAGACACTTAAGAAGGTTGACCAGTCCCCATTGATACCTGACTAGTGATCTGGTTATTTGTATGACTTCTCTGGTTCAGCAGCTTGAGCACATTTTCTTACCCCCTGACTATCCAATAATGTGAAAAACTATTGGGGTCCATAGCAATCCACTGAACAAAGTTACATTCTTATCAGATCATAAATTTGACTTTCCTCTGTTTAGCTTGTGAAGGAATTTCTACAGCTGTAATCTTCTCCATGTAATATGTGTCGGAAGAGATTATATCTTATTTTACATGCCAAGATTTCGTTAGCATTATTTATTATGCACGTTAAACTTTAAACTGGTGCTGGTCCATGCAGATTTTAAATGTGTTTGTCATATACCATTAGTCACTGTGTGAAATCTCTCAGTAATAGTTAGTCCTTGAATTTTCTGTAGCTAAGGAGAATTTAACACTGATTGATGGTAGATCACTTAGCTGGTTGGCAGACTTTCCAATTTACAGCAGGGAAATTGCTCCTTTCTTTTTGCTCATTCTCTCTTCTGTTGTGGAGCAGAAAGACATATGTGCCAAGGTACATATGGGAGTCAGAATCAGATTGGCAATCCTGCACATCTTCTTTACAATTATGATTTTATCAGTTTCCCAAACTGTACACAGAATGTCAAGTGTCTGCAACCAAATCCTTCTATTACTTAGGTTGCTGATGGATGTGCATCCTATTTTGCCTCCTCTCACATAAACACAGAACAGGGTATGACCTTGCATGTCAATCTGTACTGTTTGGGATAATGTAGATTTCTTTTTGCTTGAGGAATTCCAGTGTTCCATTTTATTTCATCAAGTATTTTGCTTGTACTTTTCTTCCTCCCTTGCTACTCCATACCTTCAATTATACCTAGGAGCATAATATTAATTCCTTCATTCATCCCACTTATTTGCATCTTTCATGTATTCCCCTAGTTACCCAAAAGTGATTTTTTTCTTTTGAGTAGCTACTTTGTTATTTGAAATTTAACTCTACACAGTGCACTCCACATAGTACACACTGCTTCAATTTTTTCAGTGAATGAATGGAATCTAATTGCCCCCCCCTCAAAAAAGGACCTACAAAAGATTCACTACCCATGAGACTACGTTAATCCCTCCATGCATCAGTAGTGAGTCACTTCAGTTAAAAAAAATTAAAATATAAAACATCCAAAATAAAATGTAATTTATTCCCTTCATCTTTAATCAACCTTTCTGCAAATTTTCCCGTGTCCTCAAGGATACCAGTTCTCACAGTTAGCTACTTTATCCCACAATTTCAGTGTTAATCTCAAACTCATTCCTTTAACAACCCTTATATACAAATTATCAAATTTAGTCAATTATCCTTCTATATTTCTCACATCTGTACCTTTCTATCCCACACTGTGAGTATCAAGTTCAAGGTCTCATTATCATTTATTGAGACTACTGTAATAACATTCCAACTAGTCTTTCTGCTCCTAGTATCTCCTCTACCTAAATCATCCCCCAAAACTTTTCCTCTAAAGGGCTCATGAAAAAAATGCTGAAACACAGATCTAATCATGTCAGCCTCCTTTCCCTTTTCACCAGTTTCTCCAATCCTATAAAATGGTATAGGTGATATCTTTTGATTCATGTGTAAATTGAATTTAAGTGAAGCAGAGTTGCATGAAATCTTCAGCTTAACTTTCTCCTCCAGAGTTGTCAGAGTCCAGTAGCAGGACAAAATCAAGATGGTTGGTGATGGCTCAAAATGTAGTGGATGAGCCTGGTTTCTTTGACATCTTACCAAGCTCTAAGTGCTCCACGTTGATTGCTTCAGCTGCATTCATGACCATTGGAACAAATTGTTCTCATTTGTCCATTCCACCAGGGGAAATCTTCACATGCTTTAGACCCTCCTCTAATTCACCAATGGTTTTGAGATCCCTTGTTTACTCTTGACATGGTTTAGCCAGTCTGCTGAAATAGTTGACTGGGATGTTGCCACTGTACATTCTACAGCTTCTTGGAGCCACAGATGAGAGTTGGGTGAAACAAGTGGAAAACAAAGGTGGAAAACAGCCCTGAAAAAGGCTCAGCAGCCTTCACACCAGAGGTACTAGTCTTAATTGAACACACCCTACACCCTCCAATCTTATAACCTCTAACTCAAATCACACCACCTCTTCCTGTCATTTTAAATGTCCTACACAACCTATCTCAATTTGCCTTTCCAGTAATTTCATATCTCTCTGATCTTTACATTTAAATGGTTCAGACAAGTCAGACCACTAATTGCTCTCTAAATGTGTTATTCTGCCTCTCACCTCTGCCTCACACATTTGAAATGTACTTGCTACTCACTGTCAGAACCATCTACCTTCAAAGCTTAAGTGAGTTGTGGATACTACTGGAGTGTTCTCAAATTCAAATAAGAACTAGACCACTAAACCAGATGTAAGAATCTCTGAAGTTATGTATTGACTCAAAAAACTACATATCAACATTATCTGTGCCTTATTGCATTGTTTATTTGCTTTGCTAAATATTTCACAATTATGTTTTAATCTGACACAGATTTGAAAATGTTGTGCTTCACATGCAACTGGCCCCATGTTTGATGCTTTTGTTCTATTGCCTTCTCAATATTTTCCCACCCTCTTTTGTTATTTATTCCCTCCTAAAATTTAAGGTTGAGATGGAAATTACTTCACTCCATTTCAACTTTAATACCCTAATAAGATAAGAGCAGATCCAAATAAACCAATCAGTCATTAGTTTTAGATTCAGTGTGAGAGATTATTTCAACTAGAGTGACTTTGGGGTATTCTATAATTCTATATTATAATTAGATTTCTATAAATTACTAAGTTTTTAAAAACTAGATTCTTGGGAAAGGTTGGAGTCAGAATGGATTTCAATTAAATCCCTTAAAGAGGAAATCTATAAAGAGAAAAGTGTGTATATATTATAATTCTCCATTAGGATGTTGACTTCTCATTGGGAGGGACTCTTTTAATGTCCCTCCTACCTGCCTCAGTAGCTTGATATTCCTTGTGCTCAGCAAAGTGCTTCCTAAATAATGAATTTTCAATAAATGCCTATTGTTTGTTTAATTTTCTCCTGTGGCTCATGGTGGGTTCTTTCTTGCAGATTTATCATGATGTTGCTCTGCCTCTGCCTCCCCAGCCCCCAGGATGTCTCACAGAATATCATTTGAGCCAGTATGATTGGCGTATACTGACATTTGTGTCTCAAACTTTCTCCCACAATTAAGGTTTGAGAACTCTCAACTTGTCACTGATTTCCTGCCTCTATTGATTGCAGAAACAATTTTCAGTCTAATACAGTTTTCTCAATGAAAGGGATTGATATATTTCTTCAACAACTGATTTCCACCTGCTTCTAAAAAAGCTCAGGACAATCCTAACCCTAGGTAGTCTTCTGTGTATTTTTTTCCTTTAAGTAATTTCTTGAAATCTACCTATCACTCAGGAAAGAACAAGACTACATCTAAGCAACTAGTTGGATGTTTTGTGGGGACATCAATACAGCCACTTTCATGTGCCTCTTTGTGTCCTTAACCCCCATTAACTCATCTAACATTATTTCCCTGATATGACCATCTGCTGTAGTATCATGTATGATTAAGTCATAGGGTATCATTTAAAAATTAGAGTTTATTCTTTCAGCGAATAACAAAGGAAACATGTATTTCTTTGAAGAAGGGTGATATTGGTAAAGGCTGACCAACATCACTCCTGACATTGTATGATGATGAAGTGGTGCCTTTCATTTCATTCCTACAAATACAGAGGATGAAACTATTCACATTTGTCTATGAAGTTAACTGGCTCAGCATGTATGTGATGTATAGCTATTTATCTCCATAGTGGGTACCTGTCAGTGCCAGCTGATGCTTGTCAGCTCTGCATCAATGAGGCAGGCCTGAGAAGCAGATGGCTCCCAGCAGTCCTTGAGCAAACAAAGCATCATTCTGCTGCTTTCAACTCAGAGGTATCTATCCCAGTTCCTTTTGAATTTCTCATGCTTTCTGGACCCTTGCTTGGTTAATTGAATCTCCTGGTCTTTGCTGTGATTGACTTTTCAACTCACCTTGTCAAGTCTTATGTTAGAAGGTTTGACTCTTTTTGAAAGATTACAATTTACACGTTAAATATTCTGACTCTTACTCGTCCATCAGTATATGAAATTTTCCTACTCATCCATTTTAGTTGCACTTCCTGAGGGAAAACCAGTAGTTAGTGAGTAAGTCATCAGTAACAAAGGGGATTGACAAAAGAATTAAAGATAGGCAAACAAGGACAGAGCAGTGTTGTGCAAAAATCTAGTGGAAAAAATATCCAGAAAGAATAGGTCATCAAAAATATTAAGTTATGTAGAGAGGTTAATGAGGATTAAGTTTGAGAAAAAGCTATTAGATTTGGCAGTTAAGAGATCACTGGGTACTTTCCACAGTGTAATTTCAGTTGAATTGTCAGAATCCACACTAGCAAGGTTTTAGAAGTCATTGAGGAAAGGAAGTGGGGGGAATGGTTTTCGACAGCTTTCTTAAAAAGTTTAACTGAAGGAAGGGAGGTATAGGATTATAGCTAAAGAGGACAGTGAAGTGAAAAAGTGAAGTTATTTTATTGAAGGGGAAGACAAAGAAGGTGTTTTTATGCAGTACTGAAGGAGTTAATAGAAAGGGAGATATTGAAGATAAGAGACATAAAACAATAATGAAGAATTTCTCCTGGAGACCTATTAATTTGGATAAAGGGAACAAATATGTAACTGTATATGGTGAAAAGCATGCATGTTAACCGAGTATCCAAGTAGGGACTTACCAAAGACATATCTAGGATCTGATATTTGATTTAACTATATGATGCATGTATGTATATTATATGGGTATGTATATATGTGTGCATGTATATGCCTATATATGAATGTGTACATAATGTGTATTTGTGTGTACACAATGTATAGTTCTATACATAATATGCTACTATATGCATAGTTGTATTTGTCTATGTATACATACATTTATTTATATACTTTATAAAAATATTAAAGTGCATATACATATAAGGCAATATATGTATTCATATGCATGCATAATAATATGCAAACATATTACACATAGTCAAAATGCACATGTGTACATTTGTAGAGATACATATACACATATATACATTGCATATTAACATAATGTATATACATTTTATATTGCATATACTTACATGTACATGTAAAGACACACGTTACACATATCATATGTCTCTATATGTGTGTATACATATATATATACATACCCCTTTAAATTCTATGAATAACATATTGTTATTATTTAGTCATTTCAAAAGGATTCTACTTTTTGTGCCTTTTGAGGTTTTCATAGCAAAGATATTGCAATGGTTTGCCATTTCCTTCTTCAGTGCATTTTACATGTAAGGAAACTACAGCAAACTGGGTCAAGTGATCCACCCACGGTTACACAACTAGGTAGTTCCTCAAGTCAAATTTGAACTCAGAACTTCCTGACTCCAGGCAAGATGATCTATCCACTGCACTATATGTGTGTTTGTTTGTATTCACATAAAAATATGCAACTCTTTGTTCTCTTCTGAGCCAAATGTATTATCTCTGATTACCATTTACACAGTACCTACAATCACTGGCACTGTACCTGACACATTCAAGAGTGCTTATATTTCCCCACTAAAATCTCCCCCTCTTCTAAACTTTCCTATTGTTCAGGACAACAACAGTCTCCAAAACTTGCAACTTAGCATCATCCTCCACTACTAATGGTCAGCTAAGGGGTCAAAGGAAAATGAGGCAAAGTATTTATAAAGCACCTTCTATTAAGCACTTTACTATGTATTTACAAACATAATTTCATTTGGTCCTCAAAACAATCCTATTATGTGATGAGTATTATTATAATCCTACTCTTGCAGTTGAGGAAACAGGAACAGACAGGTTAAATCACTTGCCAAGATCACAGACTTATTAAGTATTTGCTATCCAATTTCAACTCAGGTCTTTCTGACACCAGGCCTAGTACTCTCTCTCTCATAGCCCAATTAGCTCCAATAGTAGAGTCAGAAAGATGAGTTCGAATATAGCTTTAGACATTTGCTAGCTGTATGACCCAGAATTAACCATTTAACCTCTTTCAGACTCCATTTTCTAATTCTTAAAATTGGGATAATAACACACCTATGTGGTTATGAGAATTAAATGTGTTAATATGTGCAAAATAAATTTCAAACATTATATAAATGCTATTATTATTTATTATTATCCTGAACTTCCAATTCATTG